>CM026212.1:17292533-17697533 GCA_014839995.1 Xenentodon cancila
AGTCACTATGTTAATTACAAAGGGTTTTTGAAAACAAGAGAAGTCATGTGATTATTTTTTTTGTTTGTTTTTTTCCTTTGGTCATTCAAGAGCCCATTCCCTTACAGATTACAGCAACCTTTTGAGCCCTGTGTCTAGAAGTTCAAAAGCTAAATAAAACCCTTGACTTTACTGCAAATCCATACACTCAAAGTGGAACCAAACCCAAGCACACCACAGCTCCGTTATAGACAGTTTTCTCTTATGTAAAAGCGCAAATGTTCACATGAGAACATTATCGTTTTCTGTGCAGACTTGCATTCGTTGGATAACCGTTGATAAGTATCACATAGTAATTGTCTCTTCAATTGAAAAGTGTGTGATGGAAAAATGGTGTCTACATGTTGACAGTTTAGCCACAGGGTGATGTCAGCACTTGTTTGAAGCTAAGCATGTTTCTATATTTGTTTTGCTTGAGACTGGTTATGGTTGGGACTGTATGATATGATGCAGCAGTTGATGAGTAGTAACAACATAAGCAAAGTGCGTGTTTAGAATGTGGTTGTTTTTGTGAGGAATACATTAATGGAGGGTTGTAAATATTAAGAATATATATGTAAAGAAGAGGAAAAAAATGAGGGCATAGTATTTGAATTGTTCCTAATTCTAGTCTTTGAGTTTATTAGGTTGTTTTGCTTCTAACCAGACAGCATGTATGCTCTTATTGGACAATCAAAAGCTGCATACCGGTGTGGTGGTGGAGGAGATTCAAGGGTCCTAAAAAGTTTCTCTGTTCTCGCTTCTAGTAAACGCATAATAGTGACATAAGTTATCTGTTGATACGCTGAGCTCAAATCATGGGTCAGTGGGAGTTTGTTGGTACATTAAACAAGTATACTGTGAACAGAAAGCAGAGATACTGAAATGAAGGATAACACACATTTCCACCGACTGGGAGTGACACATCCATATTCATACATGTAAAACACCGTTATGGGAGCATACTGCAAAAATGAAACCCTCAATAATGGGGCATCTTCATTTAAAAAGGGATTTTTAATGTTAATGTCATATTGTGGTGCATTTGAAACATATTAGTAAAACAACTTGTCAAAATTTACTGTTTTCATCAGCATAACCCAGGGACCAAAGCTAAAAAAAAAGTTAGAATTTTTTTAAACAATATAGTGCAGCTTTATCTAATGGAGTAATCTGTTGGGTAAATAATGGCTTCAGACTCTTTTTCCAATATTAGCATGGGTAGAATATAAATCTTTATGTTTCACATGAGTTAATTCAAAACAAATTCAAGGCAGTTATTCTTTCATGCCACAGAGTATTAACCAGTGATCTATTCAAAGTCAACCATGCAAAGAAAGCAAAAGTAAGGTTGAATGCAATATGTTTATATAGTTTATAGGTCTGTTGTATATACAAAGGTCTAACTGATAACCATAAAATGCTGATAAAAGTGAAAAACGTTGGCTTAAACTATTCAGCTGTAGCAATATAGCATCTTTAGTTTTGAAAAACTGTAAAATCCACTGCAAAATTAGATCAGAAATGGAGTTAAATAGCAGTTTAAATAGGAGTTAACCCACACTTGGCTTCCTGTATCAGAAGCTATTACTAATGTAAACCGTGTGCTTACAATGCTTTAAACCATTGTTTCCTTTTATTTATTAGTGTCATGGTTTGTCTGTGTCCCTCCATAGCATAATAAACTCCTTGTGCTCTTTCACGCGATACTTACTTAAAAGTTTGATAAGGTTTCCCATGATATATTTAGCGACATTCATCCCACCTCTGGAAACTGCAGCCTGGCATAATGAATGTGTTGCAGCTGTGCTGGTGGGATTTATCCACTGAAAAATAAATACATATTGCCAACAAAATGTAAATGGTAGGCAGCTAGCTCAGTTCAACATCTCATATGTCACAATTTCTCCATCTGCTGACTCAAAACAAGAAGTTTCATGGCATCACTGTTTTTTTTTTCTTTTGTAAAAAAAAAAAAAAAAAAGTATTCATTGTTGGATAATGCATGGACGGAAATAATCGCAGATACAGATACACCCTTTTAGCAGAATCGCAAGTATCAAAACAACTCTGATAGCAACAGGTAACACGTTTGTGCCTCCATAACAGGTTTTATAAAATGATTCAATTTTGTTAATCACCTCAGAACCTCAGGAAATAAGAGTTGCAATTCTTGCACCTTTAATCTTCTTGTTTTGGGACTTGTTTTACCTTGTAGTGATTGTAGGATTCAGATATGCCTTGCTTTAATCTGGCACTAACTGAATTTGTTAACATCAACTCTCAGCGAGATGCTGCATTTCAATATTTTGAGATGGCAATCTTACTACGTTAGACTCAGTTCCTGTTTCATTTCACGTACACATGTAGCTGTGACAGATACTACTGTACTGAAACCCTCGTCATTATGAAGCCAATGTGACCCTTGGGCTCATAACCGCATAAATTCATACTCCAAATGTTTGTGTTATCAATAACGTCTAAAGCAGAACCTCTTGTTAAGCATGTAAATGGTCCACATGCTCTCTTACTCATCCCATATTACCCAAAGGGGATTTGGGGATCAGGAAAAAAAGTTTGGGGTTATTGCAAGATTCATAACTGGGTTTGTAGGCAAAAGGTCACAGTTGGATACTCCCACTTAAACAGTCTGTTTTAAAAGCCATGTATAGTAAGCCTTTGGTGTCGGGTCTCAAGATACAAGACAAAATGGCACCAGACATCAGGACAGGCTGAGCAGTGACATGACTCTGGGCTCTTGTTAGAGACTTCAGTGTATATTCTGATCATCTGATATGTTGGTCTGTGAAAATGCATTCTCGTCTGCTCAACTTCTAAGTGTTGGAAAAAAAGATGTATGGCTGGAGTGGATACATTTTAATCTTTTACAGAGTTAACCAAATCGTGACTCGCTTTACTTAGCCTCAGATTTTGCAATCCTCTTTTACACATGACTGCCAACTAATCTGTGAGTTAATTTGAGAGTTTAGGAGGGGTTTCAGAATAAAAGTTACTGTCAATGACAACCACTCAGTTTTCAAGCAGAGCAGAATTCTGGTTATATGAACGCTTACAAATGTAGAGACACAAGTTGAGAGATCTTTCTGGTGGTGTGAAATGGCAGATATGTAAATTGGATTTCATCAAACATTCTCCTCTTATCCAAAACCTCACACTCGGTGTCAGTTTAAATGTCGTTATTTTAATATTTCCCATCTTCACAAATGAAGTGCAATACATTTTTTTTTTGCCAAAGAGAAAGTATTTGTATAAAAAAAGCAGTTTTTGTTTTGTTTCAGACGACATGATATTATATTGTTTTTACACATTGGATTGGATCATGTTTAACACGTTTGTTTGCTTCCATTGACATGACTATGATTTTCTGTTTTACAATGTTCCCTTTCTATTCATAAAGTCACTTCTTCTGACACAAATGCAGGCAGAAATACTGGTCTGCCTTTTCAGTTGTTATTTTGTCCTCCTTTTCATTGTTTGGGTAGTTGCACATTAACTGATAGAACTGGATCCTCCTCTTAACGAAGAGAGAGGGAGAGCTGAGGCAGTCATTTCTATAAGTGACATTTTTTGTAAGTCACGTTAAGAAAATGCAAAAGTAGCAACATAAAAGGGATTAAATAAAAATTTATAGAGCCAACCTTTTTATTATGACATATTCCTTCATGTGATATTTAAATTTCATATTGTGCCTGTGCAAGATTTTACGATTTATTTATATAGCTCTCCTTTCTCACTGGAATTAAAAAGAAATAAGCACCTCAGATGGTGCTATCAGGTGGCTGCAGGTTAAGACAAAGAGAGGGAAAAGCCTTTTCCATACAACTTGGATAATTCTACATTGTAAAAGCAGAGTGGCTGTCCCAACAAGTTCACCCCACGGCCAGCCTGTTTAGTGCTGTACACTAAGAAAACTGCTTAAGGACAGCTTGTTTGTAAGGATTGGCAAGGAAAAGCCTAATCTCTGTTTAAAAAGAAAACACGGTATGATTTATGTTTACAAAATTTAATCTGAGTAAACTACAAGTTTTCTGGACTAAGATCAGGGTGGATATGTTTACTCTGTAATTAATTAATCAAGTAATTTGATAAAAATACATTTCCCTTATAAAATATCATATATGTAAGAGAAGAGACATGTCTCTCCGAATGATCAACTACTCGATGACATTCATACTTCACTAACCTTAATCTCTACTAGTAACTACTTTATAAACTTTATTTTATTATTTTATAAAAAATTAGGCTGCCTTATTTGAGTTCTCTCTCACTTTGAAAACCAAAGGGGGAAAAAGTGTCTGTAGGAACATGCTTGTTGTAAAAATAGATGTCAGCAGATTCATAACCAGTTAGCAATGTAATATATCAGAGCCAAACATTTTGCTCTACCAAAAGCTGGGATGTTCTATTTCGGCAGAAGAATGCTACTTTGTCCGTACCTGTATGAGAAAATATGATATACGATATGTTCAAAAGCTATTTTCCTTAAAGAACAAGTGGAGTTAATTTTCATATTTCTTGTTGTACAGTACATAATATTTAAAAATTCAAAGAATTAAGAAAATATTCAGTGAGAAAGACGAGCCTCAGCTGGGCGTCTGAGATCTCCGAGTCAGTCAGTATGGTTACATGCACATCTAAATTGAGCTATTGGCAATAACCGAGCTAAGGCTTTAACTGGAGTTTCCAAGAAATCCGAGTACACATGCTCGTGAAGAGAATCGGATTATTAAGTGAGGTGCGTTCAACTTTGCGACGCTAGGTGATGCTACACGCCCTAGTGTGCCTTAGCAAGAACAGATCTCTTCTTGTACGTTTTTGAACCGATCACCATTCCAGGTTCTCATCCCATCCATGAACTTGAGGATGTTCAGCTCCTTCAGCTGGACAAGTATGAATTCAGTCTTTTTGTCAGTCCAGAAGTGCACAGGTCGATGACTCTTTGCCATGTCTTCCTCTTTGTTTTTGTTCCTCATCCTCTTCTTCTTCTGCTACTGAATTGTTTTCATGCCACCACTGTTGTTATTCTGGAATAGCTCAATTTAGAACCGCATAATCTGGCTATAAAAAGTACTCCAGTTCGGTTCGACTACAGCCCAACTAAAGTGTATACATGGCTTTTAATACTTCGATATCAGTTGGACTTTGGCAATAATTAAACCCTCTCCTTAGTGCATCTAAACATACTGAGTGATACATCAAGAATGTTTATTCATCAATATCTGATAAAAATAGATGGACATGGAATTGCTGCAGGAAAGGATTGTAAAGCACTAAAGTGCAAAGTAACTTTCAAAAATGTCCCTTTAAACTTTACCATGCTGACAAAAAGCTTAATGTATATGTTGTCCAGAAGTGGGGGTTGACCTATGTGTGCTCTGAGGCATCTCAGAAGTGATAAAACTAATCAATATTCCAGCTCCCTTTGGGAAAAAATGGGTACCATTTGTTCCACACCATAGCCCCGTTCACACTGAGCGGTTCTGTCTAGGCCGGTACGGTTAGGTACGTGATTTTGTGTTCCCATTATAAAAGGGTCTCGAACTGAACTAAACCACACTATTTCTGGGCCCCCTTCAGTTGTAGGTCCAAAAAAAATGGTACGGTAAGGGTGGAGATACTGGCATCACATGGTATAATCTGTTGATTGGCGGACAGAAAAACTTGACTACCCACAACAAAAGCAACCGCAAAAGAAACACCAAGTTGCTATTTAGTTGACGCCAGAAGTTTTCTTCTCTTTTTGGCTGTTTTTCCTTTTTACCGCTCACAAATTTCTCTCATACAGTGCAGGATGTATTGTACATACAAAGAACCAAAAGCCAAGCAGAACAAAAACCTCCTGCTGGATGACCTCCATTGTTGGTTGGTTTTTTTTTTTTTTTTTTTTTGTAGTGTCACATTTGTTGCGTTAGTATGACGCTATACTACGCATTTGGTCTAAAGCCTGCATGTCTAATGGTGGTTAGACTTGCAGTGGGAATGCTCCCTTGAGTTGGCTGCACCATTCCAACCCTTCCGAACCATACCGGCCTGGACCAAACTGCTCAGTGGAAATGTGGCTTAAGCAACACCTGGAATTTTTACACTGTATCAGCAAGAAAGTCCAAAAGTCATAGTTCAAGTGTAATATGTTATTGTTGTATGAGGTTGTTTCAGTGCCCTGAGCAAAGCTCATTTACACTTCTGTGATGGCAGCATTAATGCAGAAAAGTGCACTGAGATTGTAGAGCAGCATATGTTGCCTTCAAGACATATTTTCCAGTAACATTCATTAATTTTTTAACAAAAAAAAAACCAAACACTTAACTACCCATTCCAAAGACATGGCTGAGGAAGGAGAGTATGCGTACTGGACTGGCCCGACTAGTTGTCACCTGTCCTTTTTAATAGAGAGTTTGCAGAGACTTTTTCATGCCTTTCAAGTATTAAGTATTACTAAACTCTTTACTGTCCCTGCTTCTTTTGTAATGTGTTCTAGGGCTAAAATGCAAAAAAGGATGTATAAAAACAAATTAAATTAGTAAAAAACATTGAATAAAGGATGTTATCCCCCACTCCTAATTGAGTTGACCATGAACTCCTCTGGATACTAAAGTAGTGTAGAGTCAAATGGGAGGCCATCTGTCCAACAGCTAAAGCTTGGCTTAAATTGTGTCACACAGCAGGACAAAGAAAATCTGCACAGAAAGATTTAAAAAGAAAAGAATTAAGGTGTTGGAAAAACTCAATAAAATATAATTATATTTATTTAGTTATAAAACATGTGTAGATGGACACATTTCTCAGTTCTTGTTTCACCCTGACTTATGCTATTAAGACTTGTAGATTCAAGATGCTTCCCCAACACCTTAGCAACATAGACAAAGGAAAACAGTTTTGGAAATATGAGTATGGCTGGGCACAGTTTAATGTATTTCACTTGACACCTTAATACTGTAAAAGGAAGGAAAAGATTCTGAGCCAGTTTAGGAGTGTGAAATTCTATATGCATACAAAAAGAATAATCGTGTAAAATATATTGACAGTGTTGTTTTGCAGAAGGCTTTAATAATAAAGGGCTTAACTTTTTTGGCCGTTGCCACTCTTGTTTCCCTTGAATGAGTCATCTTTAAGCAGTTCATAGCAATTGTACACACTTTTATCTATATGCCTAGCTTTTACGCCCAGGAAACCATAAATTATACTTCTCGCCTTACCAGACCTGTCACTAGGCAGACGAACAGAAAGATGTAGCTATCCAGGGCCCTAGCAACAGGGAACCTGCCTGAAAAGCACACAGAAGGTCATTCACTCAATAATGATTTCATTTTCTCCTGCCAAAACACACATACACACACACACACACACACACAAAAGTTGTTCATTATTTCCTCGAAGACACTATCATATACAGTTGGTTATTAATCTGATAATAATTACTTTAAAAAAATTTTTTTTGTTTTGTTTTACCAAAAATTATATGGAGAACTTTAGAGGTTCTGTGCATTTGAAAACCATAAAATGTAAAAATTTTGTGTTGACTAGACATGGATTGGATTGTGTGTGAAGTACAGGATAAAACAAGCCTTTCCAGTTGAACTGAGGCAGGTGTGGCAACTAACTTATGGACCTGCGTTTTCAAGAGGGTTGACGTCATTTAGGTGAAGGAGTGTAGCTGTTTCCTGGTGCTTCAGTATAATTCTGTTGCTCTTTTCAGTTAACCCCTTCTTAACTAACCCTATTTTTGAGATTTCTGCTAAGAAAATTCTAACCTAATTTAAAATGAGAATATCTCAGTAACTACAAGGTGTATTTGACTAAATTTAGAATCAAAGTAAAAATAACACATGTGAGACTACAACAAAAGTGTAAAATTAAGTGTACAGATTACCAGACCGGGGTAAATGGAGATGGAACAAACCAAAGAGAAAACATTTTGGCTTGGTCTGAAATAATATCAAACCTTAAGACTGCACGTTTGTTTGGATTCATGTAGTCAAAATCTGAACACTTGAGAAACACTTTTTATGACCTCTCGTTTGTTGTACCAAGATTGATTTAGCATTTGTATAACAAAGTAGATTTTAATACAGATTTTTTTCTAATTTGCCATTTCAGCACATTTGGGGCCTCATATAATTGAGGCAGATTTGTGCCGTTCCTTTTTGTGACATTTCTATCTGTTGAAATCTTTATGGATGCAGCATCTGCTTAGCTGTGGGTGTTTCACACCAGGCCATATCTCAAGAATGTCTTGAGTTCACAAGTAGCTAGTTTACAAACCCAAGTTACTCCAGTGATTTAACTAATCAGAACAAAGGAAAGATTGACCGTTTCCAAGGTGCTGGCTCGTTATTGCCTGCTTTGTATGCTCCTACTGCTAACAGAAACGGTATGGGAGAATAAAAAGCAAGCTTTGTTTGGAATGTAGCAGCTGGTTGCTAGTGCTAGTTTTCAGTGGTGCACTGCATTCTCGTCTTTTAACGGTGCATTCACATAGCTGCTTGATGTTGGAATTGTTTTAAGTGGAAATGATCTTGATCAACTTAAAGCTGAGCTTCTTTCTGTTCGTATGATGTGCTACATGTGTATAGATGGTTTGAATGAACTCTGTCCTCTGTCTGTGATATCTTGAAATCCATTGGTGCTTGTTTAAAAAAAAAAAAAAGTTAATACCCAGATTTGTTTAATGTCAAGGAAGTCTTAAATTGATATTTGAGAAAATTGAACTAATTTTAAATTGTGACATTCTTTAGTATCATATAAAGAATTTAATATTTCCAAGAATTTGGATAAAATTACAAATGGACTTATGGCAGTTCATTAATGGGAATGAAAAAGCTTTTCCTGAGGCTAAGAGAAACTGGGTCTGAGCTGTTTATATTCCATGTAACTGCTTTTAACCACAGCTAATGACCTATGTGTTTTTTTTGTATCTTGCTTCCCATATTTCCTACTACAATGCTGGAGAATAAGCTGCTTCACTCGGAGGAAATGTCCCTTCTCTTCTCATGGCTTGTGCCCATGTTTCTTCCTGAGTGCCAGAGTCTTTTTCACTTGCTTCCAATGAGGGGCGAGAACATACTGCCTCATAGAAAATACCTAGAGAAAAAAAACGGCAACCAGTGTCTTTTAATCAAAGTGCTCTAGTTTTTTTCTGAGCAGTCCCTCCAGGGCTGCACAGAGAAGTAGAAACTCTCAATAGAACATCTCAGAAATTTTCAAATGCCACTGATTTGGTCATTGTTGCCTTTTTTTAGACGGGCATTTATGTTGGTAAAAAGTAACTCTGGAAACCAGGTAATGGAGTAGTAGTAGTTTTGGCCATTTGTGTCAGTCATGAGTATAAATCTGAAGAAATGTCAGACTGAAATTATAACTTAAAATGCAGAATAGTGTTGGGGTGAAACATTCCCCATTTCCCTACCAGTATCCCCCTACCTGATGCTTTGTGCTATGTGAACATGCCCTCTTCCAGCTTTCGGACCGCAACCATTTAGTTGACCCCCCCCCTTTTTATTTATTTATTTATTTATTTATTTTTTTTAAGTGTGATTGTATTTTAAAACTAAGGGACACCAGTGCTACTTGGAGCTTTGCCCCCCTTTTTAAACATGACTGTAGGCCATAATGATTAATTTCTTATAAACTTATTAACTGAGATTTTGTATTTGAAGTGAATCACATTTAGGCATTTCTGTTGTTGGTATATTAGCGGGTCTTCTTTAAGAGTAAAGTTACATTATTAAAAAAAAAAAAAAGAAACTCTTGTGTTGACATTGATTTATTTTTTTTAGGTACTCCTCCTAAATGTGCTCTGAAAATTATAAGAGCATCAGATGCGCTAATGGAGAAAATTAGTCTAGAGCCCTGCTCTTTGTTTCACAGTCTGAGACCCAACTAGAGTTTTTAAACATTTGATTATTAGCCTTTTTTAATGTGTTTTTAGTCAATAATAATACTTGTCAACTTTTCCAGCTGGAACCAAAATGCTAATTGTGCCTTTCCAAAGACAAATTGAGCTTTATCATCTTGAAAAGTATCAGACAAGAGCATTTTCCATATTAACTTTTTAATTAACGTATTAACAACAACTTTTGTTGTTGTTGTGCCTTGTGGTTAAGTCCTCTAAAAATGATAAATAAAATGTATTAACTTTGGGATTTCCAACAGGAAGCATTTACTTTTTTTCCCCTTCAAAATGCTGCGATTAAATTTTACAAGAGACACCATTAATTGTTTTATATGCGACTCCTGTTGTTAATAACCATGTGAAACGTTGGAGCAGAAATTTGGTGTGTGATTTCATTGTGTAAGTGAGAAAGGAGAGGTAATGAAAAGATTTAAAAAGAATTCAAATGCTAGAGCCATTGGTGCTGATAAATATTTGCTTAAACCCTTAAATACTCACCCTTCCACAAACTAGACTGAAATAGCAGGTGTTGGAGTCAAATTAAGGAATGCTAATTTTAAATTTGTTTTTAGGTAGGAGCACTAGGCTGGAATCCCAATAAAAGTACATAAACGTCTCACATATACAGCTCAAATACAGTTTGTTGGGAGCAGAACGAGGGCACACGAGGAAGTGCTATTCAGTGTGTCCAAACTGTGACAGCAATAGTGCAAACATGAACTCTGGATTTTCACAATCTCACACACACACACGCACACACACACGCACACACACACACACACACACACACACATGCTGAGGGAGTTGGAGTAATCCAGTCATACACACATTCAGAGACACACAACATGACATTCGCAGCAAACTGTGACCCGGCGTGACACAATCTTGCTAAAGTAAGGAGCCTCTCGCACATTTACTCGGCCTTGTCCGGGGGGAAATTGATTTTTTTTTCTAGTGTGACTGCACTGTCTGTACAGTGTGTAAAATGTTACCCTTCATCATCATGCAGTGCTCTAATTTAAAGAAACCTCTGTTCATTGTTGAGGTGCAGCTGCAGTGAGAGCTGCTGGAGGCGTACATTAGCATTTCAGCTGTTGCTTAATGTTGCTTAAGTTACTGCTGTGTTTTCAATAATAAAACATCTGCATGTAATGGAGGCATGGTTACAGGGGTGACAGCAGCTTCTTCATATTAATCCCTGGACATTGTATAAGAGTATGGGCTCAGTCATTTTATTACAACAGCATTTTGGAATGTTCTTTATTCACAGATGAAAAGGGGTTTTGTGGACTGTTCCAGTATACACTAGCAAATAAAACATTTTGACTATTGAAATACATTCTTATTGGTATGCGACTACATTTTATTAATCCACGTGGATAACTGAGTTATTGTTTTTAGCCCTCCATGTACCTGTCGTCAAATTGATGGGCTGCGTTTCCCGGGAGGAAAAATCAATAAAGCAAAGCTTAAAAAAACGGATACAACCAGCACGATGTGTCCATGATGAAGAAAATTATTACAGAAATAGTTGGGAATGTTTTCCTGAGTCTGAGCTGAGAGATAACGATGCCTTATTTTATCAGGAATTCTTAAAAAAAGCAGACATAATTTTTAATAAATCTTGCTGACTTGTGGGGTTATACACCAAACACCATTCAGTGTTTGGTGTACTATGTGTGTCTCTTTGGTGGACCTGATGTTAAATAATAAAGCGAAGCTGTGTGTGTGAGACAACTTTTTATGAAGTGTAGTAGGGAGGGGAAATATAAATGCTCATAAACAAACTTAGTAGCATGTGCAACCTCAAATGAAAGTTTTTATTTTTTTTTCTTTCTTTGGTAGGATTGAGGTCTGGTGTTGGCAGACCATTACTCCATAGTGTAGTGATGAAGGAAACATGGGCTTTTACAGAAAAATGTACACTTGTATGCACTTCTGTTGATGAGTTTGGTAGCTAATTTGGATTGCTATCAATGCTTACTGGATATTGTGTCAGAAATGCATTTGAAGATGCTTGCATGCAAGAAGAGATTAAATTATCCCTTTCTGGACAAACCACTTGACCATAAATAGTTAAGATCTTCCGTTGTTGGCAAGCTGCTTATCTGTAACTATAATTAGACGTGCCCAATTCAGTTTTCTGTTTCTTGAAGACTGAAATCTCTCTCAAAAATGTTGCTGTATGCACCTTTTTCAGGTATGTCTTACTTACTGTTCTTAATCCATGTCCGCTGATTCATCTTTGGATTCCGTGATTCAAATTTACTTTACTTTTTTGGCAAATGATCCGTTTAACAGCTTTGAATGTCGCTTTCACACCACATTTCTTATGAGTGTATGCCCAGTCCAATATTGAACTTGGACTTTCTTTTATGTTAAATTAGGTATCCTTAAGAAGATTAAATTTAATTTTAAAACCGTATTTCTACAGTTTCACATTGGTATTCCTGAGTCAAACTCAATATATGAGAGCAATATGAGAACCAAACAATGATGTCACCTATTGTCCTGACGCATCTATAATTGTAACTCGGGGGTAAAGGTGGGTATGCACATGTCTCTGTGTTTGCGTGGACATCAGGGGGTTGGCTTTGCTGCCCAAAAATGAAGGAAGAATCAGAAAACAAAAATAGTCTAACATGAAATAGGATAGGATAGAAGGAAAACCAAAAAGCTGAAGAGTGAGAGAGCTCACAGGAAATATGCTTGAAATGTAAGGGGCAATTTATGCATTCTTGGAACTAGTTTGCGATGCGTATAAACCAATCGTGCCAAAAATCTAACAGTTTTAGAGCTGTCAGGAGTAACCATACTCAAACCCAGATTGCAAAGCCAGCAGTCATGTTGCACATTCACCGTTTTACAGTTAGGTCTTCCCATTATATGTACCACAAACAGTTGTGTCATAAATGCAAAAAGAGAACTAAGTGCAATGTCCAGCTCCTCTTTTACATCACCGTACTGGCCAGTCATGCCTTGAAAAAGATGTGAATGCCAGATTGTCTATCCTCTCATGTCAGTTGCACAGCTGTAGAAATGAATTACGCATTAAATATTATAGCAGGTGACTGAAGGTCAACTGCTGCAACTTTCTTTAGTTTTTCTTTTAGAAAAAGAGGAATTTGAGTATGCTAATTTAATCTGTGTGTTCTGTTTCCTGTACTGTAACATCTAACTGCCTCTAGACAGCAATTTAAAACTGCTTTTGATGGTATTACAGCATATTTGTATAATTTATCGTGTTAATACATTAATACATTACATTACATTGTTAATACATTAGCGAATAAGCACTTACTGTTATTGTGTGGAGAAACAAGCAAGAAAAACATTCTCTTGTTGAAGACCGGCCCAGTAAGAAGTCAAGCCACAGTCCACCTTCTTTCTCAGCCTTTATCATGTATAGATGTGGTTTTGCATTATTTTAAATGTATGGATGACCCTGAAAAAGATGCAGTCTTGAATGTTTGTTTATGTTTCCTGAAAATCTTAGAATTATTTGCTCTACTTCAGTCTGCATGAATGTTACCTTCACAGAAGTGTAAATAATCTCTGCCAAAGGAACTGATGCAACCTCAAAGACCTAATACTGTTTGCAACAAAATCTGTAGCAGCTGGGGCTCTCTTTTTGAACAAATTTTAACTAGTTCACTATGTCTTTATGTAGCATTATCTCAGAGCTTAAAATATGTTTTGGATGACTGTGCATAAGCCCCATGGTGTTTGTTGTTTAAGATCTAAAATCCACCACTCTGAAAGCGGGGCACATGGATGCATGTTTTGTTTTTGTTTTTTCTATGGCAATGAATCGCCACAAACCGAAGTAAGCTTTTCACAAGAAGTAAAGCTATTTCCAACCTGCATTCTCTGATATGGGGTTTTGGAAATTAGTTAAACTTGACACGATGTCACATGACTTTAAAGCATGACAAATATGGTTGGCTGTTGGAACTCTTGATCATGAATGTTTTTGAAGGGAATAATATGACCTTCTGTTGATATTTGGAGCAGCAGTGCTCGAGTGAAATTAATGCAAAGCTTAGCTGCTACGGAAGTACTTAAGTCACATAAACTTCTGGGAGGACAACCCAGCTGATCTAAAAATCCGCTTTGAATGGTCTGATTGGGTTTCATTGTCTTAAATAGTACCCATATAGGACATTTGGTCTGCCTCCCTCTCCCACATGTTCCAAAAATAAAAAATCCCTTGCTTTGCCTCTCGCCTAAGACCTCATAAGGCTCTTCCCCTGTCCTCTGGGGTTAATGCAACTGTGATTTGTTTCAAATCCTCGCTTCCATGCTTTTGTTAAAGCGTAACTGGGCCTATTACATTTTTATGCAAGTCTGCACTGTAGGCATTAGGATGCTTGTGTGTGTGTGTGGGGGGGGGGGTGTTTGAGACGCAGACAACATAACATCACAGGAACAAGAAACACAAATCCAGTGAACACGTAATAATGGGGGGAAAATGTAGATTAAAAATCAGGGCTAGGGTATATTCTGTAAAAGACTACAGCTTTAATTTGTGACTAGTTTTTGTTAGGGGTAATAAATACAAGGTCGTGGCTATGAATCTCCTTTGCGTCATACCAACAGTGTTCATTTCATATGGCATACCAGGTCACTGATCTCAAATTGGTCAAATCTCAGATTGGTATAATTTATGTTCATCTCTACATGCAGTGCACAACAATGTATTCTAGTACTCTGCTCCAGTCACCGTTGGTGTCATAGCCTGTGTGTGTTTGCCTCCCGTCACCCTGGAGCCAGCCGTCTTCTTCCCCCTGACCCTGATCCCTTTCACCTGTCCACTCAGATCACACACAGACAGACGTGTGCATACACACATACACAATAAAAGTAACTCTTTCCTGTAGCTGAAACCCAATCGTAGTGAGCAACCATGCAAAACCTGTCAGCCCAGCAAGGTTTTTTTTTTTTTTTTTTTTTTCTGTGGTTGTGGGTTTGACGTGAAGAACATATTGTCTTCTGCAAGATAAACTGAAGAAATTCTACTTCAAACTGTCATATAATGATAGGTTGAAAATTAGAGATTGCAACTGCAGTCTTGATTTATGGGACTCTGATTTTCTCTCTAAAAACTATAATGGCATTCAAAACTATTTATGTAATTTTACTTATTAAAATGTAGTTCTGATCACAATAAAACCGTAACTATAAATACATATTGCTCTGAACATGAAAATCAAATGTGTTTTTTCATAGTCTTGTTGAAAATGTGTGGATTTCCCTTAAGACGATGTCGTCATGAAGATGGCACATGCTGCCAAAAATATCTGTAATAATGCTCTAACAGTTGTGCGTGAATGCTACCATCACATATGTATTTTTTTCTCCATTTCTAAGACATGTAAAATAAACTTTTTACATGTCTACACTTGCTAAAACTATTAGTTCTTTTTCAAATACAAGCAGCAGTGTGTTTACCGAGTTATGTTCATACTCACAAAACTGTCCATTTATCCCTGCCACGGCCACGGCGCAAGCCAGTAGGCCACGGCAGCATGAATGGATGGCATTACGCTGCATCCTGCAGGCTGAGCTGGACCAAACTGTCAGAAGAGTGTGGTTTTCTGACATAATTGAGCTAGCTGATTACTTTTTAATGGGCCACGGATGTTAACCTCTCACAGCAAGAATAAGCGAGCTGCAAATGATTGTGCAAGACTGGTGTTACTGTTCTGTTTTGGTCAGTTTCAGTCTCCATTTAATACATTTTAATTAGTAAACGTGTTTAGTGAAAGAAAAAAGACCTGTGCACCTAATCTACTTTTATGTGCTGACACTTGCTGAAGTGCTGTACAAAAACAAAACTAAAAAAAACTCTAATGGATGGACATTTATTGGATGATCCCAAATGAGTCAAACTGGTGTGGTCTTACATGCAGCGAGCGATAACATTTTATATTTGAATTTGTCATAAGCCAAACGTGAATATTTTACAGTGGCTTGCTGCATTGTAAAATATTAACCATTCTAAAATGGTGACAAGAGGAAAATGAGGACTAAGCTCTGTGTCCTAAGCTCAGAATCAGCAGTCTTCTTACAGACATCTTAATGTTTTCAAAGATGAATCACTATGATGCTATTGTGAATACTACAAAGAAGGAGAGCAAATAACTTTGAAGGTTTGAAGCGGTGGGGCATGTAGAGTCCACATGCAGAATGTGTAGCCTTGTATGTTTAGGATAAACGTGGAAATAAACTGCAGTTGAGCTTTACACCTAACTCTCCTGTGCAGAGGAGGCTTAATCTCCAAAACTGTGTTTTTGTCTTTGTTGTGATTTATTAGACTTTCTTTATTAAGCGAAAAACTTATTTTTCAAATGTTTGAAAAGTTGCGGTCCTTTTTCTAATGTGGTCGGTAATTATTTGAATAAATTAAGTATCCTTATACACTCTTAAAAAAGAAAAAGTTCTTAACTTTTTTTAATCACGTTTAAATTTGTGCTAATTGCATATTGCTCTTCTGGTTCTCTTTTTATGTGTGCTGTATTTGACATCAAGATTGTTGTTTTAAGCGTTTTTGTACGTTTTAAAGTTCACAAAGTTTGTCTCTGTCTTATCTGTGTTTTATCAGTTTATTGCTTTTCTGTTTTCATAAATACTTTTTAAAACAAGCACTCTTGTGCCTTTATTCTGCCCAACTAGTTTGCACAGAGATTCAATACAGGGAACAGATGTTGCACTCTCTAAGGAAGCTGCAGTAGTGGTCAAAAGGTCAATCAAGGACTGTGTGGAAAGGGTAGCTCCCATTGAAGGACAAATCACACTTTTCACATGTGGTGTGATGCTTTCTCCACTCTGCTGCTTCACTATTCCGGCTTACAACATTCATTATATCTTCACCTTTATTTCTGCAGGAGCAGAAGTCATCATCTGGCCGATCCAGCATGTCGCGATGTCGGAACTCTGTGGCCACGACCACATCAGATGACCAGCCGCACATTGGTAACTACCGGTTGCTGAAAACCATCGGCAAAGGCAACTTTGCAAAGGTTAAACTGGCACGACATGTTCTCACAGGAAAAGAGGTGGGCGCACACACACAGATTTAATCACTCTTAAAGCTTTAATCTTTTAAAATGTGGGTTGTTTTTTGTGCTTATTTTCTGGATGTGACTTTTAACACTGTAGAAATGCTCTACTATTGACTATAAAAAGCGATGTCTCTTTTTATTTTCTTTTTTTTTCCCTTCGTGTGGGATTTTGAGGTGCGTTTTGGAGCAACTATTCTTACCTGCAGCAGACAGTA
Organism: Xenentodon cancila; assembly: GCA_014839995.1. NCBI lineage: Eukaryota > Metazoa > Chordata > Actinopteri > Beloniformes > Belonidae > Xenentodon > Xenentodon cancila. Next base: position 17,309,744 of record CM026212.1, read on the forward strand.
ATTAGTGCTCTCTCAGTTTGAACTATCAGGGAGGATTTGTGATGGTTGCAGAAAACTAATTGCTGTTGAGAGTAAAAAAAAAATATTTAAGCCAAAAATCATGTGAATACAATTGCAAACTCCATTACAGTCCTTCAGTTGAAGAAACTATTAGCCTCTCTTTTGGATAAGCAACTTAATCTGACACCAAACTGCGTTGGCAGGACATGAGATTTTGAATAAACCTAATGACTTTGTTCACTAATCTTATTCTATCCTAGAACTATTTGGGAAGTTTAAAAAATAATGCCTATACATATTTAATACCGTAAGATGGTAAAAACTGAGATACTAGTGTCTTGGTTTTTTTTTTTTTTTTTTTAAACATGTCAGTCTGGTTTCCCATGTGCTGGACAAGTGAAAAGCTCACAGTAAAAAAAAAAAAAAAAAAAAACAAACACTACGGTTCTAACAGATCTAAAACTGTCATGGTTTTAGAGGCTGTACCTCTACTGCAGGAGATTAGATCACCATTGTCAGTCTGAATAGACAGCCTAAATGTCTCCAGTTTACCAGGAATTGTACATGTGATGTAACATGGCGATCTGTCCCTACAAGGGAGGAGCAATGTCACGAGTGAGCCCATGCTGGGCTCCCTCTGATGCCCGGTCAACTCAACGGTTGATTTTTGCATGTGAGAGAGAGAGTACGGTGGGCGGGCTCTGTCAATGTGTGACAACTTTGTGCCTGACACCCTGATAACACCCCATGTGACTTGCGAACACACACTGAAAACAAGGGCGAGTCTGAGGGCATGAAAGAGTCAGACGGGCACAACTAGAAATATGAGTCAAATAAGTTACCTGGCAGAATTAGATCTCGCTAAATGTGTCCTTTTGAAGACATGTTTTTCTTTGTTTGTTTCCTACTTTCAAACATCCGCTTTTCTTTCTTCTGCTTTATTCCTGTTTTCCACATCTCTAACTTTGATTTTCTCCCATTCATGTTTCATTTGCTTTGGTCTTTTAGGATCCAGTTTGTCTATTTCCATTTATATGTTTTTATATCTTTCTTCTCTCTTACTTTTAAACACTGTTGGATTATTAACTTGAGACCTTATTACGGCTTGGGCTCCAACGATGCTTCAGCACACCATAAGTGTGTTTCTGTCTATTTTGCAACTATCTCCTGCTGTGATTGTATGTTTATGACTCAGATTGTATCATATCTGATGTGCGTGTATGATGCGGTAGTGCTGGTGTATGAGAATAAAATCCAACAAATGCACTGCAGTATGTGTAATAAATAAAAGAAGGTATAATAATCACTAAACACGTTCTTGTTTTGCTTCCAGGTGGCTGTTAAGATTATAGATAAGACACAGCTGAACTCCTCCAGTTTGCAAAAGGTGCGTCTCTTAATCTAATTTTCTCTCTTCCTTTCTCTTTCTCTCTCTCTCTCTCTCTCTCTCTCTCTCTCTCTTTCTCCCCATCTCATGCACGGACGCATGTGTGTGTGTATATATATTGAGAGAAAATTTAAACCTGTCTTCCTCGTTTTCCTTTTCTCAGACATGATTTTCAAGTGCCCCACATGTCTTCCCCCCTCTCTCTCTCTTTTTGCCTCTTCTCTATCTCTATGAAGTGGTCCAGTTTCCAGAGAGAGTTTTAATTACAGGAAACAAGCTGCAATTACTTCCTTTGATCATGGCAGGGTGGGGTCTGTCCACTTACATGCACGCTGTCTAACCATGAATGCTTGCACATTGAATTCACAGACCAAACAGTTATCCTTCTACAGGCACGAGGCATAAAATACAAACTTGAGTCCAATGCAGGTGTATGAAACACCTGACAAGACATTAAGACAACACAGCAATACAAATTGTTTGATTTGACCCTCATGATCTTTGTTTTTTTTACCCCTTTTTATGTTTTTTTTTTTTTTTTTTTTTTTTTTTAAACCACACATTTTGAGTCTGGAGTCCATCTGGAGTCTTTCTGGAGACTTTGTTTTAGGCACAAATTCAAATAAAATTTATGCAAGTACATTTCAGATATTAAAGGGGACATGATATGAAAAATAGAGTATACTTTTCTTTGCTTGAGACTATGTATTTGGTTGCCTGAAGGGAGTATCAAATCAAAAACTAATATTATCTAGTCACTTTGTCCCCTGGAATCTTCTACGCTTTTTAGTTACCTGAAGATCAGTGTAAAATTGAGTTTTTATTCTGATCAAAACATGCCATGACATTTTATTGAGGCACAGTTTTTTTTTGTTTTTTTTTTAAACCCTCACGGCGCACTAATGGTCACAAAGACACTGCCAGTGTACTGTCGGGGTTAATGTAAAATAAAACCAAACCACCTTATTTTACTGTGAAATGGCATCATTGACTCAGCATTTGGGGCTTGTTCCTTGCAGCTCTTCCGGGAGGTGAGAATCATGAAGATGTTGAATCATCCCAACATAGGTGAGTCACATTGAAACATGAGTGTCCAATCTGTTGTCCCTTCATTAGAAACTGTGAGACTTGATCGCTCTCTCAAGGTCACGTATCCCAGCCAAGTGATAAGCCTGCTGCTTTTTAGATATATTTTTTCAGCTTTCCCCTTAACTTTTTTCCTTTATTAATTTATCACCCATTCCTTTCATTTTTGTAGTTGGCTTTTTTTCTTTTTTTTTTGCACCTCTCCCTCTAATTCTTCCCTTTCCTCCGGTGCAGTGAAGCTCTTTGAGGTGATAGAGACAGAGAAGACTTTGTACTTGGTAATGGAGTACGCTAGTGGAGGTAAGTGCATGTCCCTGAGAAATCACTGGCCCTGGAGCTTGGCTCTCTGTATGTCAGATAATAAACTAATGGACCAAACCAATCAACACTGTCACTTGTGACATATACATTTCCTCTGAATTATATTATCAGGGAAGAATAGCCTACTGACTGTTTACTCTTGTTATTGTTGTCAAGCTGAGACGATAAAAGATGACAAAATAATTATAATTAGTAACAGCTATAAGTCACTGTTCTCAGTCTTGGGTCTATCGAGGACAATGTTCAGTTCTTGAGCCTTTATTCTGGCTTTGAGGAGACATATCAGCTTCCAACACTAAATCTCCTGTCTTCTTTTTTTCCTGGCTCTCTCAGGAGAGGTCTTTGATTACTTGGTGGCTCATGGCAGAATGAAGGAGAAAGAAGCACGTGCCAAATTTAGACAGGTATATTTCTTTTCTTTTCTATACCTTTTAAGGCAAGTTGGACTATGTATTCAGCTTGTGTGCAGTTTTTAAACAGTGATAGGCAATGTGGAAATTGCGAAGAATAAATGCACATGGACTAAAACATGAAATTGTATTTGGTTACTCTTTAGGTCCAAGTTATGTGTAATGTTTAATTAATAAAGTAATACCATTTTAGAAACCTCTTTAATTAGATATTCATTAAATAATTGACTGATCATTTAAATTTCAGCGGGTGAAAGAACCGCTTAAATCTTGCATCCCCAGTTGTTGCCCATGATTGCTTTCTGATGAAATCTTAATGAAGCGTTTTCAGCGCCATTTACTTCATCGTCTAACTATTTCACCCTGTCTGTCATGTCGTCCTTTCTCTTTCTCCATTCTCTCTCACCCACTCTGTTGCCCTTTAGATCGTGTCAGCGGTACAGTACTGCCATCAGAAGTGTATAGTACACAGAGACCTCAAGGTGAGAACACATGCATGCACTCACATGTTATTGAATTGCTGTGTACCCTACTTCAAGGGAAGCGCTTTCTGGCTCAGCACATTAATCTTCAAATGATTTAAATCTTTGAGATTAAGTGCCACCCCCACAAACAGGTGATTCCGAGGTTGATCACGAAAATGATTGCCGTCTTTTAGCGCGTCCCCACATAATGTGTGCATGTAGAACCCCATCATTCTCCTTTTAGTTGGGTTTTCTTTGTGTCGTTTCCAGAAGATTCATAGTATTTGCTTCCAAAACTGAATTGCAACACACACACACACACACACACTAACACACACACACTAACACACACACACACACACACACACACTAACACACACACACACACACACATGTCCAGGCTTCCAGGTCACTTTGGTTCATCATATTATGCAGAGTTGTAAATCCTCTTATTGCGCCAGAAGGCAGGCTGTGGACATTATCATGATTGCTGTTACACTGACCCCACAGGACCCTCCCATCACAGTAACCCCCACCCACCAGCACCATCCACCCATTCCTGAAATCTGATAATCTTTTTTTTTTTTTCCAAAAAAGATAAAATATCAAAAACAAAATAGAATCAATCAAAACAAAAAAGCTAAGTGTTTGGACTCTGAAGGGCATGCAGCACGTTCTGCAGATTTTGCAGGTAAAAATGACTGTCGTGTCTAGAAACAACAACAAAGGAAATATGGCTTCTGTTAGTAATACACTTTTTGTTCTTGTAATGCCTGCCATCTTGCATAGTATCCTAATCATTCTTGTTCTGTAGCTGTTAAATCCAGCACATCCTCTTGCAGGACAGGACAAACATGCTCTGCAAGAGTATTTAAGAGTAAGACTTCTCTGCATGCTTTGAGTCTAAACTTAAAATCCCAGTATTTCTTATTTTTGGACTCTGTGGGTTGGACGACTGTGTTTGGTGTCAGCAGCATCATACTTGTAATGTGTGACCAACTCAAAATGTGAACATGAATTTGAAATGGATTATAAATAGATAGATTGTGAAAAACAGGCATTCTCTAATTTACAGATAACAGTGTTGTGTGTACTATGTAACCTCACTCAAATGCACTGTGAATTCAGAAAAAGTGAAAAGAGCACACCTGTTGCTAGGCAACTCTTGTCTCCCTACTCACTGACTCGGTTTAGGCTTGACACACACACCGGCATAAGTTATGGTATCTCACCTAACATATCATGCAACGTGTATGAGGCAACTGTCTTTAATAAGATGGGACAGTACACTAATTTCCATCCCTCTGAAAATGTGTTTTAACTGTTAAATATAGCTTTAAACTTTCTGTAGCCTCTATTTTTGTGTAGGACAAAGTGAAATCTAGTTTTCATATGGAAAAATAAATATGCAAGACTATTATATAATTTCTTGTTTTATAAACTGTGCTAGACAAATCAATCCATGAATATTAATAGTTTATTTTTTTGCTTCTGTGCATGTCCTCTTGTTACCCTTCACATCCATCTCCTTCTGTTTTCTTCCTCCACGCGCTGTCCATTTGCAGGCAGAGAACCTACTGCTGGATGCAGACATGAACATCAAGATAGCAGACTTCGGCTTCAGTAACGAGTTTACTTTGGGGAACAAGCTGGACACTTTCTGTGGCTCCCCGCCGTACGCAGCCCCGGAGCTCTTCCAGGGCAAGAAGTACGACGGGCCTGAGGTGGACGTGTGGAGCCTGGGAGTGATCCTCTACACACTGGTCAGCGGCTCGCTGCCCTTTGATGGACAAAACCTCAAGGTTGGGAAGATGAAAGAGCGTTTTGTCGTGTGTTCACGAGCATTACAAAGGCGGATATCTGTATTCTGTGGGTGGTTGTAGTATTTGTCATGCTCATTTTTGTTCCTCTTCTGCACAGAATAGAGAAATTGAACTCAAAATAGTGAATGGGTAGCTTCTTAAATTTGGACCAGGTTTAAAATGGGTTATTTGTGTTACCAAACAACCAAAGTTCCTGTGTATTTAAGTTTTTAAACAAGGGTTGTAATGCTTTTTGGAAGTAACGTTAACCACAATCATTCACTTCAACTGTCACATTCTTTTCTCAGATGACTCAGTCTGTTAGTACAGGCTCATGGCGGGTGGGCATTATGACTTTAAGTGTGATAACACTGATACTGGATTGTCACTGAAACACAATATACTTTCATTTTATTTTGTTCTTAACCCAAATCAGTAATTTTACTCTTTGGTATACTATGTTATAGATCTAGCTTTTTCCAGCTCTTGCTTTAAGCTGCTCTTTAAAAACTGTAATTCACTGGGGTGTAACCACAGCTAAAGTCTTTATTCCTGTATGAGATTGATCTAAATAGAAACTTGAGTAACAGAATACAGATGGAACAGTGGCTTTCTATTATTAGAAAGCTTTCATTAACCATTAGCTTTCACTATACTTGTCCATCTTCAGGAATTGCGGGAGCGTGTGCTGCGTGGTAAATACAGGATTCCTTTCTACATGTCCACCGACTGTGAGAATTTGCTCAAAAAGTTTCTGATCCTGAACCCTTCCAAAAGAGGCAGCCTTGAGGTATACTACACCGTGCACTAACATACAGTATAAACCCAAAACTCGTAAACCTCAGATACCCTGCAGAGATGCTGCAAGTACTCTGTTGCAGGACCTAATGTGTGCTGCATATACATCATCAGCCGCATGTAACCTTCTTGCTCAAGTGTAAAGTGGGTGTGCTAGTTTAGGATTTAACGGTTACTAAATTTGCTGGCACTCAATCAAAATTTAAGATCACTTGTTTACAAAATATTACTTAGGTGCCAGCAAAGTAGACGGTGTCAGTAGCTTAGTAAAACAGGTTTTGTTGATCCTTGGCTTGTCATGCCAAATGTTAAAGTGACTGGATTTAAGTCTGGTTTTAAATGTCTTAAGGTGCTTGTTTTCACCTACTTTAGATCGGGAGGGTGCATCTCTGCTGTCTGAGATTATTGACACAAGCTGAACCATTCTAGCTTCCTTGAAGCTGTTGCTTGATTGACACCACTTACTTTAATCCTACTGGATGCACACAACCTTGCTTGATGAAAGTGTTGTAAATCAGTATAATTTTCATCTTTATTGTTTTTATGTCTGAGGACCTTTCATTGGGAGATGGATAATGTCAATGGAATTAGATTTACATTTTTCAAGTGATTTGAATTGACACACGTGTCAGGAGAAAACCAAGTTTTTGCATATTTGGACTACACCCAAGGAGGAAAGAAAATGTGGAAGGAAAGTGAAGAACAGAATACATAGTTGTCATCCACTGCTCTTTGACTCTCCTCCTTCTCGCTGTTTATCTTGACAACTCATGTCATCCTCATTTGCGTCTGGCTTGTTCCCAGCAGCAGATAATGAGGGACCGATGGATGAATGTGGGATATGAGGAGGATGAACTCAAACCCTACATCGAACCTCAGCCAGATTATAAGGACCCCAGGAGAACAGGTACACTTCAAATCACAAACAAAAAAGAACAAAACAGGCCTCTTCATTTCTTTTCCTTTGCATAAACCCTGAGGCACTTTTTTTTTTTTTTAATTTCTCAATTTTTTTCTTTTATCCTGCAAGGATAATTTAGCATAAGAAGATTTTGAGTGTACAGTGAGTTCACAGTTCTAATTATAAACTAATTTAGCTTTTTTTTTGTGCAGACATCATGCTGCAGATGGGATTTTCTCAAGAGGAGATTCAGGACTCACTGGTGAACCAGAAGTACAATGATGTGATGGCTACATACCTGCTTCTGGACTACAGGAACTCTGAGGTCTCGCATATTCACATCCTCTTAGACTATCTAGTTTAGCTGATGCTAAATGAACAGTCCTCTTATCTGTTTTGCATGTGTTTTACATGGTGAGAGTGGTTTGTATGGAGTACCTCTAACAAAGGCTTTACATACTTTTCCTTGAAAAACATCTGTATTCTCATAACAGCATTGTCTAAAAGTACTATTATTCCACCTTTGTATTTGTTGTACTGACTCCAGTATCAGTTTTTTTTTTTTTTTTTTTTACCTGATCGCACACATGTACTAAAATGTGTGTGTTTGTGGTTTTTTTTTTTTTTGTTTTTTTTTTTTGTTTTTTTCTTCTGTTTCATCAGTTGGATGAAGGTTGCATCAAGCCACGGCCAGGAAGTGATGTAAGAAACATAAATGCCCCCTCCCCATCTCATAAGGTATAATCAGGAAGCAGAATATCCTCTGCTAATGCATACGGTTTTCCAAGTCCCGCCAGTGACAGAAATGAATTATCCATAGCGTTTATTTATACCATTACTCCGCTGTGTATCTGCTTTGATGAATTGTACTTTTATTTTTTTTAACATATACCTACTGTACATTTTAACTTCAATGGAAAAAAAAAACAACCTAAATATAAAGTATATGATTAGCTGTAAGCACTGAAGTTGGATTGCAATGTTAATATTTGCGTAAATTTCCCCATTACTGGATCAATAAAGGTTTTCCTTACAGTTAATCAGTACAATACTAAGAGTGCTGCACTTCCATGTGTCTATCTCGCCGTTCCTAGGTACAGCGCAGTGTATCGTCTAACCAGAAGCCTCAGAACCGCAGAGCCACCGAGCAGGGTGAGATTGGGGTGTGATGTGGAAGGGTGAGGTGTCTGTGTGTGTTTGAAAGGGTCACATGAAGGAAAATGAATGGAGATGGAGGTTGAAATGAGGTTTGTTTGTTTTTTTTTAAACTTGTGGTGAAATAAAAACAAGAAACTGTCGCCATACTACTTTGTAATTTTATTGTATTTTATGCAACAACATACTGTAATGCAGTCATATTGAGGTAATTTGAGGTAAAAAGGATATTTGATAAGAGGAACAGAAATATGTTGAGGTGTGATGTCGACGTTATGGATGGTGGAGTAAAGGTTCATATAAAAAGGAGGTGGGTGAGGAGTATTTGGAGAGTCACCAAGGGTGACTGGAAGAAATGGAGGTAATACAAAAACATAATTTAGGGATAAAAAGCTCCTTTGGCCTTTATTCATTTCAATCCACAACAAAATTATATTCCTTTCAGTTCATTGTAATTTAACAAATCCAGTTCATCGAGTCCAGATGCTAAATGACAGATGACAGGAGAGGGAGACCAACAATAACGGATTTCACAAAACACAGTAACTGGACTGGATTCTGATGCACACACTGCCATTCTAGGCTCCTCGTACTCCAAGAGGGGAGGTCAAGCAGACAACCGGTCTGCAGCAGACGACGCTGGGAGGAAAGGTTCATCAGGCAGCTCCACGACCAAGGTGCCAGCCAGCCCTCTGGTCTCCACTGACCGTAAAAAGAGCGCCACGCCTTCCACTGTAAGAACTTTTCCATTGAATTTACTTTAAAAACACATACGATGAGGTTTTGTGAGCTGTCTCTGTGTGGTTGTGGTGTCATACAGCCTCACGATGATAGTAGACCCCCACACACACGCAGAAAATATCTTTCTGGTCATGCCAAGAGATGTAAAAATGAAATGAAATAAACAGCTTCTGGAAAACTAACTTAAATGGAAATTCATTAATTTTATACAGCATAAGACGGCATCAGCTTTTATTTCTTGTGCTATGGTCCAAAGAGCAGCAGAAGTACTGGTTAATAATTAAATTATGTTGAAAATGGCAATTAAACTGTTAAGGTTTTAAGTGATATTTGAAAGTTCAAATCCACAGCATATTTATCTGATGTTATTCTTATGTGATGCTATTTTTTGCCATAATTGTCACTTACAGAGGATGTTGTCAACTGTTATAAAAGCTGCTGTAGATTCTGTTCGTGCCAGGGTACTTAAAGGCTTCTTCATTTCTTAAGTGGTTAAAAAAAGAGAGGAAAGATGCGTCAGTCGCTTGTGTCTTAATGTTATCAAACCCCAGAATTATAAGAGATGTTACCATGCAATACCAACCAACCAGTATTTTATAACTATAAAACAGAACTATGGAGGTCTGACATGGCTGTGAAAAGGCATCAGGTTCGCATAGTCATAGGTATTTCGATAAGCTTACTTTAAACTCGAAATGTTACAGAGAAACAATGTAGACTGTGTGTTTGTTTATATCAGCTTTGATGACATGGGATTTCTTGAATCCTCCTTTAAGCGTTAAAAAAACATTTAGGTATAAATTGTGAGGCATTTTTGCAAGGTTCAGGAACATTTCTTTGAAATTCTCTGCAGGGATAATTAGGTGGTGATTTATTTAATGTTGTGCACTCCTACTTGTTCCTTGGTAAGCTTAAATGTAGATGTCCCAAGAATGTCTTGGTATCTTTTGGAAGTTATTTCTAACAGTTTTCTCTGTACTCTCTCTCCCCCCTTTCAGAATAGCATCCTGTCCACCGGTACTGGTCGCAGTCGAAACTCTCCACTAACTGAGAGGGCTACGCTCGGCCAGGGTATTCAGAACGGCAAGGACAGGTACACAAACACAAATTACACACAAAGTTACTGAAGATGGGTGCTTTGAAAAGATACATGACAAATACAGTCACATGTGGTTATCTTTAAAGATAGTTTTGTTTTTATTTGTTTTTTTCATTGAAAGTGAAGCGGTGCTGCTTCCTCACCAAGCACACATAATAGGAACACACTCATCATGGTTGGTCAATGAAGTAGTCCAACAGCTGTCTCGGCGACTGAATCCCAGACCTTGGCTGGTATTCTCCAGAATGCTGCCAGCTGGCTCTGGGAGACCCACAACTCTCCTGGACTTGAAAATCAGCCTCTCCTGGGAATATAGGCCAAATCCCCTGTGGTTTACAGATTACCCACGGTAGTCACATAAGGCCATTCACTCGGTGCAAAGAGTCCAAAGACGAATGCAATATATTTACTGATGCTGGTTAGAGCACGATAAAAACATGACAACCCCGACCATCAATTCTCTCATTATCAGTCAACAAAAATGTATAGATATGCATGTATACTGATCAGCCATAACATTACGACCACCTGCATATTTTGATCATTATTATTATTATCATTAAGATTCCATGAGACTAATATCCAGAGTTTTTGGAGGCCAGGTGAGCACCTCGGACTTTCTTGTCGTGTTCTTCAGTCCCACAGTTTTTTTTTTTTTTTTTTTGTTGTTGTTTTTTTGGGGGTTTTTTTTTTTCTATTACTCTCCTGATGGAGGAAGCTGCTACTGTAGGGAAGTAATGTAGCCGAGGTTAAGAGGTTATGATTGGTCAACAAAAGTGTTTAGGTGGTGATTTAAGTTTCGTATCACCATTTATGAGAAAATGAGGACGTTGCCTTGTAACGAGTTCTCTTTAACTGTTAGAGGTTTTAAAGTTATGGCTTGTGTGTGTGTGTGTGTGTGTGTGTGTGTGTGTGTGTGTGTGTGTGTGTGCGCGCGTCAGTATATAGTGTGAAAGTCCATATTTGCTGGGGGGTTTTTTTTGTTTTTTTAAAATAAGTACATTGATTGTTACATATAGGTTAGATATAAATAAGACTAATCCATTTTCTTTCACTGGATTGATGTAATGCAGAAAGTGATGCTTCTCATTTTACTCTTCTTAAATATAGTTTATCCTTCCAGCTCTCCTTTTCTCCTCAGCCAATTTAAACAACAATTGGTCCCACACTGGAACTACTTTTTAAAATTAACATAAATAAATATTTGAAGGTAAAATTAAACCCGCCCCCTTTTACGTTAACTCCACATTAATATCCACGTCGTGAATTTCCATGGGGCTGACCTTTGGAGTTACACGGTCGATGCGTCTCCACACATGCAGCTGTGCGCACATCACTCATGCCTAACCAGCCATATGCTCTGTGTGCTCTCCCAAAAGCATTAAACATTAAGCTAAACCATAATCCCTACTCTGACGCAGTGTGTTCATGGTTCATATCGCTTTATTACCTGTTCATGTATCAGTCTCAAATGACCGCTCGTTCCCAGAGTAGTACTTTTATCTACAGAATGATAAACGACAACAAAGCTATGTTCAAGTGTTGATTTGTGATAAGTTTTAACAAATTTCTACTGTTCAGTGTAAGATTTGATGAAAGTGATGAAGCGGTCATTTGAGATGTCATTGCTTTTAAAAATTTCTTTTTTTATTAGTACACTGGGTCTGTTAACTATTGTAGTCTTTGCTGAGGTTGTAGCTGCCATTTTGCTTTGATTTTGAATTTACTTTGTTTAATCATCATTAATGCTTTGAGGTATGGGCTTTAAAACTTGTTATACACCACCAACCCTCTCTCTTTTATCCTTTCCGTTCTTTTCAAATTTTCTTAATTTAGTCTTCTTCTATCTACGTCTGAGCTTTTGTCCCTCTGGATACTAAGTCATTCGCTTTTCCTTGGCACCTCCTTTCTTTACTTCTTTTTCCCCTCCTTGTCTTTATATTAATCTTACTCCATATTTCTGTTTCCTCCCCTCTCCCTATAAGAAGATTAGAAAGACTTGTGATGGAATATTAACTTTTACTGGCCCTTTATGGGCCCTATGCTTGCTTCTTAATAGGCTTACACACACAAAGAAAAATACCCACATGCGTACTCGGACTGTGCACATACACAAATGCACAAGTTTAAACGTACTTTCATGTGTGCTCAAAAATTTGCCACATCTTGATTCGTCCAGCGAATATGGTAATTTTTCCATCACTAGCCCTGCTAATCCTCGTCAGAAAAAGAGAGTTTGTGTTTGTTTCAGCTCTGTTTGCAGTTTTTATAATAAGCAGTTGTTGGTTAGCTTTGGTAAATGTCCCTCTTTCTCTTATTGCCCATTTTCTCTGCTCTCTGTTGAGATATCTCTCTCTGCCTCCCTCTGGTACCAGTCTCCACTGTCCCTTACTGTGTGTTTTTCATCTCTGTGTGGACAAAGTCAAGTTCAAGCTGTCAGTAATGTGCAAAGCTTTGTAGCCATTGCAAGCCTGGTGATTTAAGGGGATTCAGAAGGCTTTTTATTTTTTATTTTTTTGAAAAAGTTCAGTTTTTATAAATAGAAGTCTAGATTGTTTACTGCTGGTGGGGAAAAACGGGAAGGATTTAAGAGGAAGCAATCTAGTGTTTGACAGGCTGGAGTAACAAGATGTGTGAAACGTGTGTAGCACAACAACTCATTGTAATTGACCTGCTGAAATTGGTAAATATTTGAGCAAAAGGTTTAAAAAAAGAAAAAGAAGCTTAGTTAGTAGTTAAAAAGTTAGTATCCCAGTTGATATCAGTATGAGTGCATGCTGGATGTCAAGTAACAGTTGAGTCGATGTGATGAGGGATAAGTTGGAAATTTAATCTGTAAAGCACTTAATTCTGCCAGGTAGTGTGCTTCACCAAAAAGGAAAACAAAGAAAAAGCATAACACAAAGTATTTAGAATATCAAACACTATAAGAAGGCTTTTCCCCCTACATGTTATAATTTTCTTAGTTTCATTGCTTTGCACATTCTTGTTGTGACTTGGTCCATATCATTGTGTGTGATAAATCTGTCCCAGAAGAAATGTGTGTTAAAGTTGGTCTTTGCATTGACAGGTGAAATTCACAGATGAATGCACAAGAGTTTGGTCAGTCTTTTTTTTCCCCTTCTTTTTTTTGTGAAACCACAAAGTCAACAGCAAAAGACCAACTGTGTGTGTTTATTTAAGTCTTCTTGTTTCATGCGTTTCCTGTTCCTCCACTCTTCCTCCTGTGTTTTTGACGCTGTTCTCTTCCCCTCCCTTTACTGTGTTTGATAAGTGCTGCTTCTAACCATCCTCCAACTCACCCCCCACCCTCACACGAACCCCGCCCGGTGTGTTTGTGTCTGTGGGAATGCTTAATCGTGCGTGTGTTTGGGTGTGTTTGTCGTGCATTGCTCATTCATGACTGGTGTGATTGGATGTGTGTGTGTGTTTGTGTGTGTGTGTGTGTCGGGCGGGGCGCTCCTCCTCTCCCTCCCCTCCCTGCCCTCCCAGCCTAAACACTCCGGGCTCCCGAGCCTCCACTGCCTCAGCTGCAGCCGTCCTCTCGTCCTCCTCCTCCTCCTCGCGTCCCCGTCACCACAAGTCCCTGTCCTCGTCCAATCATCCATGCCCCTCTGACCTGCACGCACCACGACCCAGGCAAGTCTCGCTCTGTGTTTCTCACAGACACACACACACAAATGCAAACACAAATCGAGATCCCTCCTCAGAGCCTTTCATTGCAAACTCGTCATTTGAAAACCCACCTGCTAGATTAAAGAAACACCAGTTTATTTCTTTTCCATTTTTTTTTAAATTATTTTTGATAATCTTTTATTTGCATAGTGACAAAACCTGACTTTACACAGTGACCCCCTGTCAATATTTCTCCCACAAATGGTAAATTAAATAAAAAAAAGAGAATTTATTTACCTTTTAAAGAGACACTACTTCACCTAACAAATACTGCTCTGCTCGCCAAGTCTCCTCACATAGATGTTTGCAAATATGACTTGAGCAGGGATTACATTTTTTACTTTGTCTAAGCCATTCATTGTTGTTTATACCTTTTTGGTTTGTAAATGTATTTGTCATTATTGCATAACCTGCAGAGACAAAGTAAGACACCAACACAGAGTGTTACATCACTTGATTTTACGAGGCAAACCACTAACCAGCTAAAAATGAACACGAGTCGTAAATGTTTGTCCTACTGGAGACTGTTAAAAGAAGTCTATTGAGGATTATAATTATTTGCCCCTGTGGCAAATCACAAACGGAATGGAAAAATACATGTCACTGATTTTATATCTCAGTTTCGTAGCTAAGATTTATTGTATGTACCGGTGTTTATTTACCATTATATTATTAACATAGTGAGATGTGCAGTATTTCTAAATCCAGCAATCACAGACTCACCAGTTACTTGGCAACCACCAGGAACTAGATTGTAGAGTAGAAAAATATGTACCAGAGTAGAAATGTTGACATAGCCTGTCTTTGTTCAGTCAGTCACATTCAAACTGCACATATATCCACTGAAGCATAACTGAGCAGTCAGAGGCGGCTCACTGGAAGATGAGCAGTTTTTTTTTTGTTTTTTTTTTTTTTTTCTTCCGTGTTTCACTCTACTTTGTCTCTGACATGTGGGTTTTTTGCCCAATAAATGAGAAAATGTTCCAAATTATAAAAACATTTCCAATGCCAGTGTCCTTAATAGCTGGTCAACTATGTATGGTAATAAATTGTGATTTGTACCTGCCATTTATATAAAAGAAATGATAATGATGAAAAATCAAAAGTTTTCGTGTAACTTTTCTGGACAAAAGTGTTGCGTCAGAGCAGTTTTGTTGCAGGAAAAGACAGAAAGCAAGAAAATATAACTGATCTAATCTCCTCTTATTGAATGAGAATAAGAACAAAAAAAAGAACATGTCATTTGATATAAGAAATGTGGCTTATTTTGATAATTTAAACAACCAACAGGCATGCTCTCTAAACTTACCAACTTTCCAAACTAAGAAGGACAAAAGTTTCTTTGTGCTGCTTTTAGGTAACAACATATCTAAATAAAATAGTTTAATAAAGAGTCATAAGTTTTAAAAAAAAAAAAAAAAAAGAGTTTTTTGTGGCCAGATTTGACATCATCAACTTGCCATCTTCAGCCTCACTCACCAGCCTAGTTGACCTGTGCTGGTAGGATGAGCAGGTAAGAAAAAGTGAAGAAAAGAGGGGACAAAAACCAAACTGTTCAGTGTGTATGTTCACTGAGATGAACCAGGCTTTCTGCTCATGTCAGTGTGTGTATGTGTGAGAACACGTTTGTATCTGTTGTATTGCCCGATCAAGAACAGATTAAATTATAAATATTGTCCTTATTCGGACATTGATACATTGTGTTTGACAAACGTGAATTTTATTTCCAGATCATCAATTTTAGCCTTTTCAGGGCTCCCTCATCTTCTGCTCTCAATGTTTTTTTTTTTTTTTTTTTAAGTACGAGCTAAGTTTCAGTCTTTTATGTAAATATGCATTTAAAGTGCTGAGAAAACCCCCATTTTTATCTATTAAACGTGAATGTGTTAATTCAACCAAACATCTCGCACTATATGACATGTTTAGTTGGATGAGTAGCACTAATGTGACTCTTATGGGGCATCTTTGACAACCGTTTGTGTTTTCGTGTCTTGCTTTGTGTGTCACCCTGTTGACTGGCTTTCAACTGCTTGACAGTGTCTGTTTAAAGGGCTACTTTGAGTATAATCTTTTTTATACTGCCAGCCGCATTTCATATTATAGGAGTGAAATGTCTAAAATACTGAGGCTGAGCAGATATACGACTTACACACAACAAAGCCTCCACTTGAGCCTGTTTAAGTTTCAGACTCTGTTTCCAGCGATGATGAACTCAAAGTGGCCCTCTGGCTGTTTGTGGTCTGTCTGCTCTGTGTTCAAGTCTCATTTTGTTGCATGCGTCCGTTCAGCAGTGAGCTTGGGCTGTTCAGATCCTGGTTGGGAACGCTGGAGAGAAGGTACCACTCCACCACCCAGATTGTACCCCTGAGTTGATAAATAGGCCCTTGACTCCCATCCTTGTCTTTTTATCCAGCCATCTCCAAACACCCACTCTCATAAATCAAAATTCATTGGAAACACGTTTGATGGCGCAAGTGTTGGTGACTGCAAGTGAGCACAGATGACTGGTGATTTGTGTGAAGTCGGTGCTGTCTGTGGCTCACTTTAGAGCTGGCACCAACACGAGTCTTAGGTGATCCAATCACATGGACAGCTCTAAGGAAGGAACATTCAAACTCTGCAAAGGAGATGTGGGCCACTTATGGTCATGTTCTTTAGGCTAGAAGTCCTGACTTCACATAAAATAAAGGTTCCGCTGAGATTCAGTTATCTAATCTGTCTCATCAATAGTCAAAATCGAATGTTCTGTTTTAATAGTGTTTTTAAAGATGTAGGCTGTATCACAAGTTATCAAAGTTCAGGGTCATAAAGTGTGAACAGAGCTCCTTAAACTTGTGACTCTGCAGCTTAAATCTGCGCTATGAAGACAAAACCGTCACATATTGACTTTGACCTGTAGGTCATTACTACATGCTTTCTTCCCAATTATAATCACTAACCTTAAATCTATTGGAAAATGTTACAGCTATTATCTTTTTGCAAATATATACTTTCCTATCGAGTCACCTCCATAATTATTAGAAGTCACACTGCTCCCACTAATTTGCCTGATCCAGCTTTTCTCTCCTTGCATCTGTGTCTGTCGTTAGTTGTTGTGTATTGGCATCCATCATCAGCTGGAGATCTCGAAGACATCAGCAGCAAATTAAGGGCTATACTTGAGCCGTCCATCACTCGAGTTGCGTCGGAAAAGCTTTTCTTTTTCTTCCTCTTGCATGCGTTTAGTTTACTAGAGGGACTGCACAGAAACATTGGGTTACTTTTATTTTGCAGTCACAGCCTCATGATATAAGTGGCGATAAAGTCGATGTTTCCCAAATCCATAAGAAACATCCCTGTATTCCAGGGTTTCATAGTTACTGGGATAATTCATTACAGATTGGGTTGAAGTGTTGTAATCCATTACATGATGAATTGTAAAAATACGCTTTAAAAAAGCAGGAAAAAAACTTTTATTCACCATTTAAGGTGCTGTGTACTGTATGTGAGAGTTTTAGCCGAGTCTTTAGAGCAAAACGTTTGTCCTGCATTGAAACGTTTTTTTTCTTGGTCTTCTACTCACTGTGTTCATGGGTTTGCATCTGTCTTTTTTCTGTATGTGCATGTTTCGTTTGTGATTTTGTGATTATGTTTACCATCTTATTCGGCTGCTCCGATGCCACATTCTGGTGTGGAAGATTCAAATGTGAATCTTTTAGCTCAGAGACTAGTTAAAGGTGTATCAGTGTTAAATGTGTGCATGTCTGGAGCTGTGTGATGCTTCACCCTTTGTCTAGGACAAATGGGATTAACTGTGTTTGCTTGTCACTGACCTGACATGAAGGATTATGTGGAGCATCAGGACAAGCAGACGTTGAAAAGACATGTATGACTCTGAAGTGAAAAGCACATGGAGACGGAGCTCTTTTTTTTTTTTTTTTTTTTTTTTTTTTGTCCCCCCCCTTTGTTTGTCTAACCCATGTTCCTCTCTCACACCCTTTATCTGCACTCCTGTTTATTTCATTCTCTTTCCTTTCCTTGTTATCTCTTCCTGCATCACCTTCCACACTACTTTAATCTATTTCATATCTCCTTGTTCTGTTCATCCTCCTTCCTCTTTGATGTCTGCTTCATTTCCTCTTGTTTTCTGTCCTGTTATTCTTTTGCACCTCCTCCTCACCACTTCTCTTATCACACCTTCCTAATTTTTATCCCGCTTCATATTTTTTTTTTTTTTTTAACTTGTCTTTCCTTCTCTTCATGGCAACTTTTCCTTACCATCCACTTTTGCACCCTTTTTTTCCCACCTTCCTCTGTAGTGCCGCACCGCAGCGGGCGCCCGGTGCCTCCCCATCTGCCCACAACATCAGCAGCGCAGCCGCGTCCGACCGAACCAACTTCTCCAGAGGGGTGGGCATCCGCAGCACGTTCCACGCCGGCCAGCAGCGGGGTGCCCGGGACCAACAGGGCTCCGCCTACTCCGGCGGCCCTGCCTCCCCATCACTGTCGCATGGCAACAGCCAGGCCCGGAGGACACATGGGGCTACGGGGATTTTCAGCAAGTTCACATCCAAGTTTGTACGCAAGTGAGTAGTGCGCAAATGTCAAGGGCTTATAATTAACGTTTTTGTTCAGTGGTTGCAGCAGTAGAGAGGAGAGGAAGGAAGTAGCAAAACAGGAAGAACAGGAGAGTATGTGAGGTAAAATGAAGAAAGTCTGCAGCTTATAAATGCAAAGCAGTTGTCATAACAGTCTATTTATTATCCAGCTACCAGTGCAGTTTTCAGTTCTAGCGAGGTTTCAGCTTAAACCAGAAAATGAGTAGGTGCACGTTAGGAGTCTCTCTTTTCCTGCTCATTTTCCTTTATTGTACTGTATGTTCATGTCATCACTGTTTTTTCTGAGTGTTTCTTTAAAGAGGCTGGTCTCATCTATCACTGAACTAGTGCTTATCTGGAACTCTACTGAGGAAAGAGAGAGGAAGGGAACAGCTGTGTCTACTCTGTAATTTAGTTTGGAGCAGTGGTGACTGGGGAGTAATTTTGGTCGCGGTTCCGTGTCTGGCCTAGTTTCATCTCAGGATTTCGCCGCAGGTTCCAGCAGTTCAACTTCTCTGAAGGCTACCTGGTTGAAATAAAAGCAAGAAGTTGTTCATTTCTAGATTTCTCATGAAATATATTCAATTGCTTGATGTCATTTATTTATATTTATGTACGTTTAAAAATAGGTCACTATATATAACTATATAGGTGGATTTTTTTTTTTTTTTCCCAGAAGAAGAAAGAAAATAAAGGAGCAAATCTTTACATTTTAGGGACTAAATTCAGCTAGTGAATGATGCACGTTTGGTGCTTTATGTATTTATTTTGAACATTTACAGCAGACACCGTATTTTGAAGTGTCTGTTAAAAAACTCAAGTTCACTTGTTTGTAGAACAAGAAGGCAAAACATGTTAGGACTCATTAATGATGTTTGGGTCATATTGTGACTTTTACTAATAGATCTCAACACTTGAGATAAAGTTACATATTTAAGACACATTTTCTTGTAGGTATATTCACATTAACAGTTAAGTCAAAAGCAAAGTACACCTGACAATTCTGTGGTTTTGCAGGACAAATTAAAACATTTGGTCTATAGCAGGTTTAAATACTCTGTAAGTGCAACCACTGAAGATCAACACGTGCTGTCGGGATCTTTTCTAGAGAGAGCAGACTTTCTTCTGGGAATCCTAAAACACAAGCCATCCATGTTCAGTGTTTTTAGTGCTACTGTCAGGAACTTTAATATTTAACATGGAAACTGAGCTCCTGGGTTTTACTCGTTTCTCTGACCATTGCACAGTCTGACCTTGGGATGAACCTGTTGCCACGTCCACTCCTGAGAAGATTGGCAGCTGTTTTTAAATGTAAATTGTACACCAGAAGAGTGGTGGACTCCAGATTATTTGGAAACGGCCTCATAAAACGTTCCACATTGATGGACAGCAACAGTTGCTTCTTTAAGATTATTGCTGATGTTCTTTCCGCATAGCTTTGTATTAACACACAACTGAATGCTCCAGATGCAGAAAACTGTCAACATTTCTGCTTTTATGGAAGCCTTTACACTCGCTGATCAATTAATGAAGTGTATTTGATAAGCAAGCTTGGCTTCTTTTAAAAGCATTAACGTTCTTAGTTTTTTAACATACTGCGTCTGTATTTGTTAAATACACCGTGCAATATGTCGTTTGTTTTTTTTAGAAGTTGGATTTACCTAATTTTAAATGGTTGTGAGGATCAGATTTTTTTTCTTCTCTGCACTAGTTTGAATTGTAAAAAGGGTGTACTTTGTGTTTGACATGACTTCACAAGAATGTATCTGTAGGAGTGGGAATTATCTTCTGTAAACCTAATTTTAAGATTTAGTTAGGACCTGGGATGTTTTTTGTAACGTACTGATGCAAAACACATTGCAACTAGGCCTTTATAGGTTTTTTTGTCGTTGCCACATCAGAATGAGAGTAAATGAAAAGAGCAGCGATGCAGATTTATCCGAGGCAGTGATGAGAAAAGAAAATGCACAGGAGAGGAAGTGCAAGGCTTAAGGGTTTACAGCTGGCATGCACAAGCAACCTACAAGGGCAGTGTCAGAATAACGCCTAGAGGGCTGTATGGTGGGGATACCTTCTGTTTCTTAAGTTCCCAACCAGCCAAAGTTCATTATAATGCTAAGTGCTGGAATGTGTGTAATGGTGAAGTAAAAGGACAAAATGTGTGTGTGTGTGAGGCTTTATTCTTGGTAGTTTTACCACTTTAACGTTTTACTTAGATTCATATTGTAGAGCTGTTTTTGTGTGTCCATGGGGGGTTGGAGTTCACTGCACATCAACTAATGGAGATTTTTAGTTTAAAACAGACTTAATCTCTTGTTTTGTAGGTTTAGGTTGGGTTAAGGTTAGTCTTTCAGTTGTTCGAGGTGAGGCTGGGGTAAGTGGTTACTGCGGGTGTTACGTCAATGACCTCATGAGGAGTGTGTGTGTGTGTGTGTGTGTGTGTGTGTGTGTGTGTGTGTGTGTGTGTGTGTGTGTGTGTGTGTGTGTGAAGAGGCAGCAGTACAACAGTAACAGCACAGCCACTCTCCAGGCCTCCCACTCAGAGATAGTGCAGCTCCATGGCGACAGTATCCATGGTTACACCGGAGATATCACTTTTCCCTTAACTATAAATACCACCAGTGGGGACACCTTGACGTACATGCGCGCACACATGCACACGACTCAAGTGCACCAGTAGGAAGCAGAAGTGCAGAGGACTTAACTGCTTCATGTTTTGTCTTTCAAACAGGTCCGTCTGTGTCAGAGCAAGATTAAGTTTCCCCGTGTGCGTTAAAGATTAGGTTGTTGGTTAACTGGAGTGTTTTCATTCGATGGGTCTTTGTGTGTTTATGGGAAGGTCCCCTCCCTTTTAAAACAACGGTTGAACTTTCCACTCGGAGGAGTGCTTCTTTTAATTTTGGAGAGAGTTGTTCAGTTCTGGCTGAATTAACTCATTACGACATCAGGTTGTGTTTTGAAAGAGCTTCTCGTGGAAGACTGTCTACTTGAACCTTTTATTCCTCAGCCTCTAAAGAAACTAGAAACATGGAAAAAATAAAAAAAACATGTTTTCTTGAAAAGGAATACCTTTGACTGTTACTTCCCTAAATTTGTATCTTTTTATTTTACTTTTGACTTGTTTGTATGTGTTAAATGTTGAAAAGGCTTGAAAGGTAAAAAGAAATGTTGCTCCAGATCTGAATGGGTTCATGAAATTTTCCCACAGATGCCTTTAACTCCCTCCGAGGTGTCTGGTGTGTCTTTAATTGTTTGTTTACACCTTCTCACCAATAATCCTTCATTTAAACACGCTGAAGTCAGCTGCAGTAACACTGATTTGAATGTTGGTATTTGCTTGCTGCTTGAGTCCCAAATGAGTGAGAACTTCTTTTTGTGTTGTTTTTTTTTTTTTTGTTTTTTTTCTCTTTGTCGTCTTGAAAGTTTGCTACTCTGACAGCAGCTTGTCTTTTACAGGAAAATCATCAAAGCGGACATTTTATACATACATTTTGTCTCTTTCTTTCTTTATCCCTCTTTTGTTTTTTTTTTGTAGAAATCTCTCGTTCAGGTTTCCAAGAAGGTAGGCAACATCCCTAACGTTAAATATAACCCCTTGATTTATATACATATACAAGTATATTCTCTTCTTTATATATATTTTACATATATATATACATTTATACTTCTACCCCTTTTGGTGTTTCGTGCAGCTTTTTGTTGAGATCTTCCTTTTGTGCCCTGAGCCTTTACTCCTTTTTTTTTTTTTTTTTTTTTTCTTCTGTGGTTTGGCCCCTTTTTTTGAGCCTTCTGATTTTGAGTGCCGTGTTTAAGCCCCCCCTTTTTTTTATTTATTTATTTATATATATATATATGTGTGTATTTTTCTCTACTAACCCCCCCTCACCCAGCTTCCCTGTCACTCAACTCACCCACTCCATCGTCACACAACTCAGTAACACCTCACCTGTTCCTCTCCATGCCTCCACCATCCTTCCCACAGTTCTCATCCTCATCCCCTCCCAGTAGGAAGCTCATGAGCTCAAATCAGTTTTGAGTCCACTTCTCTTGGAATATTAAAAATGGAGACAAATACAGTGATAGAAGCAATCTAGATACGCAACTTTTCCCGGCATCGTTTAATACTGCTAACATTATCCAAGCCAACGCTCCCCTCCACCGCCCGCTCCAAACCATCGCCCATCTCATCTCTGTTGTAATCCATTTGGTCGCTGCCATGACGTTTTCCTTGACCACAGAGACTGAAGTTGTTGTAGGTAGACTCCCGTGGGGGGGGTGGCTCGTTTTAAGCCCCTAGGTGGAGCTGGTTGTAGTTGTGAATGGAGGCAGAGAGGAGGAGAGGACCCAGGAGGGATGGGGCTGCAGTGTCTCTCAGGCTGCACCTTTTGCGTTTCCTGGAGGCTACACTCTTCTTTTCATTCATATTTCTCTTCTCACTGTGGCACTGGCTCTCTAACAGCAACGGCAGCGGACCTGGATGGCTTTGACCTATTCTGGCTGGAAATACACCCTCACGTTGTGATGCTCAGGCGACACCTGCTGCACAAATCCATATTCTCCATATATGTTCAATTGTTCTGACACACTGACTTTTACATGAACCTCCTTTTCATATAGTCTCACACACATTTGCAGTAATCTGAAATACCAAACACTTGACACATTTTACATTTACATACATGCACACATTGACTTGTGGTGTTTATAACCAGCAGAGAGAGCATATATCCTACTCTGTGTAGACCGCTGCTCCACCTGCTGGTGTGAAACTGTAACTTATTGTCACTGTGTCCTAATGAACTTCCTTTCAGCTTTTTATGCGTTGATCTTCATTGATCATTCAGTTTGGAAAACAAAATAAATAAGAAGAATGTATGTTATCATACTGCTATATGTATGATAGGAGTCAGGTTACATTTAGGTTAGAATCGTCTAATGAATCCGTTGCTTCCCATGACGTTTCAGTCTCCCAGAGCCATTCTGCATTAATTTCTATTGAACTTAATTATTAGAGGGAAAAGAAAAAGGCACAAACAAATTGTTAGTCTTCTCCATCATACCAATGAATTATCATTTGTAAATCCATTTGTGACTTCATGATACTTCTCCCAGATGTCCTGACCCCTCTTACAGCCATTATTTTAAGTGTTGTTTTTTTTTTTTTTTTACATATTTATTGAATGAGTAGAACATCAAAGTCCCATCAGTTCATTTCAAGCCAAATGGTTGAATATGTTCCCATTTCCTCAGTGCTGTCTGCATGTGTGTTGCTGTTCTGTCTTTGTTTCTTTGTTGCCTGCTTTTTGTTGTTTTTGTGTGTGTTTTATGTCCTGTATGCTGGTATAAGAGAGCGCGTCCAGTCTTAAGTGTTGTCCATAGAGTGTGTGTGTTTGTTTGTTTGTTTGTTTGTTTGTTTGTTTTTGTTTTAATCAGGCTACATGAGGGTTCAGTGTTACTAATACAAGTTGGTTTTACCGCAGCGTTGGGCTTCGAAAAGCTCTGACCCTCCTTCAGCTGCAGGACTTGCCCTCACCATGCAGAACGTTCCTTTTTTCTTTTTTTCCCACCGTCATTCCCTGCTTTGTCCCCTTCTTAACATCCCAGTTGGTTGGATTGCAGTCCATTCCCAAACGTAACCTGCTCACTCATCGTCAACTGTTAAACATTAAATTCCACGCTTTACCTGGATGTTTTCATCTCTAGAGCTGCCAAAAGCCTTTTCCATTTCATCTCAAACCATTGTGCTCCACTCATTAGGTTTTTTTCCAAATCAACCCAGGAGCTGAATGGAGCAGCTTTTTTCCAAAGTCCATCTTGTTTAGCAGTAACAAGTGTTAAGCAAGTGGAAGTTTACAGTTTATGAATTTACACAAAAAGGGGCCCTAACAGAAAACCAACACCAAGAACCATCTGCGAAAATAAAAGATCCGCTGTCAAGCAGCACTTGAACAGGACTTGGATCTGCCAACAGCTCGTTCCTGACACTGCAGAAACAACCAGAAGGTTATATTCAAGAAGAGGAACTGCTAGACCATGTAGATAAAAAAAACAAACAACAAAAAAATAACAAAGCCATATTGGCATCATATACAACAATTTGACCCGTCTTTATAGCAGCAAACAACTTGCCAAGCACAGCCTTCTCATCCTGCGAGCCTCCTATTCTGTGCTCGGTTTATTCTTGCCAGGTCATCAGCACGTGCTTGAACATGCACACGTTTATTTTGGAGTGAGCAGAGTTCCAGCTTGTCTTCATCTCGGTAACACACCTTTGCTGGGTAAGACGACACCTACAAGGAGCGGAAGCGAGGTCCGATTCGACCCAACACTTTGGACGGGGTTTTTTTTTTAGGCTGCGTGAAGACCAGCAGCTCACCACGGGTTTGGTCTGCTACGGCCTTTAGGATTAGTCGTCCAGAGTTATTTCCATCTCTCTGACAGCTGTATCATATCTATAAGTTATATCATACCTCTAGTTATAGCTTTTATTTTGCACTCCAGCACATATGAATGATATCTGCGTAGTGGAGGATCTCTGGTAAGTGTTTACGCGGTGCGGTGTGGGATTACAGCTGCCGTAGCAGAGCACTGTGGCACCCTCGCGTTACTTTACACTTTATATTTGAGCACTTGGAGTGGAATTAGATATTTGGCATCAAGACTGTGTAAGTGGCTGGATTAGAAGATTCATGCAGGCATGGTGAGCGGCGCGACCAGGTTCAGCCAGCTGATATTTTTGTGTTGTGTAGTAGCCTTCAAAAAGACTAAACTTGTGTTGGTTTTTTCCGAGGAGTCCATATGAGGGAGAGGGTCGGGATGAGGGGAGCAGGTGAGCTACGAAGTTGCCAGAAGATCCCTTGAAACCCTCCCAGACTGTAGAAAAATTGCCTGCCAATCAGTAGACTGGGCGTCGATCACTAGACGATCAGAGCTTGTTGTGAATGGATGGGAGCGATGGGCGGAGCATGACTGTGTAACTGGTTGGTGATGGTGATAACGGTTTAACCAATCAGGGGATGGGACTGTAGCGGGTCATGGTAGCTTTTTAGAGCTTGATCGCGATGGTGTGGAGGGTGAACTGCATGATGGTGTGTCTGTGTGAGGGGAAATCAGAATCGAAGCACCCAAATGTGTGTTTGTGTGCAAAAGTACGCATGAAACAGTCACGACAAACCCACACGGTGGGATCTGAAACACGGACGTACAAACACATATAGGGGTGCTTTTAAACTTTTGATTTCTGTGTTCATTTACACAACCTCATTCTGCTCTTACTCTCGATCCCTCCTCTCCATTCCTCATCTCCTTTTGTTCTGACTTTTTGGAAATAATTCTCTCAATTTTCACACTTTTCCCCACATTTTCTCTGTGCTTTTCTTCCCCCTTCATTCCTCCTTCGCTCCTCTTTTCTCCTCCTTCCAATCTGACCTCGTTCTTATCCATCCTTTATCTCCTTCCCTCCCATCACTCCACGCAGGTCTGTTCTGAGCAGTACTGTGGACAAGTCGGAGAAGACATCCGGTGGCGTTTTCTCTTCGTCTTCCAACAACGACGAGAACAACTCCTCGCCAGGATCTGGAAACACTGGTACGTTCAGGTCATGAGTGGTTTCCAGTTGTGTCCTTTTATTTTGTAAGTTGGTGCACCTCATGTTCGGTTCTGTTGTTCCTACAATGAGAAGACCTTTGTTTCTATGTTAAAAAAAAAACAAACAAAAAAAAACTGCATCCTCTGAGCCGTAGTCGGCCACTTTCAAAGCAAAATGTTGACGGTAACTGACTAGTAGGAAAAATACACTCGATCCAGTTGCAAACTTCTACTTTGAAAATGACTGCTGAAGACCTTCTCCCCATGTAGATGTGCACTGGCTTGAGAGTATGACCATATAAGGAAATTCCACCCTTTCCAACATCATGGAGAGCCGATTTTAGGAAAGAAATTGACAGACGAAAGTTTTCTTAATCCCAGAAAACTGAGAAACATAGTACAAAATAAGTTATGTTTTTGCTGTTTTTTATAATGTGTCAGAAGTTGTTTATCCCTCTTCATGCACATCTGCCCAGCTGCAGCGTGTGAGGTTTTCTAATCTACTGCCTCATCAGTGTTGGGGCGCCTCGTCACAAGTCGCCTAAGAGTCCCAAAAACCACAAACCTGGTGTCGGGCTCTTCTGCAGTACACGCAGTCTTGTTGTAAACAAGTCCAACTTTATTCATGCGTGTACCGACTTGAAGTACACCTTATATCCAGCTCAAATGCACTCCACCTTTTGTGGGTTATTTCCCACACATAACAGTGATTAACCCGTCTTTTCACACGGAAACAGGAAAAACTTCACCCGACATCTTGACACCATCACTGCATCACCACATTTGCCTTCTTGAAACTTGACTGTTTTGTGAAATCTTGCAGATTAAACTATTATCTTCGCACCATCCTCCTCAGGTGGCACAGGCACCCCTCCGGCCAACGCCAGCCAGAAGGACTCGGCCAAGCCCCGCTCCCTGCGCTTCACCTGGTCCATGAAGACCACATCGTCCATGGAGCCCACGGAGATGATGCGCGAGATCCGCAAGGTGCTGGACTCCAACAGCTGCGAGTACGAGCTGCGCGAGCGCTACATGCTGCTCTGCGTGTCGGGCAACCCAGCGCGCGACGACTTCGTCCAGTGGGAGATGGAGGTGTGCAAGCTGCCGCGGCTCTCCCTCAACGGCGTGCGCTTCAAGCGAATCTCAGGCACGTCCATCGCGTTCAAGAACATTGCTTCAAAGATTGCCAACGAGCTCAAACTGTAAGCGTTGAGCGGCGGTGAGGAGAGATGCGAGGTTGGAGGGGTTGAGAGCAGGGATGATGCTGGAGGTGGGATTGGGGGCACAGTGAGGTGGAGGTCAGGAGGTAAGCTAAACGGTGGGATCACTTTAAAAATCACATGATTGTTATGTAGACACACGTCTGAAGCAGGGCTGCCGGTTCTGAGACTAGAAAACCTTTCTGTTTTAGAAGTTTTGTTCCATGAGGAGGCCCTGCGATCAAAGACTGAGCTGACTTCCTCTGAGTTGTGAAGTACTTACAGACTGAGGTCTTCTCTCTACCCTGCCGGGCTTCTTCTGTCACATTCTACTTAGACGTTCCACTCTTCTGCATGTCCAGTCTTCTCTCTCTGGTTTTTCGGGGCGTCACACTCGGACCCCCTCTGACCACTCCTGTCATTTTTTTTTTTTTCTTCTATTTATTCAGTTTCTTTGCACGGTTCTGCTGCCGGGTCTTTCTGGGTGGGTGGAGAAGGGTAACCAGGTGAAAACAAAGGTTGGATGAAGGGTGATGTGCGGGGTGTGAATGCTGGAGAACAAAAACAAACTGTCCACGGAGCCTTATTTGGATGGAGTTTATTCTGATTGTCCTCCTGAATGGACTCAGCTGAGCCGGGACTTGCATTGCTGAAGCCCACTAACTCTCTCTCCCTCTCTCTCTCTCTCTCTCTGTCTCTCTCACACACTTAATGGACAGACAAACTGATGATGGTGAAGGACCTTCTCTACCTTCCATTTGCTCACCTAAACTTGCCCTCATCAAAACCCATCTCGTCCATCCTTCCTCACTCTCTCCCTCCTCCTCCTCCTTTAGTCTCAGACTGAGTTCAGCACAAACACATCCATGTTGTCAGCTTTTCACTCCTTATTTCTTGCTTTTACGTTGTTTTTTTCCCTCTCATCACTATTCAGTCCGAACAGGATAGTTGGGCTTGACAGTCAATCCTGCGGACTGCATCTTTAGATCTGTATTTCTTTTTTTTTTTTTAATTAGTTTATTGTTTTACAGCTTTTTAAAAAGAGTTGTGCACTGGAACAAGAGGGGCGTATTTAAACCCATGGAGGGGAGGACACTTCATGGTCAAGATTGTTGATGGATTTTATGTTGCCTTTCTTTGAAGAATTAAATTTGGGGTTTGTTTTTGATGTCAGCACATAAATGCTAGAATGATTTATTTGTACTGTTTTTTTTCGATGTTGGTATCACTTAGTTGGCATCGCGCCTTCATTAACCAGAATGTCAACCCTGAACCAACAGATTTCTGAACCTGCTCCCACCCGCCGCTGCCCTCCGTAACTCCGTTTCTCTAAGAAAAATGTTTTTTGGAGTTTGTAGGAAAGAGTACGTTTGCTTGAGTGCGTTTGTAAAAGATTACTGGAAAAACGATAACAATTGACAACGACGGAATGGTGAATTATTTCCAATTTTGATTTGATAATATATATTTTTGTCGTCTGAAGAAGTTTTGGGTTTGTACAGATTTGGATTGGGAGGAGGGGAGTGTGAGGGGTCACGTCCGGTCGTATCATTGCTGCCTTTTCGGTGTAGTGCACCTTCAACACGTTGAACTTCCACACAGCTCGACGTGTCCGACTAAACACAAACCGCCCTAAAGTTGAGGATCGTCTGTGTATCTAGTGGTGACCACCGCTACTGCTCGTTCATTCATTTTTGGCCTTTTTTTTTTTTTTTTTTTACTTTATTAAAAGGCCTTGTCAGTACAGAATGGCTTGAAGCTGAGAGGCGGAGAAGAAAGAGGAAAAAAAAAAAAAAAAAAAAAAAAGGAAAGACAACCCCAAGCAGAGAAAGTCACTTCCTTTTCTCTTTGCTTCTCATCACTTTTGACGCTCCAGTTTCATCGTTTCTGTAGAAAAACAAAAACTTACAGGGGTTCGAGAGAGGCTGGGCCCTGTCAGCTGGTTGTACCCGACTCAACACGTTTCTTTCTTTTCACAAAGGCACACTGTCGTTTTACTTTTCTTTTAGTTTTTAATACGTCAGAATTTTCTTTAAAACGTTGATCATTGTATTAAGGTGCTGGGTATTGGATTCTAATTATTATTCTGGCTGTTGCTATTATATTATCTCTTTCAGGGTTGATTTTATTTTACATTATTTTGTTTCACATTGCTGTAATTTACATTGATTTTAAATGTGTTGAGCAAAACTGTAACTGTAGTGGTGGGTTTTTGGGGTTGGGAGGGGTGATCAACTCCTTAAAAGTGTATTTGTTTCTTTTTTTTGTTTTTTCTTTTGAGTAAAGACAAAATGATGAAAAATTACAATGATAGTAATAAAAACAATGATATAATGATAGTCCGACTCTGAAAGCCGTTATATTTTTCAACATAGAAGATCAAATGCAAATCGTCTCTATAAGGTTTTTTGGCTCTGTTGTCATGGACACTAACGTTTTCATCTTTACAACATTCAACCTCGTCCCCCACGTGTCAAAGTCCAAATAGAAACGGGTCCAACGCGGCGTTTGGTTTTTATTATACGTAGCTCTTGTGGTCAAGTGGATTAATTGCATAAAACTGACAGAAACTTAACTGTTGTGGTCATTTCTTTAATCTAAAAACAAACTTGTTTCCACAGCGTAAACTTCTCACATATGGTACACAAGCAGTTTTTGGAGAAATTAACAAATATAGGCAACAAGTCAAAAGGCAAGCCACTTTAAAGCCAAATAAAACTTCCATTCAGTGCTGCATCCAACTGTTGAGACCGACAGGAACACGTCCTTGAATCCTTCTGGGAGGACGAACTGGACAACGAAGAGACGACGTTCAGCTTCAGACCAACATTTACTGTCCAAAATGCAACAGCAACAAAGTTTGACATGTTTGGTTAACATTTGTTCATGAAGCTGTATGAAGTGAACTTAGGAAGTAGTTAACAAAATAAATGTGAACAATTCCCTCTTGACTAGATGATCAAGTGGTTGATCATTACAGAATAAACGTCATCTTCTCTTTGGACAGGACTCATGGTTACGAGGGAGAAAGCTGCCTTAACCAAGTCTTCAGAGTTCCCATTATTGTAAAATATATTTGTGGTAACAGACATTGACTGGAAAAAAAAGAAAAAGCTTGTCCCAATGTCCATTTCCTTCCGTTTTTTGACTCGGCATCTAATAAATAAGTAATCCAACAGTGTAAAACTTGACAGACTGTAACTGAGCAGCAGACGTGGGAATCTATGGGACAGTGTGCTGCTTTTCTTCTAATTAACAGACTTTGGCAGTATTTTCTTTTCTTTCAGTAGACAAACGCTTGAAGTCTGATCGTACGCTTCCACACGCCTGCGTTCACTTTAAAGCAGCCAGTTGAGGCAGTCTGACAGCACGTCTCAGTTGAAATGGTGAACGTTATGTCCAGTTATAAGTTTTAATGGGTTTCTTTTCTCATCAGTGCTCTTGTCAATTATAATTAAGTAGGCCAGTCTAAACTACTTACAACTAACCATCTAACTAGGGCCCACGGTCAACGAAAACGTCCACATTACTCCAGTTAACACTAGTAATACATGGCTAGAACCGAAGAGGGAGACCTCATCTCCACTTCAACCATCAAAAACCAGAACAGGCTCCTCTGAGGTTCCAACGTCTGGTTTCTTATCCAATGCAACATTTGCTCCCACCTTAAGACTTAAAGCAAAGGCCAGAAGGAAAACGGATCATCCCATCAGATGACCTGTCAGGATGGAGCAGGTTTGGCTCAAACGCGGGCGGCTCCTCCTCCACCTCTGTCATCTCTTCATTACATTTTAATGAAAACATTAAACCAGTGGAACCTACAAGTACAGATATAATGTTCACTTTTGACCACAATCCAGATGTACAGCAGTTGTGGCTTTTGTTTATCAACTTGATAATGTAGTGTTTGATTTGCTGAGTGACACGTTCAAACAGTGTTAAATTCCAGATTTACGTGTTTGTGTGTGTGTGTGTGCGCGCTGGAGCACTGGTTTGGAGGTAGATGTGTGTAAAAACAGTAGAGGGGCCTCTGGTCACCAGAAGGTGATTTTTTAATAACTGACGTCACCTTCAAGATTAATGTGTGTTCTTGTGTGATTCTACCAGGCGACACAGATCAGTGTGTGTGTGCCAATTAGTGTACGTGTGTTTTTAATTTTGATTTTCCATCTTTGAGTGCATCAGTGCAAGCTGGGCTGCTCCACCTTGAGCCCAACCAGTGATGGAGGCATATGGCTTGAAGCAGAGGAAGAGGATGAGCTGGGAGAGGAACCCCTGAGACTGGAGGAGGAAGAAGAGGAGGAGGAGGTCACTGCGGGCCGGATAAGTGGAGGTGGAGGGTGGTTGTGGGGTGCTCGGTTCTGCAGTGGCCGTGTCTGTAGAGGAGGCGGCTGACGGAGGAGGCTCGGGGGTCCTGAAGGAGGAGCTGGACGCAGCAGCGGAGGGGGCTGGGAGAGAGAGGAGGGGGTCTGAGTGGAGGATGGGGGAGAGGAGCCGCTGGCAGCGTCTGAGGGAGAGTCCTCCATTTTGACCTGAAGGGAGGGAGGACAACCACAGAAGACCTCAATACGCTTGAAAAGCTGCAACCTGCAATATTATTGAGACATGAGAACATCACCTATGTCCAGAAGTCTGGTCAGATTCTGGTCAGACTTTGCCTTTATACACCACCGCAATGGATTTAAAATAAAACAAGATATGACCAAAGTGTGGATTCTCATGAAAAATGTGGTGCTTACTATTAATTTAATTCAGTATGATTTTGATGGGAAAGTAACAGAACATAACCAAAGAGTTGTAGATGGTTTATGGATGTGGGCAGGAAGGAGCTCGTGTCGGTGCACGCTGCAGCAGATGTGAAGAAACCTCTGGCTGAAGTCTGCTCTTTTTATACTCCTCCACTTCACTCATGATGGAAATAGCGTTTGTGAATTTTTTTTAAAAAGCAGTAATATGTCTATCATCTTTGTTATGCTCACGTCCCAGCTGAGATGATTGTTTCCACACCATGCAACAAAATGATCCACCAGTTCTGTGCATCACTGATACGCTCCATACTGCAGGGTCATTGAGTATTTCTGCAGTTGACAGGACTCTGCCTTGTACTGCATGAAGAGGAACAGGGAGAGTACAGTCCCTGTGGTGCTGCTGACCACCTCGTCAGACACGCAACCAGTCAGTCTCTCCAACTGTGGTTTTATTTGCAGGGAGTCAGTGATCCAGGTGATTGCAGAGGCAACCACCTGCATCTTCTGGAGTTTCTTGCACAGTAAAACAGGCTGAATTGTGTTAAATGTACTGTAGAAACCAAGAACATGATCTTCACAGTGCTGCCTGCTTAATCAAGATGACTGTGAGTTTGTTAAAGCAGGTGTATGATGTCATCTTCAACGCCACGATGGTAAGCAAACTGCAGTGGGTCTTGAAAGGAGCTTGCCTACTTACTAAAGTGGGTCTATCACAATAGACCTGCAACTACAACAGAGAGCGGCATTGCTCTTTAAACATCTAGAGATCGCCACACATGCTTTGAACTAATTAATGCACTTATTTGTAGCTTAGCAACAGAACCTGATGTCACAGGCAGCAGCGGTGACAGTGATGGCAGCGTGTAAACAGCTGCTGAAGTAACGCCAGCAGACGGAGCCGGAGTTTGCTCCTGCAGCCACGTCTCAGTGAAACATGCTGCTGGATCCTCGTCACTTCTCCCGTCCCAAACATCTTATGTGTGAGAGATCTCACGTTCCGCATGATGATGAAGGGAAAAACTGGTTTAAACCCTCTCTTCATCTCCGCGTCGCTCCTTTTCTGCATCCACAATGTCTCCTCGTCAACTCATCAGGAGTTTGTGGTCTCGATCTGGTTATTTGAGCATTTCCAAACTTAATCAGCTGCTTACACTTGTAAATGAGTTTGTTGTTGCTATGGTTACTCATCATAACAGGTGGCAAAAAGTAATAAGTCATCGCAGAAATCTCCAGAGCAGCATAGACACCAGAATGAAAAATATAACAGGTAAATGAAAAAAAAAAAAAGGTTTTTTGCTTAAAATGACTAATTCCTAAATGGAATTGCCATATTTTTGTTAAACTTCTTAGAGGAAAGATGACCTCTGCGGTGGTGTACAAAGACCAATTCATAAAAACGTCATCGTCCAAAGACAACAGTCTTGTAGTTCTTTGATCTTTGTTACTACATGCACTTACTTTGGATCTTGTACTGTTTTTCAGCTACATTTCACAATTTAGAATATGAACTATAGTTACTAACTATATATGTATGTTCTGAAATAAGTGGATAATCGGCAGGTTTTATAAAACAGCTACTGGACTTAACAAAAATCCAACGATGAATGAGCAAGAAGACGTCGGACGTTTTCTGTCTCCTTCTGCCTCACCTCATCCTCCTCTGCATCTGCATCTGCTGCCACCTCCTCACTGCTCCTCCTGGGGTCTCTCTGGTCTCTGGTGGTAGCCACCTGCTCAGCAGCCCACTCCCTCAGCACCTCGTCGAGGTTGAACCGCCGCCGGTAGCTCACAAAAAATGAGCTCACCTGAACAGAGAGTTGCTCCGAGTTAAAGGACACCGATGACAGACAGAGGATTCATCCCATCAAAGAGAACACGTTAAGGAGCAGGATAAAAAGGAAAAAGGGGATGAAACGCTGACAGGCAGATCATGTTAGTAAACTGAAGTTTGGACTGGGGAGAAACTAAAGAGAAAGATGGGCTTCACAAATAATGAATTTCTGAGAAGAAGCAGTCTCACCTGAGCTGGCGTCTTGGTGCCGATGACTTCTGCAATGGCTGTGAAGTCTTTGCCATAACGCCGAATCGCTACAAAAGAGACAAGTTTAAATTAAGTTTTTTCACCCAATTACCTGCTGCAGAACAGCCACTTTCCCCTTCCTCTGGTGAACGTGTCTGATGGGACAGAGAGGTAATGTAGAGTAAGGCAAGCGTATGCCTGTTACCTAAACCTGAGTGCACCTGCGCTCACCACGCCGACCCGCTTCACACTCGCATCACTGCTCTCATCTCACGTTTCACCTTCCACTGTTTACTGCTGCATTTGCAGCTGCAGTAAATGAGGACAGTCTGCAGCTGCTCAAGGGGACAATTTTCTTCCAGCGTCTCATTTATGCTGTAGGATTTAACTTTACACAGGCTACAGCGAACTAGTTTCTTCTGGATGAAAAGTCCAGTGGAGATGCAGTACCGATCGTTCCTGTGTGAACAGTATGAATGTGTTATCTGGCTGTGTGTGCAAGGTAGGAAGGGCAGAGGGGTGACTGTAGGTGGGAAAAGGACTGTGATGCTCCCGCTTTCACTCACCCTGCACGGCCAGGAGCTGCTCATCTGTGGTCCAACGAGAGTTCATCTTCGGGGCAGGCTGGGAGACACGAAGAGATTTGAGAATGACACGGACAAGTGGTACTGAAAGAGGGAAAAGCATGAATACGGCAACAAGAAGGTAATTAACAGCTTAGGACTAATCACAGCCACACAAAATGTGAACTAATGCCTAAATGAAGTTAAATTAAAGAATAATGAATTAGAGGAACAAACGTGAGCAAAGGTCAGAGGTGGAAAAAAAAAAAAAAAAAGTCAATGAGGCGATAGATCGATGTTAAGGGGGGTGAAAAAAAGACTTACCTCAGAAGGTTTAAATGTGTCAACACCTTCATTCAGGCTCTGCTTCATACTGCTGTTGTACTGCTTAATGGACTGAACCTAAGAGACACAAGGTTTCATTACAAAATAAAAAAAAAAAAAGTTTTCTGTGCTTAAGAGTTCTTTTGCTCTTACTATCAACCTATCAAACATTTGCAGAGACAGAGCGATACCACGACAGTGAACATCATGACGCACTTAAATCCTGTTCACGTTTATTTGAACAACCCCTTGAGCCACAGGGGTTAATCAGGTCCTCTTATGTTGAGTCCATTCATTTCTGCCGTTTATCGTTTCACATCTGAACGCATCGTTCCAGGGGCTCGTGCTCTCGTACACACCTGCCTCTTGAGTGAAACCAGCTGCGTGTCCAGCTGACGTACGGTTACAACTCCAGAATCGTGAGAGGCCGACAGGGACATGATGTCTCCCTGGTCCAGGTGCATGCCTTTAGGCGGCCTGCGACGCGCTCGGAGCGGGTGATGTCTATACTGAGCCCCGATACTCTCCTTCTTCACTGGTCCGGAGCGACTGGGAGTGGCTTTGTCTGTGCTGGTGCTGCTGGGGTTTTGTTTCATTGCCTACGTGAACAAAGAATCCACTTTAAAAAAAAGGGGTAAGAAACACATTTCTAGCAGGGTTAAGGAGGAACAGCAATTCAAGAAGGCACCTGCGCCCAGATTTAGCTTCTGCTCACCTCTTTCTTGGTGTCGAGCTCAAAGTCACTGTCGCTGCCTGGCTCTCCCTCCTCAACCTCATCATTACTGAAAGAGAAAAAAAAAAAAAAAAATATGAGACCTTTGTTTCTTCCCTCCCTCTATCCCTCGAGTCATCCCTCTCAGTAGTTAAAGAAAAGTTCCTTAACATTTCAAACCTGTCATCTTTCTCCCTCTTGTTGATCAGCCTCCTGGCCTGCCGGTCCATGACGGAGGTCCTGGTCCTGGTCTTCTTCCAGCTGTAGTAGTACTTCACAAGGCTGGATATCAACTTGTCTG
This sequence comes from Xenentodon cancila, assembly GCA_014839995.1. Lineage (NCBI taxonomy): Eukaryota > Metazoa > Chordata > Actinopteri > Beloniformes > Belonidae > Xenentodon > Xenentodon cancila. The sequence goes on from CM026212.1 coordinate 17,345,614, forward strand.
GAAGCTACACAAAAAAAAAACAACAAAAAAAACCCTAGGCTTAGTAGCTCATCTTATTTCTGTAGTAACTGATAAAAATGTGTCTCACCATCTGCTGGATACGGTGGAAGCTTTTGCCGTGGAAGCTGAAGGCCTGCTCAAACAGGACTTTATCCTCGACGGTCCACTCATCAGGGAAGGGCGTGAAGTTGGCCAAGTCGGCCAACGAGCGCTCAACATCATGTTTGTGCCATAACAGCATTCCCAGGGCCTGGAGGAACAGAGAGTCAGGAATTTTGACAGCTCAGAGAAAAGTAGAAAAAGTCACTGTAGACACGTCACCTGCTCCATGTTGTATCCATGTTTCTCTTTGGCCATTAGGATGTACTCATCCACTGGAACAACAAGAAAGAGAACCAAACCTCAGCACAAAAGGCCAAAATCCCCATTAAACCAGTCAATTAAACGTCAGTTTGTGTGAATAATACAACAAGTGTAAAGTACAGAGAGAGAGAGAGAGCAGCTTACACATGGCGTCAGAGAGCTGGCTGTTGGGACACCAGACCAGCATGCTCCTCTGGTCCTTCTCGTTGTAGCGCGTTGGGCTGTCTGGTAACGACATCATACCAAAGGCTGTCATATTTACATGTTTCCGTCATATTACTCTCCCAAAGTGCACCGTTTGATATCTCACATTTTAACAAAATAGTTATAAAGAAAAGTAAAAGGGATGGCCAATAATGATAATGAAAATGAAAAAATGACGATCCTAATGATTTATTTCAGTCAGAAAACAATCACCAACAGTCTCATTAGCTCTCAATACGGGTTTGCATCTGCCAGCAGGAACTTTTGCCAAAACAGGAAACTGTTTTTTTTTTTTTTTTTTTAAATGTCTGAAGAGCATCTTCTGCTCACTGCATTTTAAAGCCTTTTCCTCAGATGTCAATTGTGATTAAGATCAGGCCTCATACAGGGCCGTGCAAGACCAGTCCCGAAGCATAACCGAATACTTTCCACATTCACAGTAGGATCAGGTGTCCCTTTTACTCCTCCAAGCTTTACTTTCCCGCTGTTAGTTAACAGAGCCGAGTAGACTTGCCAAGAAGCTCCAGTTGTGTCTCATCAGTTGTTGAAATCTTTTTTTAAGTTTTTTAAAACGGTTACCTTTAATTCCATCACTTTCAGGATTATTAAAGCTTTGTTTCAAAGAGTTGTAAAAAGGTATCAGCAAATATGTCTACATCTCTGGGTGACATTGGATCATTCAGTCCCGGATTGTTTCAGGCTACAAAATGTTTAAATCGGAAAAACATAAGACAACATTTGTGTTTAAAGGAGAACTATGATAAATAAAAAGGTTTGAATATTACAGAACTGTTTCACATATTGAAGACTTGAAACCCACTCCTAACTTAATACCACTTTCACTTTAAAATTTTACTATTTTAGTTAGGTGTCTTTGTAAACCAGTGGAGGAGGACTGAAAAGACACATACAGTTTTAGCCTTTTCTTTAAATCCCAATTTTCCTGGAGTTAACCATGGGACCTGAGAATTAATTACACTACTCTGAATTTTCTTCTTTCCTTCCTTCGGGCTCATCAATATTTCTCATTACTTCCATGAATCCCTCTCAGCCCTGGTTTTCTCCCACTTGCTCTTCTTCTGTTCTCTCTTTTCTACTTTCCTCGCTCCCATCTTACCTGGTTTGAACTCTGGGATCTGAGCCTGGTAGTCTCCTCCCACTCTGATCATGCTGTCTGTGTGGAGACACACAAGGTGAACATGAGTTTTCATTTCCTGGACTGACAGATAAATTGTCATAAAGACAGAGAAAGATGGGGCTCCAGTATTCCCACAACAGGGTAGGAAGTTTTCCAAGACGTTTCTGAATTAGATAAGAAACTTAAACTACTTTATAAGCGATGATTAAAAAATAAATAAATAAATAATACAATCATCATCTTGATTTATTAGCCTGTGCCTTGTCAAGCCATCTCCTCAATGACAGCGACCACCTTGAAACACTGTGGTCCGGCTGCGCTAAAGTGTTTAAAGCAGTTTTCGGCACGACCTCAGGTCCAACCAAGAGCGTCTCAGAAACTCAGCACCCCCAAGAGCTGTCTGTCCAGCTGGATTCATGAGATCATGTGAAAAAAATTCAAAGAAATCCCGCTGTGTTCTGGTCTTTTAAAGATATTTCTCACCATGTCCTGTACTATAAATAGAAAACGTGATGTTAAATAAATTGTGTTTTTCAATCCCTAAATTTAACCTAAATTGATGGAGCTTTACTAAAATTGAGCGTCAAAATATACTATTTTTAGCGGCACTGAGTTGACCACTCTGGCGTTTTTCACAGCAGCCGGCGCACTGCAGCCGTGCTGTGCCAATCCTGCAGCCGGGGGAACCCAGGCTTTGGATCAATTTTAGCTTCAGAGATTTTTGCACAGAAACACCAGAGATGTTTCTGGATAAAACACAATTTGCTTTGGACTGTTTCCATATGATCTGTTCCAACATGCACATTACTGTAAGAGATCGTCACAGCTAGATATATTATGCAGTGGTACCAGGTGAGAACACAGCATAAGCGAGAAAAATATACAACGAAAATACAACGTGAAGGCTGCTGTATTTGTTATGCAGGGCGTCAAGAGTGGCAGAAACAGCCAATTGAGTACTGGTCATTTTAAAGAAAAATAAAATCCTCAAAAGAACAAACTGATAACAGCCAACTGCTCAATACTTCAACTTGTCCACAAAAAAAATTCAAAAATAAAGAAAAGAAGAAAATGTTCACCATGCAAATACAGTAAAACAATTTTATAGTAGTTTTATGCTCAAATCTTTATTCTGAGTCACAGTTCTGCTGTGAAAACTGATTTGTGGAGTTGTTAAGAGCAGCCTACTGAAGTTTCCCCTTCACATATTACAAATGGATTATGCCTGATACTGCAATTTATTTTAACTTAACATTTTAAATGCTAAAAAGCTGTACAAACCTGATACCAGTAGATAAAAACTGTCCCTGTGATGTGCAGCTTTTATTTATTACTATTTAAATGCACATGGACAAAGCAATCATCTGCTGAGCCAAATCAAACACACACCACTGCATCTCATTTCACTGTCAAATTAGTTACCAGATCACCATACTACATACAGACCAGATTTTTTTTTTTACGTAGCATATTACTTGCCTCACTTTACAATAAAAACCTGCACAGATGGAGCAGAGGAGGGAAGGGAGAGCAACAGTGGATGACAGACATCGAGGAAAAAGTGCTGAAGCCAACAAGAGATACTAGAGATGGGGAGAGTGTGGAGGGAGGAGACACTGCAGGAGAAGCAGAGAAGCTGACTAGAAGGAGGAAGACAGAGATTAGAGTTTCCTCAGGGACAGAGGACAGGAAGGGAGGTGCTTAGGATGATGGAAACATGCGTAGATGTATGAAATGAATAGAAGGAGCCAGAAAGAGAAACACTCAAAGAACGAGGATGCTTGACAGAGGAAGACAAAAAAACACCCAGAAAAGGAACTAAAAGCTGAAAAAATGTGACAATTATGACAACATGAAAAGGCTGTGGCTGATCTAAAAATGTGACCCTAAAAGAGCAAAAGAGAGCAAATGAAGAAAGAATAGTGAAAGCAAAGACACACGTGGGCAGAGAACAACAAGGATGAAAAGTGTGGGAAGATGCTGGAGGAGGGGATGACAGAGGAGCAGTGTTGTGGACTCCTGAAGCACTGCAGCAATGCCATGAATGCAGCCAGAAGAGCTGACATAATGCTTGTGTACCATAAAAATGGCTGATGTTCCTAATGCATCAGGAATAATCATTTTAAAATGATGCAGATGAAAGAACATATATATATCTATATATATATATTCACATGTACCATGAGCATGCTCCTCATCACTGCTCTCCTCCTCAGAGTGTGGCTGACTGTTGCCATTGGTAACAGTTCTGGCTCTGCTCCTGGACAGGACCCCAGCCCCCGAGCGCTCCATCACTGAGGGCATGACTGCAACAAACACACAGACCCTCAATGACAATGTCACAACTTCAGCTCCGCCATTCGTAAACATTTATGCTCCGAGTGTGACCAAGTCCCCATCACACATAAAATATGTCATCAATGTGTCTCTGATGTGCTGGCTGCTACTTATTCAACCCAAAGCTTTATTTAAAAAAAAAAAAAAAAAAATTAAAACCTGAAAACTTAAAAGCTCTCAACCAAAACATTGGATTGGCCTCAGAAGACTATAAATTCCTAAAAAGCTGAAATAATCTCAGAGGTTTATCCTTCTACTGTTAATTTTTTATTAACGAGTATGATTAGATATACATAACAATCATGTTTATCAATACTTTTAAGAAATTATAATAGCTTGTGTGTCTTAAAAGTGTTGCTCCAAGCATGAAAGGTAAAAGCATATTGCATCAAGCCATGAAGGGTCAAGCCAAACTTCCTCTCGTAAAATAGTACTGTACCTCATACCTGGAAGCAGTTGCATCATTTCCTTGGGCTAGATTTGTTTTTTAAATATCAGTTTTCTGTACAACAACTGTTATGTTGCAACATTATCTTATTAGTACCTCCAATAAAAGTCCTGAGGTGGTTAATAGTACAGTGAGATTTAAGGGAATAAAGACTTAATGATTGCTACACTTTCGCTCATGTTTAACATCTGATCATCTTCTATCAAGCACCAACCTAAAAAACACATACGGGAAATTTAAAGGCACTTTTTACATCTTGATCATCGTCACATTGACCAAGTTTTCAGTAGCTCTCTCTTTGGCAGGTTTCACAGCTTCTAAATGCATGTTATAGTCGGCTGAGGGCGTCTGTTGTTGGGGCGGGTCTTTACCCAGTCTTCCTGCAACCAGCTTCTACCTCTGAAATTGTAGACCCTTAGACATTTGCTGCCCCTTTCAGTTTTCTTCTGATTGACGGTTTTATAAGGCCTTGACAAACTTTCATCTCATGTCTCCTGAGGTTTGTGGATTTGTCAAATGTCTGGAGTCATTATTCTACTCTAGGACAGACAATCCGTTATCATTTTTGATGACAATGTCATGTTTGATTTCATCATTTGATGATTTTTAATTGCATTATTTCATCCTCTATCAGTAAAATGATGCCTGCAACACCAACTGCAAGGAAGGAACACTATCGATCGACCCCCATGATTAACAACTAGAAAGTGTTAATGTCATGAAATTCTGTACCTTCTCATCCTCCAGGAACACTTTGTTCAGTTCAACCAGCAGGTTCTCACACCATTCTTAATATCACCACTCATGTTGTTACACATTGGTTGCTTATTAAAAAGTCAAATGTAGCACGGTTTTTTTAATAAAACAACTAACTTCCAATCTTCAAGCTTATTTTTGTCCACAATTGGCTAGTTTATCACTCCAGTCTCACATTTTTCTAAAGACCTTCAGGGGTTTATTTTTATTTTATGATGTAATTTGACACATTCTGAGGTTTAGTTGGTGCTTGTATAATGCCACTGAGGCCATTTCTTCTGCAGTGCTTCAGTAGCACCTGCATCAAGAATTAACACCAACATGTCTACAGACTAAATATTCAAGCAAGCAAATACGTTTCATGAGCCCTCACTTGCATTACCCCGATAGATTTCTGTTTGTTTCTTTTTAATTTGCACTTTGTGTTTAAAATGTATTTATTGTGTAGCACCGAGGGTTTGAGAGTAACGTAATTTCAATTCTCTGTATGTATCTTATATGTGGTAGAATTGACAATAAACTTGACTTTAACTTTGAGACTTTGTTGCAAAGTTAAACACAACAGCATTACAGCGGGTATATCTGAGGGTTTTTGTTTCTTTACGGAGTAATATTGTGGGGGAAAAAAAACATTTTCTATGACTGGGAGCATATAATTGGCATTATGAAGCACATTACCAAATCAAAAACTCACAAGATAAAACAACGCTGTTAGTTTGAGGGGGGGCCTCAGTCTGAAAACGTGCTATTCAATGAGCCGTTCTCTGACACCAATAACACAGATCAGAGAAGAATTATCCAGCTTTCCCATCTTGCGTGCACCAAACTTTACATCATACTTTATTTACTGCACCTCGGAAATGGGTAACACACAGCTCTAACCCTGATTTCATCAGAGACATGCAAGAAATAGGTGCCAAAGGAGTGGAGATGAGGTGTGAGATGAGACTCCACCCATTAAGAGTGTACTCAGACTATGTAATCAATTATACAATAATCAATTTTCCTGTTGTAGTACAAAAAAAAAATTCACTCCTCTCAAGAGTTGTCATTAGTGTTAAATCAAAACACTGAGACCAAAATGTTTTTTTTAAACCAGGCTGCAAATATGATTATATTTGCTCTAAAGTTTAACATTTTAACACAGTGGTCAATAGAGATTGACTCGCTTTTGCAGCCGGCCTCTAGCGGCCGACCGAGGAACTGCAACAAATCTCAGTTCCACATGAGACTCAACCTGCAAGTTAGATGGTTGGTGCTTGTTTTAAGACACCACAAAGGAACTTTTGTCAGTTTCAGCTCAGTGTGTCCTCCTACAGCTGCAGACGTTCAGTCACTTTGAAAACACCGACCAAAGTTACTTATTTAGTTTCTTTTTCTGTCAGCATTGCATTTTCTCTTCCATCATAACTAAGTCTTAATGATGATTTGTTGGAAATATATCAATCCCAAAAGCTGATAAACCACTGATTTAAAAAGGTAATTATAACCACTCACAAGAACAGCCAAAAAGACGAACTACAATCACTATTGTGATAATTACTCATCAAGTAAATGTTCATATTTGTGACAGCAATAATTACTGCATGATTGCACATGTCAGGACCTACTTAAAGGCTGAGATTAACATTAAAAGTTCAAATTCTTGGGGTGCCCAAACTTTCCTATAACGTGCATATACACTTTTTACTGAAAAGTGTGTAAAATAACAAAATGCGCCAACATTGTTCAAAATGTTAGAGAAAATGTTTTATTTTTCGCTTTATGCTTTTTAAGACATCAAGCCATCTTAGAGTTGCACAGGATGCACAAACTTTTACAGATCATTAAAGTATAAAGATATAAATCAGGTCAGCATGGCAAACCTCTCCAAAAGCTGGGAACAGCCTTAAAACCTGTCTAATTCATATACAAATATTCACACAAAAGGAACAGCACAACTGTCTGCTAGGATGGCGTGCAGAAAACAACGTGCCATGGATAAGGAGAACACCCCTGTGTGTAGCGTCATCCACAATCAGAGTGATGATAGCGTGACCAGGCCTCGTTTTTAGTCGTTCTCTGCCACATTATCTGCTTCTTAACGCCAGTTAATGTCGAAAGCAAAGCAAAATACCTGACCGTGAGAATCACACAGTGCATCTTAATCGTTTACACGTACCTTAACAAAACACCAACGCCATAAGATCGAAATCGGGTCTTAAACATAGACACGCTTGCACTTGTTTTCCCTCATCATACCGTCACTTTCCAAACTTCAACCACCGAAAAGGCAGGTATGGCGAGTTATCTGCCCGACTCATACCAACCATTCAACTTCATTAAACATTTCCTTTTATCCCTCTGCGGCCATTGACGCCCACTCATTACAGTCCGAGAGAATAAAATCCCATCTACTCAACTACACGCAGACGACCCAAGTGTCGGAGGATCTCAGCGGCTCTTTTGTCTACAGCTGCTCTAGGTGGACCACCGAGATTAGAGCGGCTGCCCCCTTTAACTTAACGGCATAGAAACACGGATATCGCCGTCCATATTCACGAGTCTGAGGAATCTTGGCAACAACGTGTAAAAATGAACACAGCATAAACTATAAATGAAAACCAGTTCACTTTTGGGAGTTTAAGAGTCGCGGTAGCCTCGAACAAGGTAGCCTCGATCTCAGCCAGAACTGTAACAAGCAACAAGAGCCAAAAACTGTATTTTATCTGTACTAACTACCACAAGCAGCGCCCGATAGTGGTGATAAGTCATTAAACTTGTCTAAAATCGGCTCCCTAGTTATCATATTGGCCACTTTTACAACTTATCCCGCTTATAACAGTTCAACACGGAATACTGCACCATGCTGATTTACTTTATTCCTTAAATCATAGTTATGCATAAGATTGACAACGAGGCCAGTTAACTTTGGAATATGTTGTTATTTTGTGCTTGGAAAACTTCAGAAATTCAATGCTGCGATATGGAGTCGTTTCAATGTTTTAATTATCTTGCAAATCTTTGGTTTCTAATAATTATGTTCGTATGAAATATTTGATGTGGATTAATTCAAATCTTTTTTTTTTTTTTTTTTAATCTAAGCCACATCTTGTGGCTAAATAAAACTATTTCACCGCTGTGTGTCAAACGCTGGACGTCTTTTGTTCCCCCTCCGAGCTTACGTTGGTCTCCCTACAACTACAGCTACTGTCTGCCGCTGGAGTAAAAACTCGCCTTTTGGCTCATATTACCAAAACTTCTGGTCAGTTTTCGGGACGCCGTGCTACAAACTGCAGCGGTTTGGACTGTTTGACTAATTGCCGCGGCTTGTGGAGTGATTAATCCCGAAATCACCCCCTCCTCTTGCCAAAAGTATCATTTAAGTCCACCCCACTTCAGATGCTAACGTTAGCCAGTTAGCTCCCGGCTAAGTACCCTCGCGTTACATTTGTAACGTACGAGTTGGAAGTCGAGATAACAGTCACCGTACCTGCGTTTCGTTTCTCTCTCTCGGCTTCCCCGCACTCAGAAACTTATCTGAGCTCCCTGCCGGCGGTCTATAATCCTCCCGGAAGCGCTAAAGGGCAACTATTGCACCTAAAACGTCTTAATTCGTACCTAATTGATGAGCCGAGTCAGTACAATGAAGTGAGCAGAACAGCAGCATGGATAGATGGAAGCTGCCGTGAGAGGCGGACAACACCCCCACCAAAGTGTGGACATCCGCTCCGCCTCTCCCGACCAACCGTTGGGATTGTCATAAAGTAGTCCTGTTACAGTGGTAATAGTTTAGCCTGCACTTTATTGTGCATTTCTTAAACTAAACGCGTGACATGATATGTAGAAGTCCTTCCTATCAGACCTAGGTGTAAAAAAAAGCTATTATTAAAACGTGTATATATATATTAATACATGCCTAAAATCTGCTAATTTAGACTATTGATATTAAAGAGTGAGTTTAAAGTAAAAGTTGAAAGTACATACGATTGTATTTTATTTTGAAAAAAAAGATATAGATATAGAGTCTTAATCTGCCATCCAACAAAATCGCATAAATTGGGGTCTACTTGCTTGTGTGTCGGCGGAGGGATTTGTCAGCTGTGCATCTCTGTGTGGAGGCAGGCTGTCCAGACTTGCACTGATGTATGCTTGTTGGAAGAAAGGGTAAGAGAGCTGGGTACAATTGAACCAAGTGTGCGTGTGTGCACGTGTGAGTGTGTGTGTGAAAGAGAGAGAGAGAGCGAGTGTGCGAAACAGTGGACGTGTCCCCAATAGCGTGCGTGATTTTGTGCATGAACTGACAGTGACTCAGATAAATAGCTTAAGAGTGCTTGTCTTGTGTTTTTTTTCACTTCAAATGTTAAAACATTGAAATGAGTTGCAGCCTTCTGCAAGTGTGCATTCATGTGCACGTGTGTGTGAGTGCACAGGTGGATGGACGCCTGTGTGAGGAGAATAGGGAGTGTTTCGTGGATAGCTGTTGCAGGACCTCTCTGACCTCATGCTGGCAGTAAACACAATAACGCACACATACACACGTATACTCCGTGACCCTCAGAAGTGCTTGATGTTGACATATAACAGCGTAATGCAAATCCCCAGCCTTTTCTCTCTTCTTTCTCTGTGGCATCGCCACCTCTTCCTCCTCTTCCTCACATCCTCTTCATCATCCCAGCTCATCTCCTTCTCCTCCATGATCTCTCTTGTTTGCCACCCCTCCCTCCCTTCCTGCCTCTCCATAGCCCTGTTTCCTGCTAATTTCTGTTCCTCTTTGATTTGCCTGATTTCCCTTCCAATGCTTCTTTTTTTCTGTCCTCTCCTTCTTGTCAACTTTTCCTCTCTTCCACCTCATATATATTTGGCCTAATTTTGCTCCTCTTTCCCATTTCTTCTGTCATCTTCACTTCTTCCTCTTAACTCCTCTTCTGTTCCTTCCCCTCCCTTACTTCCCATCATTTGCTTTCCTTTATCTCTCCCTCCTCTGGTCTCCCACACCCACTTCACCCTCTTTTTCTTTAGTGATAATTCCTTTACTGTGTACTTCCTGCCTCCCTCCTTCTTCATCCTCTCTGTATTCTCCTCTTCCTCCCTTTTCTGTCTGTCTCTGGCTACTTATCTGCCCCTCTCTTGTGACACTTCCAGTTTCACTGTGTATGTGTGTGTATGTGTGTGCTTACGTGCAAATTCTTCCCTCCCCCTCCCCCACTAGTTTTGCTTCGCTCACTTCCAGCCCCCCCCCTCCCTGCTGCCCCCGTCTCATTTTCACCCTTTCCACCTTCTCCCCTCGTCTCCTCTCCTCTTCCCTCGTTTCTTCCCTTGCATCCTTTCCTCCTAACCTCTCATTAGTCAATGACCATGAAACTCACCATTGCAGAATCACTCCTCCTGCTCAGTCCTCCAGTCTCTAACACATCCTCACTAATGAACAACTGTGCTTCTCACCCCTCTCATCTCAGCTCCCTCTTTTCTCTCTCATCCTTCCCTCTCCTCTGTCCTCCTCTCCACCCGTCCCCATTGTTGAGTTTCTCTTCCTCTGTCTCTGTCTGCCTCTGCCCTCGTCTCTTCGATCTTTCAGAGCTCAGTACACCTCCCACTCTCTTCTCAGCCCTCCCCGCTGCCACCCCCTTAACTCTCCACCTGTCTCATGCCTTGTTCTTGCCTGTCTGCTACTCTCACGTTCGACGAGGAAAATGTCTGTCTCCTCTACCTTCTGCCTGCATTTCTCTCCTTGTGTTTGCACAACTCTCCCTCCTCCCTTACACCTCAGCCCGACTTCAGTCCCACCATCTATGCTTGCTATAAAATCCTAGAGTCTGTTTCATCTCAAGGGATGCAAGCCCTAGGATCAGATGTCAAAGAATAAACTCTTCCTGTCATATTGATGAAGTCATAGGATCAAGCAACTATTTGCAGCATAAATGGATGTATAAATACAAACTAAGCAAAACATGTGAAAGGATCATCTGAATAGCTTCGTCTCACTGTCTTCCGGATGAGCAACTTGGGTTTCTTCATGTTTATAAAAAATTAGAAACATCTGCAGACTGTGACCTTTTCTAAAGGGATCATGTTTGCCTTTTTTCATTACAATATCTTCACATAGATCTGGAACTCTATACACATTTTTATGTGATGCCTAAACTAGCCTATTTATGACAAAAACCTTAAGTCTTTGGTTGCAGGGTTCCACAAAAACAGGTGCAGTCATGTGCCCTTTTTTCTAGACAGCAGTTCTTGACATCCATTGAGATTTTTGTGGATTTACTTATGTGCAGCTATCAAGGATTTTGACTAGGCCTTTCCAAAACCTTGATTCTCATGTTTTCAGCCATTCTCATGTCTATTTGCTGGTGTGCTTTGGATCTTTGTCCTGTTATATGACTCATTTTTGACCAAGCTTTAGATGGTAGACAGATGGGCTCACAGTTGGGTTAGAAGCACACCAAAGAGTTAGGAATTACAGAAAGGTGCTGAGCTCCTGTATATGGCTGCAAAACAACCCCAAATCATCATCCTTCCACCCTCATGCTTAACAGTGAGTATGAAATGTTGTGTTTGGTTTTCGCCAAACATGGTGCTGAGCATTAATGCCAACAACTCCACTTTGGTTTCATTTGCCTAAAGGACATTGTTCGAGGCGTTTCGTGGTTTGTTCAGATGTCGTTTCTGATCCTCAGTTGTGCCTTTATGTACTTTGTACACAGAGGAGGCTTTCTTGTAGTCGGCCTTCCAGATAAACCATGCTTGTTGAGTCTTTGTCTATTTGCGCTGTCGTGGAACTTACTCATAACATGCCTGTGAGGTCTGAGATGCAGCTCTTGGGAATTTTATTGTCTGACCATTGGATAAGTTGGCTGGAACGTCTACTCTTGGGAAGACTGTAAACTGTGCTCTCCACTTGTGAATAATCTTTATCACTGTACAATGTTGAACTCAAAATTGAATTGGTAAACTGGTTTTATAACCTTTTCCAGACTGATGTGCAACAATAATTGCTTCTATATAATGTTTGCATTATATGTTTGCATCCACCAACCAACTGGATGGCCGGTGTTTTGATCTCTGAGTTTGTTATAAGGCATTCGGGATACTCCCCAAATCTCCTGTTTGACAGTGAGAGATGGCGATGGCACAATACATTCTTGAGAACATGGTGAGCTTCACAGGACATGAAGGGAGACCTGTTAGAAGAGCACTGATGTAGTACATGTGAGAAATAAAACCATGGTCTATACCAGGATTTGGGTGACATGTTGAGTCATGTATGGCCTGATTTTTCCGATGCTGTAAATTGCCAAGCAACATAACCAAGAGAAAAATGCAGCACGGTCTGAGAAAGATAGCTGGTCATCAATTATGACACTTGGGTTTCTTGCAGCCTTTGGTAGATTGATAGTTGCAGAGGGGATTTTTATGTTGAGATTGAGACGATCAATAGATCAGGGTTAAAGAGGGTTAAATGAACTTTGCATTCTTTCATCCATGTTGAAATGTCAGTGAGACGAGGTTAAATTCAAGCTAATACTAAACTCATCTAAAGAGAATAAAAGGCATCCTCTGTGTAACGGTGATAAAAAAACAAAACAAACAAACATGTGACTTGATGACTGGACCACAGGATTTACCATGTTAAAATGTTAAGATGATCTAGCAAAATAAAAACTGAGGCCCAAATGGTGTGACCTTTCTCAAAACCAGGTAGCTATTGATCAAGGAGATAATTATATGAGAGGAAATCAAAAATATGTGATAGGTATAGTTAAATTGGTCAATGGGTTTCTATTTAACCAGTGTGCACAGTATGTTTTTTGTGCCGAGGTGTTACCCAAGCCTCTTTTTATTTAATTTAAAATGTGCTTAGTGATGCATTTATCATGAGCTTGAAAGTTGGTACAATGATAGAAGAAATGGCTTAAAAGAGATTGGTGGGAAAGTGTTGCATGTCAGAAGATTTAATGCTCTGAGTGTGAGGGGTGGATGGCTAAAATGGCATCGATTCGACTGGAGAAGATAGAGGCTATGCAATAGGACTGCTGCTACATGTTTGTCTAGTAGATGCCTCAACTAGAAAACGCTGGTCTGGGAGGTTGACTGGCCCTTCACCAAGGAAGAGTGGTTGTCACTACCTCAATGAAAGAATTGACAATTAGTTTCTCTGTATACAACTGTGTTGGCAAAGAGGTTTTTGGTTGGAGGAGGAATATTCTCATGGTGTAATATAGTTTCAGAGCATCTGTGTTGTTGCTGAACATGCAGAAGTAAGACTCACCTCTGAGACTGGTACACAGTTTATGGGGTGCAGAGTCTAGACACCCTGTGCCACTATTCATTTTCAGTCAAAAGATTACTTATCTATTAATTAATTAATGATATATAGTATAAGATGGTACAGCTGAGGCAACCAAAATGGAAAAATGGCTGGTAGACAGTTCTCTGCATTGCTTTATTTATTTATTGTATACATTTTAATGAGAATGTAATGAAGTTCTTCAAGTTCCAAGTTAGCTGCCTTGGTGGCCAGTAAATGACTCCCACAAAGATTTTAATAGAAGTCAGGAGACTCATGAACGTCAAAGAAGGTAGACTTAATGAGAAGTAGCAGTTCATTGAAGTCCTGGTGTATTCTCTGGACAAAGGGGACATACGGGAGTGTGTGTAGTCCTACCTTGAATTTAACTAGACACTGTGTTGTAATTCTGTTCTGTGCTGGGAGAGGGTGCACCCTTATCCTCACCTTTATCTATTACCCTCCTCTGGTCCTTTCCACACTACCTCCACTGATTTTTATCATTCTTCATCTCATTTCCTTCTACCCTGATGTTTCAGTGTATTTGTGTGTGTGTCTGTGTGTATATACTTACAGGTGAGGCAGTATATGCGTGTCTGTGGATGAATGGGTGGGGTGTATTTCTACTTTGCTGTTGTCCTTGCATATCCATTGATGAAGCCAGAAGATGTGGACTGAAAGAGTTTCTTTCTGGAGAAAACTATATGATTGTGTTAGCCATGTGGTTCATCCAGACACAGACAGAAAAGGATTGTTTCAATGAGCTTCGGGCCTCAGCATCAACTCTGCGAGCTTTGCCACACCCCCTAGTGACACATGAAATAAATGTTCCCACCAACAGCAGAGAGACAGATTCCCCCGAAGACAAAAGACTGTAGGCGGGGTTTGGAGACGAGGCCATCTGCGTGCTGCTGCATGTGTGTGTTCAAAAAGAGAAACTCCCCCCTTTATTTGCATTATGAGAAAGTGGTTGGCCTTGTGTAGGCAGCCAGTCCCTGTCCCACTAAACCAGGTTAGGTATATATGTTCAGTTATATTCAGTGATTTTAAGTGTAATGTTCAATTTCCACATGCTTTTTTTATTGATTTTGTTTTGCTGATACCAACAAGAAGCCGAATAAGCAACTAGTGATTACAAAACGCTGTGTTGTACAATGTGCTTGATTGCTGAACAGTAAGAAGTTGAATTACAAATAAACTTAGGAAAGTATGACATCTTAAACTTCTCTTAGAGAACTTCTATCAAACACCAATAATCATTCTTTCCTATTGTGGCGTATAGATAAAATAGTAATAATATTAGCGAAATAAAAAAAAAAAAAGTAGTGTGAATACTACTAAACGTTGTAATTTTAAATCCCTTTTTTATGTTTACATTTAAACCCTGTTCTATAAAAGCATAATAGACCACAGCTGATTTTAACAGTGATCTGCTTTTATTTACAAGATATGACAGTTATTTTGGACTGTTGTCTGGATGAGCAAACGACCGCTCTGAAGACGTCATTAAAATATCACAACATGGTTTAAAAATGTCTCTATGGTAAAATACATTCCTCTACATAGTCATCAATTTAGGCTGCTATTGTGCTATTATTTTGTTTCCTTGGCAACCCTGCATTACTTTTGTATTCTATGGACTAAAGTGTGATCATGAAACATTATTTTTACACAAATTTGTGGTTATCAATTACTTTTTTTTAAATTTTTCTTTCTTTTATGCTACAGGGTGAGATACCATGGTGAATTCTTGCTTTTGTGTTGTGAAAAGTATATTAATTTCACTACAACTGGCATCAACTATGTTTAATAATAATATTAACAAAATAAAATAAAAAACAACAACATATTTTAGATGTAGTTGTTTTACCAGGTTGGGGCGTAATTGCTAGTTTGGCATCCATCCATCCATCCATCCATCCATCCATCCATCTTCATCCGGGACCGGGTCGCGGGGGCAGAGGTCTAAGAAGGGATTCTCAGACCTCCTTCACCCCAGACACTTCCTCCAGCTCTTCTGGGGGGACCCCGCAGCGTTCCCAGGGCAGCCAAGAGACATAGTCTCTCCAGCGTGTCTTGGGTCTTCCCTGGGGTCTCCTCCCGATGGGACATGCCTGGAATACGTCCCTAGTTAGGTGTTCAGGTCACTAACACCTCATGAACACATTGACAGCAAGGATTGTTACGTCCCACGGATTGGCGTCACCGGTGTCCCACCTTGGAGCCAGGCCTGGGGCTCGAAGGCATACGTCAATATCACTATAAAGTGCCTTTGTTGTCCTAATCAAAGTCCCATCATGAACATATTAGAAAATATTGAAATCTGAGGTTTTGGTATAAATGACCAAACATTTACACACATATGAGCACAATGACAAGTCTGGACATGAATTTAAACCATTTATACAATCTTCTTTGATTGTATGTACCACGATTTTGGCATGTCCCTCATGCTGCTCTGCTTACTTCAGTAAATGCATAAAGAGGTTAAAGGACACAGCATTAAAATACGTTTTGTATTTCGTAATGGTTCTTCACATTTAATAAAATTAGTAACTCTGAGGATTTCTTTTTCATTTTATGGGGTCAGATAAACTGTTGTATTTAGTCACATCATTAAAAACCAGTTAATCTTACTTTACTGGAAGTATTTTGTTGGTAGTTAGATGTGTTCAAGCCTAAAACATTTTTCAGAAATTAAAAATACATTTGATAAACAGTATACAATCATCTTTTAATACTGATTCACTTTTCAAGCTAAAGACACACCATGTGCTCATTAAAAGCTAAACTCTGATCACACACACACAAAATCTGAGGTCTCTAGGACTATGCAAAACATATTACAAAGCATGTTTCCTTTTGCCAACAGGTGGCACTACCCGTTTTCCTAAATATTACACTGCAAATGTGTTCAGAGCTGGACTGCAAGCATATGCAACAAATTTGGGCCAGATTAGACGATGTATAGCTGAGTTACAGCCACTGACCCAGTCCGGACCACAAAAATGCAATATCCGCCCCTGCTTCTTTCTGCACTATGTGTTACATGGTGACAGCTTTGAGTATATTCACTGCAAATCTCAGGCTGATCTGAAAAAGCACAGATTAAACACAGGACAAAAAGTGACCAACACAATTTCCTTTACCAGAAGGTGGTGCTATGAAGTTCATCCAAGATTGTCCTATCCACTACTGGATCATCAAACCTACAAATTTTGGGTCGGATTGGACATTGTCCTAACTACTGGTTGACCAGGTTTGAGATATATCGACTCTCCCCACTTGGAGCAGAGATGCATAATAGAAAACATGACATTTTTATGTTGCCGACAGTTTTACACTACAACCGGATGTGTGTGCAACATTTGTTGAGTTTTTGGAGCATATTAAAGCCTACATAAAGGCTTTTCAATAATAATAATAATAATAATAATAATAATAATAATAATAATAATAATAATTACAGTTACAATAGGATCCTCGCACCCTCGGTGCTAGGGGCCTTAAAAGAGGGCTTGATCGTTACTTTATTTCACACTACTACACCTCCACCTACTGGTCATTGTGACAAAGTGCCCTGCCTTTGTTTTTGTTTTTTTTGTTGTTTTTTTTTCTTTTTCTTTTTACATATCCAGCTTAGCGGACATAAATAAGTGAAACTTTTTGTATATATATATATATATATATATATATATATATATATATATATATATATATATATATATATATATATATATATATATATATATATATATATATATATTATTACATACATTTTTAGAGACAATGGAGGCAGACAACAATTCACACCTATCCAAGATGCAGACTGGCAGGCACACACATAATCAGATACAAATATGAATTATTATTTATGTCTGTGAAGGTTCTCATTCGTCCTGGTCATGTTAATGACTAAAAAACCTTCTTCTTTATGATTTAAATGTGGGAACAATTGCTGAGTTAATGTAAAATTTAAGTCAAATTAGGCTTTTATATATATGAGGATGTTTAAACACATTTAATCAGGTTGTTCTGTGTCACATGTATCCTCACAACAGACGACATTCCCGTGACGGAGTAATCAACTCAGAACCAACCTTCGTTAGTCAATGAAAAAACAAATTACTACGTGCAAACGTAAATTTTAAAATTTCGACCCAATAGTTCATGTGGTAGCGTGGCCGAGCGGTCTAAGGCGCTGGATTAAGGCTCCAGTCTCTTCGGGGGCGTGGGTTCGAATCCCACCGCTGCCAAGTTGTATTTTTTCCTGCCGACTCACTTTACTGTCCTAATCGCAGACGGTTACTAATTCACACGATATATCCAGCCATGAGTTCTTACAAGGACTAAACTGTAATACTGGTATTTTTTAAATTCCTATCCACGTAAATTGTTTATGATAACGCAAGAAGGAAATTCCCTTTTCTGCACTGTATGCAAAAGAAGTAGCTCGTTTTAAACTAAACTTAATGTAAAATAAAATCAGATTTGGCACTATTATTTATGATTATGATATAATATTTTATTGTACGTTTTTTTTTCATTGACTTCATTATTAGTTCATTAAGATAGGTACTGCTACTCGTGGTACATTTAAAAAATACGTACATTGCCTCACAAAGTATCGGTACAAATTGACTACTTATGTTTTGTTGATGTGTATAGATTGATATTTTTAAGTTGACGCAATGTCGTCTACAGCACCAAAAGAAAAACAAAACATCAGCTGTTATATTAAAAACATATTGTTTAAGTTAACACGAAGGTACAATCAACGCATCTATTATGGGGTAGGGTTTACTTTCAGCAGCGTCTCTGGGAAATTTGAGGCTTGAAGGGGCACGTGAATGCAGCACAGTTGAACGCGACAGAAAAGAGGAAAGAAAGGGGGAAAGGAAGGAAGGAGCTTTTCATGTATTCTGCTTCGCTGTCTTGGCGCCAATGCGACTTACCGGAAAATAAAGGATTTTCATTGATATTTCAAGCAAAATTGGCCACTTGTTGCTGCTACTCAGTCAGCCAGTGGTCGGTGTGGTGTCCAGCCGGCCTGGTTAGCACATTATATGCCATTGTTACATTTAATCTGCCCCCTTTTCTCCGCCTATAGTCACGATACTAATAACCCAGCAACAGCAAAGCACCGGGACAATAGAGGTGCGTTTCTCCGGGGCGACCGATAAGAAACAGCTGCACAAAAATGGGGGTGAGTTGCGTGTGCTTTTGCTTAACCTTTCGGTGCGATGTGTTAAAAATGAACGATTATTGCTCGTAAATGCCCGATGTTGAGATGAGAGATAAAGAAAAGCGAGGAGGAGGTGGAGGAGGAGGGAAGGGGAAGAGACGGTGGATGGATGTAGCTAAAGGTGTTGGTTGTTTGGCACCGGACCTTGGTCGTCTAGCTGCCTCTAGTCCACATAGTACCATCATCCCCTTGTCTTAAATAGTCTTACACGACATTTTAGACATTATTACCGCATTGTCCGCGTCGTTGTGTAAAGTTAAGTCCTGCTGTGTGGTGTGACATTGTTAGCCAGGCTGTGTTAGCCGCTAAGGAATGCTATAGCTGCAAATGGCGAGCGCTCTGCTAGTTTCTGCTAATCACCGTGTGTGCATATATACATCTTTACCAGGCAGGCCCGACATTACACTCGTTTAACACCTAGTTTTAATAAAGTCAGACTTTTTCGAAGCTTATTTACCCCCCTGCAGGTAGCCAGGCCTGCACTCACGATGCGGTGTGCTGCTGGCTGTAAATTTTCGCCTCCTGAACAGAGTTGAATTTATGCCCCACTTTCAGTGTAGTTTAAAAAAAAAACCCATCCACGTGTTTTCACAGACCCAGCTCAGTCTACAGCGTCTCTGTGCCTGGTACAGAGTTAATGCTCTGAGCTGAAGTTGGCCACTCGTTGCATTCCTTCTCATAATGGTTACCTCGTCTGCTCAGTTGTGGCATAAAGGAATTTAGTCCGTTCC
Source organism: Xenentodon cancila (assembly GCA_014839995.1). Classification (NCBI taxonomy): domain Eukaryota; kingdom Metazoa; phylum Chordata; class Actinopteri; order Beloniformes; family Belonidae; genus Xenentodon; species Xenentodon cancila. The sequence goes on from CM026212.1 coordinate 17,365,105, forward strand.
CACTAGTTTCTCCCTGAAGCGTCAGTGCAACATTTCTGCAAACTCGACTTGAAAGTTGCACATGGATTCTGACGTTATACTAGTACTATTTGCGTGCTGGTTATATTAAATGTCTGATTAGATATCAGAAATCACAGATGTAAGTAAATACAGAGAGCTAGAACTCGATATCCGTGCCACAAAGATGTTTACTGGCAGGTGCCAGTGTCTTATCTCTCTGTTGCAAGCCATGATCTATATTTGTGATTTATGATTGCAAAATTGCTTAAGCTTAGGAAATCAGCTGCAGAGTATCATTACAGGAAGTTATTGCAATAATGTAAGCCCGCACTGAAAGCTGTTTGCAATTACAGACATGTAAATATACCTCTGTTTCAGTGGCAGGCGTGCAAAACAGCACTGAAATTTGCTTCTTCTGCTGTAAATTTTAAAAAGAAATAAGGATTTTTAAAACTACAAACAGTATTTAATTTAATCCTTTCGAACATATACTTTCATCCAGGTTTGAATAGTGTAGCTATTGGGGGTTTTTTTTTTTTTTTTTTTTTGCATTTTCAGAAATGGGAAAAGGAGTTTCACAAGTCTCGAATTTTACTTTGTATAATCTTTTCTACTTAAGAGATCATTTAATCCAGATTTGAGCGGGGATTATTATGATTTTAAATTGGACCTAGTATATGGTGGACAAGCTATCAAACATTCAGTGAAATGGTATTTTTTCTTTTCCATTTTCACAAATGGAATAGAGGTTTCACAAATCATCAAAAATGTTTTGTTTTTTTTTATATACTCTTTACTTTGTATGAGCTAAATTAAAACAGGTTTAGAAAGGCAGTGTTGTGATCTTTAAACTGGACTGTTTTTAAAGTGTCCTTAATGATCAAAGGATGATGATAAAGGAATTGCCCTCTTTAGTTTTCTGACGATTCAGAAACTAAACTTCAGTGTTGTGTTGTGAAAGTTGCTGGCAGATGAAATCAATGCTTCTCTGGTTTATTGCAATTGTTGCCTTGTATAACTGCATTCCTTTTGAATGAGTTAAGTTGTCATATGTGTATTTATCTGTTAGTGTAACTACTGCAATTTGATCATGTGACTGGACTTAATTTTTCTCGTTTTGAACCTGTGACTATCTGGACTTAAACTGATTAGATTATCGTGAATAAAGACTTGATAGATGATCCAAGTTCAGTAGATTTAATACAGCAGTTTCATGCGAGTGGGTTAAAACATACATCAGGAATGACACAGAGTCATCAGTACAACAGTTTTATAGAACAGAGCTCGGTGCTCTTTAGACAAAGTAACGTGCAGTTCATAAAACAACATATTTGCAGCTGTCAGACAGCTAAAGCCAAACTGCACAGACGCAATACTGAATTCGTGTCAGACAGAGATCATGATTCATCTGCTCAGAGAAGATCAAGACAGATTTTATCAAAGGTCTTTGATGTGAGGTTGTTAACAGTTTGTCACAAGTTCTGATTAAAGGTAGGAGGTGTTTTGCTGAAACCCAGGATTGAACCAGGGACCTTTAAATCTTCAGTCCAACGCTCTCCCAGCTGAGCTATCGCAGCACAGTCTGAGCCGAGTGTACTCATAATGACCTCACAGCGACTGGAAATTTCCATCACAATGTGTTTGAGTTAACTTTCCTCTAAAATTAACTTAAGATTTTCTATAATTATGTTGTAATTCATATTTAGAGGTCTGTTAATATTTTGTTCAGTTACCGTCAAACAAAACAGCTCATTTATAAAATATTTGGCTTTTTATTTTTTGTGGCCTGAAGTGTTGACTTTAACAGGACTATTTTTGCATAAATTATATAAACACAAAATTGTCCTACCTTGTTTTATCTCTACACCATAAACATTTGACACTGGATTTGGCATTTTTGCATGTTTGCCAAAAGTACAATGTTACCATGGCAACAACCTGATCCTATATCTGAGAATCTTCCTGTCTGAGTTGACTCTTTCTTTCTTTCTTTCTTTCTTTCTTTCTTTCTTTCTTTCTTTCTTTCTTTCTTTCTTTCTTTCTTTCTTTCTTTCTTTCTTTCTTTCTTTCTTTCTTTCTTTCTTTCTTTCTTTTTTCTTTCTTTCTTTCTTTCTTTCTGTATTTCTTTCTGTCTTTCTTTCTGTCTTTCTTTCTGTCTTTCTTTCTGTCTTTCTTTCTTTCTGTCTTTCTTTCTGTCTTTCTTTCTTTCTGTCTTTCTTTCTGTCTTTCTTTCTTTCTTTCTTTCTGTCTTTCTGTCTTTCTGTCTTTCTTTCTTTCTTTCTTTCTTTCTTTCTTTCCAACCATGTTTCATGATGATGTCTAGTTCATCTGACAACTTGGTTCTTTTCTTGTACTGAAATTATAGATTATGTTTTAATCTGTACATCACTCCTATAGTCTATTAACACTAACTTTTTCCTCCTCGGGTTATGTATTTGCATTTATTTTTTTTGCTTGTCATCATTTTACGTCATTTTCACTTTCCACTGTTGCTCTTTCTGATTGCCCTCTGCTTTATTTATGTTTTCCTCTATTTTCTCCTTATTTCCTGTCGACAGAGAAAGTCTAACAGAGCAAAGGAGAAGAAGGCACGGCGCCTGGAAGAGAGGGCAGCCATGGACGCTGTGTGCGCCAAGGTGGATGCAGCCAATAAGGTAATCTGGGGGCGGATTAATCGGAGAGAGAGCTGTCATTAACCTGGGGAGGTTCAGGCTGCTTGTTGAGTTGAAAAAGAAAAGAGAGAGATAACTGGGTTGTCTAGTGCTGCCAGAGTTTAAAACTACTGCATTGAGTTTCCAGCTTTCAAGTACATCCAGATTGCATCAGTTAAAGAGTATAATTCTGCACCATATTATGTAATAATTTTAGAAGCTAGGGATATGTTCCTCTAGTTACACCCATAATTAATATGCACATGATATTAGAAGCTCAATACAGCCCCACTTGTTCATTTGTGCATCATTAATAAAATTAACAAATCCTGCCCATCTAGTTATATGCACACATCCTGCAGCTTTTGGGTGGATAAAGGCATGAATTAACTGTACAGAAGTATGAAGGCCAACAAAGCTTACAGTCATCATTTGCTGAGCTGCATCTGCTTCCTCAACAAGCTGTTAATAGACCTTCTGGATTTATTGCTGCTCACTCCATCTTGAAAAGGGGTGCCCTGTATTGTGTGCTGTTGTCTCTCCAGCTCCTCTTAACTGCTGGTGAGGCTGCAAAGAACAAATCTGGACTCTTGACTGTTGTTCTATAAGAGCACATGTCCCATTCACAACTGTATCTTGAGCTCAATAGGTTCTAATTCTCTGTCTTTAAAATGAATGAATGAATGAATGAATGAATGAATGAATAAATAAATAAATAAATAAATAAATAAATAAATAAATGAATGAATGAATGAATGAATGAATGAATGAATGAATGAATGAATGAATGAATGAATGAATAAATGAATAAATGAATAAATAAATAAATAAATAAATAAATAAATAAATAAGCATGGCTGAACTACATGATGGGTTCACTGGACATAAGTCCAAGAGCATATACAATATGCATCTTGGTAATGTTGAGGAGCTCTGGTCAATATATAGGTTTAAAATCTGCTGGAAACTTTGTACAGAGGTTTAGTGACTTTGAATGAGAGACAAAGATTCACATATTTCTGCTAATCAAACAAATCACTCAGTTCAGTAGTGGGTCTGGAAGAGCCCACTCCCGTCAGAGGAGACATGCTTCTTCACATATTAGCAGTGATCACTTAAATTATTATTATTATTATTTTTTTTAATTTTTATTATTATTATTAGAAGTGCTTAATAAACCTGTAATCTTGATTTTTGGGTTGCACATTTAAACCCTTGACCCTGACGATGATTAGAAAAAAAAACTTGATTTTTAAAATGGACTTTTTTCTTCTTTTTTTTTTTTTTCCATTACTATCTTTTAAAGTTTACTTTTGCACCTTTTTCCCATCACAGCTTGATGACCCACTGGATGCCTTCCCAGCCTTCAAGAAGTACGACAGGAATGGGTATGCATCTCTGGATAACCCATTCGAAGGCATACTGTGTATTTTCTGTTTGTCTCCTTCTCTGATGCTGATGGAGTTAGGAGTACTAATGTTTTACTTTTTTATTTATTTATTTTTTTTTACCTTTTCATCACATCCAGGCTGAATCTGCAGATAGAGTGCAAGAGAGTGACTTCCCTCAACCCCCTGTCTGTGGAGTGGGCCTTCGAACTCACCAGAGCCAACATGCAAACACTGTGAGCAGTCTGTTTCATCCTGTTGCGTTAGTTAAAAATAAATAAATGGAGCCACTCCCCTTTTACAGAGATGAGGGTATGCTTAATCTCAAAACGGGTAGCTAATGTTTTTAGGTCATAGCTGCAGTTTTTGTTTTAATCGTTTATGTGCATGCATCACACACACACTGAGCAACCTGTAGAAGTAAAACGGAGGTCATACTTGCAGTAATGTGACTACAACTTATCTCCTCTCACTTTGCCAGAATTTGAATTCACTTTATCAAATGGGACACAGTCAGTCAAAGTTTAATTTTATTTAAGAGGACCGCGTCCTCTCTGAGCTGCATGATGACGGGGAGAGATGTGTCTCTTATTTTCTCTCTGCCGTTGCTGTAGATATGAGCAGAGTGAGTGGGGGTGGAAGGAGAGGGAAAAGAGGGAGGAGATGAACGACGAGAGGGCGTGGTACCTGCTGGCTCGTGACGCAGACTCGGCCCCTGTGGCCTTCTCTCACTTCCGATTTGACGTGGAGTGTGGGGAGGAGGTTTTATATTGGTAAGGTACTCACCCCTGTGTTTGTTGATTTCAAAAAAATTATTGAAAGTGGGTTTTTTCTTTTCTTTTTTTTTTTTCTTAGTTTCACCACTTTTCTTGCCTCTCCAGCTACGAGGTGCAGTTAGAGAGCAAAGTACGGAGGAAAGGGCTCGGCAAGTTTCTTATCCAAATTCTACAGCTCATCGCTAACGGGTAAAATCTTCAGCTGTGGTCATGCATTTGTTATTTGGGGTGCAAGTGAGTGGTATTTGTTAAATCGATCATTTATTCACTAATATGACAGGTCAGATAATCTTTTCATAACATCTTCAATGCCTGACATGAAATAACACAAACATGTTTTTATTCTAAGTATTAATTATATATTGAAATCAAAAATGCTTCCAATTTTCTATTTAACAATTTCTAAATAATTTATTTTTATTATAAATTCATAAGGTAAATGTATGTATTTTTTTTAATTTGATTTATTTTTTTGGTTTGCATAAAACTTTTTTCTCTATTTTATTGGTTGGTACAAAAGGTCTCAATAATTTATGTATCAAATATGATGCATCCTGCATTATAGGGTTAGAGACTTGAAAATAACTTTGAGCTTTTGTAAAACGATTTCTCTCAAATTATCCTCAGTGGCTGAAAGTGGACAGTTGTATTATGATGTTGATTAAATGCGTCAGTTGAAGAAAAAAAAATAGGATGCTGTGTAAAAAGAAAAAGAAAAAAGGATGCTACTACGCTGAAAACATCAGGACTGCAAGGTGTATGGAGGTTTTAGAGCAGCATAAGCTCCAAATCAAACATCTTTTTCTTTAAGGGAAGGCATTGCATCTTTCAGCAAGACAATGTTAGAATGTAAGAATCTGGGTCTCTGCCTGCATTACAGATCTTTCATAAGCTGAGAACGGACATGAATGGACTTCTGTTAAAGGGAGATGGGGTTCCACATGTTGCCCTGTTGGTGCCATCAATTCTTTTTTTCTTAAGATGGTACATTTCCTTAGCTTATGCTTAAAATAATGTTTTCTGTGATTTTAAAATTGAACTGTTTCTTTGCATTTTGTACAGCATCCTATTTTGGATTGTTCATGTGTGAATTGGAGCTATTAATTTATAACCAATTACACCAAAGATCCATTTCAATACCAGTGGGGAAACAGGTTCTAAGTTAACATTTTAGAGAAAGTGTCACACCCTTGGATTATGTGAAACCAAAGTGGTTTTTTTTTTTTGTTTTTTTTTGTTCCTCTTTGTCCAGTACACAAATGAAAAAAGTCATGTTGACAGTCTTCAAACACAACCACGGGGCTTACCAGTTCTTCAGAGAAGCTTTACAGTGAGTACTCTTGCTAAGAAGTGGATAGTGTATCTTTATTGGAAAAAGCATCTTTATTAACCCAAGACACCCTTTTTGTGTGTAATTCAGGGTTAAAGGAGTTCCATAGATGGAAATTTAATAATAATAATTGATCTGAGCTGGATGATATTCATTTATTAGACTTGATGCCAATCAATTTTTATTCCTTTATGACCACAGTTCATCATTTATTCTCATCTCTGTAATAGGTTTGAAATTGATGAGACTTCACCAAGCATGTCCGGTTGCTGCGGCGATGACTGCTCTTACGAGATCCTCAGCAGGCGGACCAATCACGGCGAGGCCTCGGCGGGCCACACCCATGGCGGCGGCCACTGCGGCGGCTGCTGCCATTGACCAGCTGCAGTTACACGTTACGATTGGTTAAAAGCCAGCAAATTCGATAGCTGCGTGTGAAGGCTTGAGGGTTATGGGTATGAATGGTGTTTTAAAGTTGTCAGTGGAATGCATGGATGCAGATACTGAAGCAGCATTCTGGCTCGAGGTTTTCATTTATGGGTTGTTGCTTTTTTTTCTGTGTGTGTATGTGTGTTTCTGCTGCAAAGGCAGTATGCAGTGTGAGCGTGGATGTTTTTTTTTTGTTGTTTTTTTTTTCTTTTCAACTTCTTGGCTGAAGGCCACTGTTTTCCTCATTCCTATTGATCACACTCTGTATTTTCCAGTCCAAAAAAACAAATCTGAGGCAATGCTGATGCTCTCCATCTACTGTTTTACAACACTGTAATCATTGTGCTTCTTAAACTGTGATTCGGGACCTAAAATTGGCTGCTGGTTCTAAATAAATGGTCCGCACTTATATAGCGCTCCTTTTTCTTTTTTCTTTTTTTTTTTTTTGTAGGTCTACAAACCGCTTTACAGTTTTTTTGTTTGTTTGTTTTTTTTTTTTTTTTTTAATTCGCCCATTGTCACACACATGGCACAGTATAAGTCCACTTTTTATATAGTATACAGCACTTTTGCCTCTACAGTCATAAAAGGATGAGCTTTTTGGAGGAAACGTGTTGCTCGGTGTCTTCTTCAAAGACCCTTTGGCGTGTAATCGGGCTGAGTATCAAACAGCCGACCTTCTGGTTGGAGGAGGACCACTCAACCTGCTGATTCACAACCGTCATTTTGGAGACTGGACTATTGAATAGAAATGTCATTTTTACAGTCCCTTAATTATTTTGTAGGTTCTTCTGCAGTACTTGGTTCTTAGAGTTAAGTCATGCCCCTGGCTGTGTGCACTAAGCAGAGAAGGTAAGAAGTTTTTGTAAAAGAACCTGCAATTTGTTTCACTGAAACGGGAGATCATGGGATGAGGATATATGAAAACACCTCAAAAAGCCCTGTTGCTTTATAACTTATGTGTTAAAATTTTTAATTTTTTCTTCCCTGTACGTTTGTAAGTGAAGTTGGTAGCGATACCCCTGCAGTTTGCAGTAAACACAATAGCCAATGATATTACTGTTTCACTCTTAATTTTTATAGCTTTTGAAATCTCCAAGTTTGCCTTTTTTTTTTTTTCTTCTTTAAGGAGTATCTCTCCTCCAAGTATTTAAACAATTTCATCAGTTGCTGTAAACTAGGACTTGTTGATATGGCCAAAAATCCTGTCTTAGGTATTTTAAGATGGAATGATGACACGTGCATCTTTATTTTATTTTTTTTCTATTAATAATTACTCTTATAATGGTAATAATAGTATTTACTTTCTACCTGCTGTCACCTAGTGTTAGAAATTAGCCATTTTTTTTTTCTTTTTGCTTTACAATTTACAGCTAGTCTTTGTTAAAACAACTGCAAGTCAGAAGTGGCAGCCGTTAACGGCTGTTAGGACTACACGCTGACAAGTTATCACTAATTGTTTTTCAGGGCAGCTTTGTCTGTTGTGGGTTTGGCTGTTTTTGCTCATAAAATTAGTAACAAGTTTAGTTTTCGTGTGCAGCTCGCGGCTAGGCTGCTTATGTCAAGGTCAGGTAAAGTTAGTCCAAGTATTGGTTAATTGATACTAAGAAGTTGTAAACCAGTTTGCAGCTCTCAGCTCTCCTTGTTGCTCAGAGATGCAGCAATCCCACATGAACGGTATCATGTAACCTGATACTAGTACAAATTAAAGAATTGTACTGTCCAGCCTACTGTAAATCTGCATGTAGTTAAAAGAAAAGATGCTCCTATTATGATCCTGCTTCTCCTTCAGGTGCCCAACTGCTTTAATGATTCGGTGTCTGTGCTGTTTATAAACGCCATCATCCGTCTTGCATATCTTGTTGACAAATCATATTGATTTAAAATTGGGTGGGAATTGGTAACTGTCATATGCGTGAGTGGAAGCGTTAGGAAGGTATTTGTTTTTACAGCTCATATTTTTCCCATTTTATCGACGGTGAAAGTTTTCACAGCATAGCCGGAGTTGTTTGTATGATGAAATATGAACGTAAACAAAACAAATCAGTCTAAATTACCGTAACAGCAAAGCAACTTCTGAACTTACGCTGCACTAAGTGAGCCAGTGTCTGAAAATGTTATGTTTTTGTCTAAAAGCATTGCTTAAATATTTCCATACAAATCGGATCAGTAAAACCACAAGATGTTGACGTTGGTGCAGGTGTTTGGCCATGCCCATTCCTCATCTGTTAACAAAAATGTTATCTTCAGGCTCTTTTAATTGCTAGTCGGTTGAGTGTGAAGCTTTTTGTAGGAATTGCCAAGAAGCTCTTTAATCCTTGATATAAAGTCTTATTCGTCTACTGTGACTGAGGGCGTTAAATCTTTTTCAGTCGTTTTTGACCCGTTCGTGTTAAAGGCAGACGTTTTGACTGATTCTGGTGAGACAGGAGACGGACACGTGAACCGGGGCCGATACAGTCAATCCACGACAATCCACGAAAGAACAAAAGCATTTTTAGTCAACCGAGTTCTTGGTTGCTTGCACTCTCAGTTGACACAGATCAGCATTTATCACCTGGAGATGTATTGATGTTGTTTTCCTGTTTGAGCTCTGATCACGAATGGCAAAGGTTTAACATTTTGCTTGTTCTAAGAGTAGACTACCTTCCTTTTTAGTACGATGGCTAAATTTTGTACTTCACAGATCAAAATAACAAGAAGTTGGTGTATATAGTGGTTGTAGATCAGTCAGCTGACGGTCTCTCTCAGGTTAATCAAACATAATCAAACCTCATCTGTCTTAGAGCATAGCCATCTTGCCAGCTGTCGGCTGGATTGGATTTGATCTGGAGTCAGCTTCTGTTTTGCTCAAATGATCATATATAAAGGAACTTGGAACATATTTAAAGATCTACTTTTTACCCAACCAGAATTGTAATAATGCTGTTTTTCTCAGAGTGGCTGTAGTTTAAAAAAAAAAAAAAAAAAAGTGATATTACATCAAATTAATTAGATCTGACCCTAGATCTGTGCTCAGCGGTTACATTTGATCCAGACATGTGGGCTGTGTTTTTAAAAGAAAAGCTCGCTGGCAAAAAAAAAAAAAAAAAGATTCTGTGAAAACGTAAATTGAAAAAAGGGGTTAAACCATTTTATTTTGAAGTCAGCGGGTCCTTTTTGTTTTAGAAACTTGTTTAATTCTCTCTCAGCATTTCAGATCCTTCTCTTCGTCTTTTCTCTGTATATAAATATGTATCTATATATAAGCTGTTGTGAATCCATCCTCTCTTTTTGGCCTTTTACAGGTAGAAACTCCTATTTTTTTTCTTTTTTAACATGATGTTGATTTGAGAAAAAATACATTTTTGAGAGTGTTACAGTCCTGTCCACAAATGACAATGAAAGGGAAAGTCATTCTGCCTGGTCAGTGTTTTATTTGTATGTTACAAATAAAGGAAAGTTGTTTGACTTTACAAGAGATTACTTTTTTTTTTTTTTTGGCCTTTTTTATAAATGCATTTTTTTTTTCATAACATTTTAGAGAATAGCAATTTCACCTACAAGAAAATATAAAAAGTTTTTAACAACTATTTTTAAATTATAAATAAGTTAAATAATTTGAAAATGTAAAATGTATTGTGTATCATTTATGAGTTTAAAATATTGCATAACTCAAAATGTGCAAAACCACCAGATGGTTATTGATTTTTATCTTGATTACAATGGTTAGATTTATCACGCCCCAAAACCTGCCCTGAAAAGACATCTGTGGGAGCATTTCTTGCTATAAAACTTAAATATTATTATGGTATATGGGCACTAATGCACCCACATACCATCAAAATGCAGGCTTTTGCTCTGGGAGCTCACAAACTGAATTATTCCTCTCCTCCTTTAGAGGGCAGATTACATGATTTAAAAAAAAAAACAACAAATAATCCACTACAAAACAGTTTGTTTTTTTTTTTTGTTTGTATTTGCCTCTGGGTATTTAAAAAGCACTTTACCTCAGAGATGACAGCAATCCTGTTTACATATGAGCTCTGCATATTTAAACCTAAATCCAGGTTAAACTTAAATCAATGAACTGGTTTCAGTCAACAATTTTCAGAGATTCATGCAGTCATTTCAATTACACAATCGTGTCCGTTTTTAACGCAGTACAAAGAGCCTAAATCGTATCAAATCAAATCCTTGATTTTCAGTCCAAGGCACACAGAGACTTCTCCAAATTCTCTGAAACTGTTTCAGCATTTGATGACACAAGTATTACACAGATCCTTTTTTGCTTCCGTGAATTTTTGCTTCTAAGATGTTATTTTTATACCAAATTATGCCACTGTTGTCAAACTAACCTAATTAGTTTCAACATTTTCCTTTTATTGCATTTTTTTGGCCTTTTGTTGATCATGCCCCAAATTATCCATTCATGTCAAATTCAAAAGGAGCTTATAATTTTTCTCGCAGCTGTGAAATATATCTATTTTCTGAGTTTATTTTGAATTTTAAAAAAAGTGTCTAAGACTCTTATTGAACTCTGTTTTTAATAAGTTTAAAGTACGCTATCTATCTATTTTTGTTTGTTGGGAGTGGAGCAGATGGAACCGATTAACTGAACTAAATGTTTCAAGGGGACTCGTTATTCCGTTGCACCGAAGCCGGACGTCGTTGGTTGCTTCAGTCTTTGCACAAATGTGGCAGCTGAGTGACATAAATTAATAAACAAACGTTATGATCCTCCGAGGTGCCTTTTCCTAAACCCGTTCAAGATGACATGACGCTGTAAACGCATCGTCCCGGGCCGCAACCCCCTTTTTCGCGCCGTTAGTCGTTGCTGGTGAGTACCTGCGGATTTTACTCGACCTCTCTTTTATTTCGACCTATTTTTCCTTCTAAATTTAGTTTCACAGCTTTTGTTATCAACCTATTTATAATACCCGACGTGTTATGCCCAGACGTTAGTCCGGCATCACTCAGTTAGTCTCTCAGAAGCAGCCCCGCTGTTGCTGAATAGGAAGGTTTCTCTCGATTCGTTGGACAAATGTTCACAAACGGACTCGTGGACAGTTTTCAGCACCTGTGACCGTTTAAACTTCATTAGTTACAGTATCTCCACGCCCTCAAGCGTAAAATGAAATGCAAACAAAGGCAAAAACGTTGACGGACTTATGTTTTCTGTCTTGCCCATTGTCATCCCATCAGCTGGTCAGGCTACCATGGCAACCAGGATGAAGCTGAAGCTGAAGACCGTCTTCGTGCTGTACTTCATGGTCTCTCTGATGGGGCTCGTCTACGCTCTGATGCAGCTTGGTGAGTTGTGGCATAATGTACAAACTTCAGTCAGGACTTAAAGTCAGATTTGGTTGGTTTGAACATGTCCAGTAGAGCGACAATGAATACACTGGTAACAAAAAACTGAAAACTGAAATATGCAGTAACCAGCTGTTGTGTCTTTGCATTTGAATGTCTTTCGTGCAGGCCAGCGCTGTGACTGCACCGAACACGTCATCCCTAAAGACCGCACCATATCTCACCTGCGGGAGGAGGTGCATCGCCTTCACGATCACATAAAGAAGTTAGAGGAGACAAAAAAATCCAAGAAGGAGCCATCCAGATCCTCCTTGCCTACCGTCTTTGTCATCACCCCCACGTACGCGAGGTAGACTTCCCGTTCACTCCGCCTCCTCATCTCCGCTATGTTTTCATCCATGCGCTTGCATCACCAGCTCTCTGCGTTCTGCCTTTGTGCAGGCTGGTGCAGAAGGCCGAGCTGACCCGTCTGTCACAGACTTTCCTCCACGTTCCTCACCTCCACTGGATCGTGGTGGAGGACTCACCGCGCAAGACACCTCTTGTGACCAACCTTCTGATGATGAGCGGCCTGAACTTCACGCATCTGAACGTGCCCACCGCCAAGGACCGCAAACTTCAGAAGGTGGGTAGATATCAAAGCGGAATCTATTTTTATCCATGCATGCTTATATTTATTGCTCATTTGATTATGGTTCCAACTCAGGGTGATCCCAGCTGGCTGAAGCCCCGTGGCGTGGAGCAGAGGAACGAGGGACTGCGGTGGCTCAGAGAAGAAAGACGGACTCCGCCAGGAGAGGACAGCCAGAGGGGAGTGGTGTACTTTGCTGATGACGATAACACATACAGCCTGCAGGTATTTGAAGAGGTGGGTAACGAAATGTGAAAACAGGAATGACTTTTCTCATCCGTCTCAAACCGTCTGCACACTCAAACATCTCGTTATCTCGATTCAGATGAGGAGCACCCAGCGAGTTTCAGTGTGGCCGGTGGGGCTGGTCGGTGGGATGAAATATGAGAAACCTGTGGTAGAAGGAGGAAAGGTAGGTTTTTGTTTAGATTTTTTTTTTTGTTTTTTTTTGTTGTTGCTTTGTTTTTTATCTGGTTGATGCTGGAAAATTTGTGTTTTGCTTGCAGAAAACCACCTTAATTTAAAAATAAATAAATAAATAAAAAATTATTTTCCTAAACATGAGTCCTTGCATCGCAGCACATATTTCTCAATCAAAATCAAAAGTAAAATAAACCACCACAACGGCAGAAAAATTAACTTTTTGATACATTTTTGGTGTCGTAGGAAGCATCTCCAGTCAAACTGCAGGAGTTTCCCTCTGTGTCTACACTTTCAGCAATGCTCGTCTTTCCTGCTGTTGATGTTTGATGCTTTTTAAAATTTCATTTTAAGGTGGTTCGCTTTCATACCGGCTGGCGTCCCAGTCGCCCCTTCCCGATGGACATGGCTGGCTTTGCTGTGTCCCTCAAATTGGTCCTGACCAATCAGGAGGCTTGCTTTGATGGAGAGGCGCCGATGGGCTTCCTGGAAAGCAGTTTCCTTAATGGTCTGGTGACCATGGATGAGCTGGAGCCTAAAGCAGACAACTGTACTAAAGTATGTGTGTGTGTGTGAGACAGTAAGGGTGTATAATGATGAGTCTTTCTCATGCAGTACAGTGTTTGGTTGTACTTTGATTTTACATGTGTGCGTCTGTGTGTGTCCTGCAGGTGCTGGTATGGCACACACGCACAGAGAAGCCGAAGATGAAGCAGGAGGAGGCGCTGCAGGTGCAGGGACTCGGCTCAGACCCTGCTGTGGAGGTCTGAGAAACGCACACTAACACACACACACAGTGTAAAGCATCCTCCGCTGTGAAAAGCTGCAACATCTGTAACAGTACATATAAACAGAAAACATCTGCACACCTACATTTTCCTGGTTATGACTGTCTGCTTTTTTGGGTCATGTAATAAATGGAAATGTGTATTTATATCGAGAAACTATGTAGACTGTTTATGTATTATGTGCTGGTTTTCCATTAGTTTTAGTTCGTTTGATGTCTTTGTTTAGTCCTGGAGAAAAACAGATGCAGTTTAGACACCTACCTGAAGGGGGAGCCAGATTAGAACTGTAAAACTATGCCGTTCTCTGATTATTTATGAATTCAAGGGGCATTTTCATGCATGGCCTCTATTTTTCCGTCATCATTGTCTGTATTTGGTACCTTTTACATATTTTAATATATTAGTAACTTATTAACACATACGCAGAAAAGAATCCTCAGGATCTTTGCAAAGGCATGTAGATAATTCAATCTGTATATTAGTTCTTTTCATATAGGCCCAGGCATTAATGGGTCTGGGATTTATCTAACGGCGGCTACAAATTCTGTGAAACTGAACAAATCCAGTTAACAAGCTGCTTCCATGTCACCGTGCACTGTGTTGCAGCCTAGCAACACTATTCTGCAGCACAAGCTTGGGATGTAGTAGTTTCACTCCCACTTAGAGCTGAGGTGCAGCTTTTCAGTATCAGAGCTGACACAAAATAAATACTGTCATTATATTGTAGGTTTTAGGTTGAATTATGCTTTAAAAAAAAAACACTATTTAGAAGGCAGGATCCAAATTAAGACGATATTACTACTAAAGCTGCTGTCTTTTTGTCTCATGTTCCATCTCAGCCTTGATTTACAGAAAAAAACATGAAGTTGTCTTGAAGAGACGGCGAAACGTTTTGTACTTTTACATTAGCAGAGCTTCAAACTCAACTACGTGATTTGCATTTGATTATCTTAAACAAGGTCCTCTGAAGTCAGACAACTAAAGAACAAAGTAGCATTAAAAGTTCAAACTGTTGTTTTGTGACACTGGAAAAAGAAAAAAACATCTAGTGCCTGCTTACGTATGATTATTGCTTGTGAGGATGTTATCTGCTGGTATTCATGTATTTATTACTGTAACATTGATCTTCACATTATGTACAGCGTGATAATGTCTGTCTCTGGCCTTGAAAGTAAACCTTCATTATGTATAATAAGATTGGTCATTGTCGCCTGTCATTTTTTTTGGTGTATGTAAAGTTTTCTCTGACTAAAACAAGGGAAGAAAATGGTTATACAAGGCAGTAAAGCTGAGACTAGCTGAATGACCCCGTCTGCTGCACAGTGAACTGTGACAGTGGTTCGTCTACCAAACGTGTGGCCTCGCAGATAGAGACAGTAACTCCTACTGTGGTCATGTTTTTGTCTAAAACCGTTATAAAAGTCATTTGATTGTACTGGATCTCAGAATTAGTCAAATAAAACCTCAAGAAACCAGTAACATTAAACTTTTTTTACACTGTGGTGTGTGTGTGTGTGTGTGTGTGTGTGTGTGTGTGTGTGTGTGTGTGTGTGTGTGTTAATTTTAACCTTGTAGATCCAGTTGTTTTTCATATATATTACATTTATTTCAGCTTTATGTACATAGCCCTAAATCATGACAAATGTCATATAAAGGCACTTCAACAAAACAGTTCAACCCATTTCAAATTAGTCCATATTAATACAAAGTCAGTAAAATAACAATAATAATTTTTGCTTCACTAAGGAAACCAACAGGTTGCATCAAAACTTTCCTTTCATACAGTCCCCGGTCCTGAGAAAGCACCAGTCGACCAAAAACTCCAATTATTAACTATAAGATTTATCAAAAAGGAAGGCTTTAAGCTTAATCTTAACGGTGCAGAAAGTGTCTGCTTCCTAAACACAAACTGGCAACGGGTTCCAGAGGAGAAGAACCTGATAACTGAAGGTTCTACCTCCCATTCTACTTTTAGAAACTGCACTCTGCTTGGAAACTACAGACCTATGAGCTCTGACATGATAGTTTTTGGTCATTGAGAGCTTCATATGTGAGGCGAAGAATCTTAAAATCTGATTCTGGATTTTCTACGTAGCCAATGAAGAGAAGCTACAACTTGGAGAAATAGGACCACACTATAACGAAGGTGAAAAAGACGGTCCAGATCCACCACCAGATCATAAATTCTTAAAATTAAAAAAAATCACTACAGAAAAAATTCATATCAAATTGTGGCCTAAAAGACCATAAAAACTATTAGGAAGAAGTGTCAGTTGTATTGTTGGAAATTGCAAATGAAGCACAAATATGTGTGTGTTCTTGAAGAGAACATCTCTGCAACGATAATCACAAAGGTGGAGATCTTAAGGCCCAATGCTTGCGTTGGAACCAGTGGCAGGATTGAGATTTCCCTTTGAGTTGATTAACCGTAACGTCTGTAAAGAAATAAAAATGTTAAAATGTGATCCTCAACCCACCTGTTTAAGGTTTTCCTGTGATCCTTGGAGTTCTAATGAATATATGAACAATCACAAGCAAGTTGATCCTCTCTGAAGAACTTCCCAAACATTTGCTTCATGCTGAAAAAGATAATAATAAAAAGTAATTTGCTTTAAACTAAGCAATGTTTCACCAAATGCCTGTCTTTTTACTCTCTTAGCTGCTCACAGAAACTGGCATTTGGATCAAAGGTTCATGCTGCTATAATGCTTTTTTTTTTTTTTTTTTTTTTTTTTTTAACATGCATTACTGAAACCTGCCAACAGCACACCTGTTTCTGCTGACACGTCCTCTAAGCTTGACACAGAGCAGTGACCCAACTTGTCTGTGATTTTTATCACCTTTGTCTGTTCCGTGATCCTGTAGCGGAGGCTTTTTGTTGGTCTGATTTTTTTTTTTTCTTCTGCAGATTCACTGCATTAATCACTCCAACAGGTCTTTGCCTGACCGTTACCATGGGAACCCCTGAACCAGCATCCAGTAGCAGCACGACTAACTAACGTCTAACTTCAGCACAGCTGGGTTTTTACAGGCTTGTGTGATTGACAGCTGTCACGCCCACTTTCGTGATGAGGTCTGAGTGTAAAACACGCACACACAAAGGTTGGGAGATGAAGCTGCACTACGAGGTGAGTAAGAGGAGGGTAAGTCATGAGAAGCTGTACGCACACCATATTTAGTCCACAATGATTCACTCAGACACACACGCTAAGATGCATCTATAAACACACACACACGCAGACACGCCTGTTGACCAGGATAATCGTGACACTGGGAAGTAGTTTCAAACTATGTTTAAGGACTATGTTTGTTTCTGTGGTTTCCCGATGTTGTTGTGTCATCATGATATGCATGTGGATGCATGTAGAAGAAGGTCTGGGACTGCTGCGCATCCTCTCTTAAGAAAAACTGGCACTTAAATAGTTGCTTAATGTGCACACAGCGAAACAACTTCCACAACCAGTCCCTCCCAAAGAAGGTGATTAAAGTCCAAACAGTGATGTGGAGGAGTTTCTTTTTTTTCTTCTTCTTCAAAGGTCTCTCACAGGTCACTTAGAAGGACATAGTGGTTCCTTTACATCTTAAATTCAGGTAAATACACAATCGAGAACACAGCACCAAGTAGGGAAGACATAATCGATGATGTCAGAGAAGCAATTGCTGCTATGCGGGAATCTGGAAAGGGTTATAAGGCCACTTTCAAAGAATTTGGAGCATCGGCCTACTGTCAGAAAGATGATTCATGAGCGGAAAACATTCAGAAATGTTGCATTTCTTCCCAGAATTGGACTTCCAGGCAAGTTTACCTCAAGGTCAGACTATACAATGTTCAAGAGTCACATCACAGAGTCTACAATTTGTCAGGCATGATAAAAATTCATCAGATTACGATAAGAAAAAGACTGACAGGGTATGGCTTGTATAGAGAAGATTCAGAGAGGAAGCCTCCTCTGCATCTTTTAGGACTTTTAACGGAGACAAAATAAAGCAGGGAAAGAGAAGGTGGTGAAATGCAGCAAAGGATCACAGGCTTGAGTTCGAACCTGGGTCAGCAGCAACAAGGACGCAAGCCTCCACACACGAGGAATCCACAAGACCTGGACACCATGAATTCATCTGCACGCAAAAGTTTTGTTGTTTTTTTTTTAGAACCAAATTTGAGGCCATCAGTTTATCAGCAAAAAGCTGAAAAAAGAAAATCATAAAGGTCTGTTTTTAATTTTTGAATATTTTACTACACACACGTGTTAAAAAACAGGTAGAAAACTGGTATCTGAAAAATAAAACCACTCAAAATAAGCCTTTAAGTATAAAGATACATTAATACTAGTTATATTTTAATGTGAATGTCTATCATTTCCTTGTTTAATGGCTGCAGGATGTGATGGATTGTGTGTGAAAGGTGACTGGATTATCGCGTGTTGAGGTCTAAGTTGAATCCTGCAGATTTATCACTCTGACGACCGAGGAGCTCATTGTTAATGACCGATAGTCTCTGACAGCAGCGTGCTGGTGGGGAGATGTTTGGCTGATTCCTTTTTTTTGGTTTGTTTTTTAATTCTTTTCTTGCCTGAATGCGTGTGTCTGTGTCTAGGTATAGTGCGCTTTGAGTCAAAGATTCAAAAGCAGGGCTTTATCTCTAAGTTTGTTGAATGACATGTGGAAAAAGTTTGTGTCTTTGAACTAAAGGAGACAAAAAGTCCTTGATGGCGAGAGTGCTCTGCTTGCTGTGTATGTGGCGCTGCAGTGTGTGTGTGTGTGTGTGTGTTTCTGTTGATGACAACAGATACGCAGGTTTGGGCAGGGCCGGTGTGTGACGTTGTGCAGCAGGGGAGTCAGCTGAGCCGCCCGGCTCTCAGTCTTTCATTCACACACGCACAGCAGGAACAACACTCGCTCGACTCGAGGAAGAAGAGGAAACAGCAGCACGTCAGGTAGGACTTGGAAGTCTTCATGTAAAATGAATGCAAATAGTTTACTGCTAAAATTTGCTTCCTTTTCTGACAGCCCCACCTGTTAAAACTAGTGCTTAACATTTTTAATTTTCACTTTAACACGACCTAATTTTAAATAGTTGTCGCTTTTGTTTGAAACACACACACACATAAAAGCGACAGAGGTTTTGTTCTTTACTGTGACATGACCAGTCAATGGTGCAGTCCCAAAATTCCAGTGTAACGTCGTCTCAAGTCTCTAGAAAAGAGCGGAAAGAGCGATTTTCTCCTCCATCCTTTTGTGGGGAGCAAACCGCAGCCAGGTACCCAGACACCGACAGTGATCGTCCGTCATCGATTTCAGCTGCATTTCAGGAGTGCTCAGTGTCAAACTCTGACTCTATGTATGCATGTCTGTATTTGTCCTGAGCTGTAAGAACACTGTGTCTTTAGTTTTGACATCCCAGTTATCGCAACGCTGATAACGCTGACTTTGACCTACAGCCTCGGTCACTCACACACACATATATGTAAACTCTTATCGTGTTTGCACAGCAGCTGCTCTGTAGAGTTCATACCATCCACAGCAGGAGATCTACACTGCCGATAAAGGCGCAGACACACACATACTCTACCA
Organism: Xenentodon cancila; assembly: GCA_014839995.1. NCBI lineage: Eukaryota > Metazoa > Chordata > Actinopteri > Beloniformes > Belonidae > Xenentodon > Xenentodon cancila. The sequence goes on from CM026212.1 coordinate 17,384,381, forward strand.
ATAATAATGATATGATCCATCTGCATTCTTTAGTGGCCTTAATTTACCACACTCCTTCTAGGAGCTACTACGAAATGGTTAAGTACTGGGTTTTAGAGAGAAATACATCCAGAGAGTTGATTTATGCAACCACTTTAATCTATAATCTTCTTTTCTTGCAGAAATAACTAAGTACAGTGGTGGTGAGAGCGCAACAGCGGCCCCGAGAAGCGAGAGAGAGAGAGAAAAAAGAAGACGCAAAGAGAAGATGACGATTGGCAAGAACTCCAGGAAGAGCTCGGTCCGAAGCTCTATCAGAACCCCAAAGTTCCTAGACAAATCAAATGGTTTCTACGGCCGCCTTGATGAGCCTGAAATCGCAACAGAGGGGGCAAAGGTAACGGTGGAGGAAGTGGACAATGGTGTAGATGACGGCAGCAGAGATGCGGGAGTTGCGACCTGCTCAGCTCAAACCGTGGTACGCATCTCAGGGGCAGATGAGGAAGCAGAGGTGTTTGACTTCACTGATGGGATGCTGGAGGATGACGGAGAGACACTCCTACAGAGGAAACCCAGCCGCCGCAGCAGCCGGTGGAGAAGATGCTCCAGGAGAAAGCAGAAGGAGGAGAGGGCTGAGGACGAGAAACCCCCAGAGGGAAAGCAGAGCCCCGGCTTGTTGAGTCCTCCAGATGCCTCCGTCCCGGAAGACAGCAGGGCGAAGATCGAGGTTGAGATTGAGAATCTCAAGAGGACGGAGGAAGAAAACGAGAAGGCCGGCAAGGGGAATGAGGCTCCGCTCGTTCACTTCCCAGTTAGGGAGGATGCGGACGACCAGGTCCTGATCAGAGACAAGAAACGAGGAAGAGAAGAAGATGGGGAGGAGGAGGAGGAGGAGGAGGAGAGGAAAATGAAGAGAGAACAAGAGGAAGGCATGAAGATGGTGAAGAGGAATACAGTCAAACATTATCGCAAGGTGAGGTGCTGTTCTGGTCCGTTTAAAAAAAAAACAACCTTTACTTTTGAACTCAGATAAAATTAAGCTTCACTCCACTTGGCGAAAGGTCAAACTCTGACAGATTACATAAGCAGGTGCTCAGGGGACAAAGTTCTGCTTCCAACATAATACACACTGGGTAATTAATCACCATGGAAACTTATCATATCACCTTAATAATAAACTACCGCCAGGGTCAAGGTACAGCAGCCACGGGTGCAAGTTGTCCACGTATTAAATGGCAAATGACAAATTTTTCCTTTACGTCACCCTTAATGACATGGGAGGAAAAAAAAAAAAAAGTAAAAATTAAGCCGGAACAGGACTCAGCATGCGGAGACCTTCACCTGCCCTCGTGTCATGAAGATTTTCTGCTTCGACAAACACACCCACACATTCAGAGGTGGTATTCCTGCGTCTCCGGTATCGCACACTTTGATCAGGGGAATGAAAGTGGGCAGCCCGGACCTTCCTACTAAATCAACAGCACGAAGACATTCCACTGATGTTTAATCAGCTCAGCCCTCCGACCCGCAGAGTCAGACCTGTGGTGAGATTACAGGACAATCGGACAAAGACTTGTAAATCTAAAAATATGTTGGTTAGATTAAAGAATAAGCCTGCTGTTTGTGTTAGTTCTTTATCTGTAAGGGTAGGTCAGAGTATTCATGAATGGCATAAACACACTGCTGCTCGAGCACCAGGCTTTGACTTCTGCCTTGTTGTTGTAAAATCTACCCGGAACCTGCAGAGACAATGGTCAGCTTGTGCACCAAAAACGGAAATGGTATTTCAGATAAACTTCAGCAGTAACCTCAAGCTTTCAGTCTCTTGTCAGTAGGAGATATGAACATATTCTCAGAAAAAATGTACAGTCCAATTCACATGGTATTCTACGTAAGAAAAAGAAACACCACCCCACCTTTTTTCCCCATAAATCCAACTTAAATAGACACTGCTCGACAAGGAAAATGTATTTTAAGTGACTAATTTTACTATTTTATTTCTGATTCATGCTGAGGTCAGTTCTCATGTGTGATCACGAGTGTTGAAGCTCCCTCATCGTTCCTCTTCCCCTTTTTCAGGCCTTCGACCGAGCGCTTCGGCGTGGCTGGGAGACCTTCATCACCAACCTCTACAGCGTCACGCTCACGCCTGTGACGTCCTCCTCGCCACCGTCGTCCTCACCCTCGCTGAAGAAGAGGCATCAGCACAGCTCTGTGTTAGCCGAGTTTCAGTAGAGCCGGACGAAGGAATGGACGATTCAAACCACAATCATTTTTTGAGTTTTAGTACAATGAAACCAGGGTGACGTGAAGAACAATCCATGTACGACTGACTTCTACTGCGCCTTCACGTGGTGCATGCCGGAGAGAGGCGCATTAAGTTTCAGAAGCATTAATTATTTATTGTAGTTTTGAGTTTTAATTACTCAATCTAACATTTGGAGCCTTGTCACGTAGTGGTGCACTTAAAGTCTGCACAGAGGCTCCAGGTTTTCACTTTACAAGCTGGGGGATCTATGCTGGCTAATTTAAAATGAAATCGATGATACTGGCTTGAGAAAAAGAGCATTTTTTTACAGTTTGTGATGGAGGCTGCTGGCTCTGTTCTTCAATTAATTTGGTCAGAGGTGCAAAAGTATGTTATTCCTTCAGCACCTGACATCTCATCCACTATCAAGAGCCTGTTGTGCAAATGATCTCTGCTTTCCTTTGGTTAACATCATGAAACACCTGAAGCGTTGAGTTGTAACCACAAGGAGTGTAGGGATTTGAAGGAAATGGCATTGACTGATGAGTGGACTGTTGTTGTGGAGATATTCATGTTTCTGTGTGATGATGATGATAGTTATTTATGGCTGAGGCACAGTTTAGCAGGTATGGGAGCTGGGATATGCTCCAAATCTATTCAATCTATTAGAATTTAGGAATATTATTGATGCAGAATATATGGATAAGTTGCAGATTAAACATTTTTAGCACATGAGAGTTGTCATGTACAGCTTTTTTCCCTCATGAGTTCCCTGTGTCAGAGTTCTGGTGATGGTTATTTAACCTGAATGGACTGGATATGAGAAACTGCATGAATGTACCTGAGAGAGATGGACGGTGACACCGATATGTTAATTCATGGTTATATATATATATAGTATTACATGCCAGCATGACTGATAGCATGCCTTTATTAATGTTTTGGTTGCAACTGCACAGTTTGTTCTTCCTGTTTAATTTTCAATTGCAAAGGTAACCACAGCCCGTATTTAAGGCATTTTAAATATCGACTTGTGTACTAATAAAAATGTTATTTGAAATAAACTTCTATTTTCTCATTAGCTTTTTTTTTTTTTGCATGTATTTTGTAGTCACTTAGCAGTATACTGAATATATTTTCATAATCACATTAGCTCTCCTGAAAATGCTTCAGTTTGTATAAAGACGACTTCTGTATCCTATTAGGAACTTGCAAAGTACCAGATTAGAGTAAAAGGTTTTTATTTCTGGATGAAAACTAATTTTCATTGCAGTCAGATGGTTACATAGATTTAACATCATATGCATAATTTAAACCACAGTGTCCGATCATCAAGAGTCAGACAATCACACTAATCTTACATTTTATCTTTGTCTGTCAGCAGCTAAATAAAATTAAAAACTGCACCACGGGACGTAAATCTTCCCAATCTGGCAACTTCCTTGTTTCTATAACACTATTGCCGCCTTGCGGTGAAAAGCGTAATTTCTCACCACGTGCTACGTTTTCTTAAAATATGCCAGAAGAGTAAGATTTGTAATCTACAAAAGAAGAAGCTTAAAATACATATATGTGTATAAAATATCACTATATAACATGCGGAGAGCAGCTCAAAGGATTTTTCGAGAGGTCTTTTGAAGTCGTGTGACGTTTCTCGATGGGAGGGGTTTGCCGCTACCGGTATAAAAACCAAATCCCCCCGCTCCTTCGTCCACTTCCTCCTGCCATCTGTCTGTGGTGAGTTGCGGGCTGTTTGCGGTGACATTATTTGGATTTTTGTGTAATTTTATTTTGTGCTACGTATACTATTTACTTAAAAATGCGTTAAACCTGCAGCAGAATCATTAATTCACAGCTTCTGCATAGTCATTTATGTTTGTGCTTAGCAGCTTCTGAGCTGTGTAACAGGGCAGCACGGAAATGCTGAAAGTGATCATCAGCCATCCGCTACTAAATCCTACCACTTTCTTTTTTATATCTATCCAGACATGAACATAAACACGTGTATTAATAATTTCTTACAGTATTGAGTGAAAATTGGACCGTTAGTTTATATATATATTTTTTTGAATCTCGGAGGTGGCCGCGGCTTGTTGGGCGCGGACACCAGCGTCGTCTCTCAATGATGATACTTTTCACAGACCTGTCCTGAATGACTGTGATTGTACTTTTTATTATTCTGATGTGAGACGGCTGCTATGTATTAAATTATTTATTAAATCTTTTTCCGACTCCCACGTGCTCTGTCGAACACGTTGAGTCGTCACGTGACCACACACCAAGTTGACTTTGACTATATCATGCTGATTAAATGTTTTTTTTTTGTTTTTTTTTTTATTCCAGTTCCAAAAAGAAGATGAACGACATCTGCAAAGGTAATGCATATCTATGCCACTCTTTTAAAGAATTGAGTAATAATAAAATAAATGGCATGATGCGCAGCCTCATGCTACTGTGATGTTTTACTTGAACTCTCTCACTGAAAACAAAACTGAAGAAATTTTATTTTAGTATTCTGAGTAGCATGAATGTGTAAATGGCTTAACTTTCAGGTTCTGTCTGAAATCCTCACAAAGGGCTTTTTGCTTGTCCTCTACAGGTCAGACGTACGAAGCTCCCCCCAGAAGGTGATTTTTGGTATTTATTGGCCTACAGTCTGGCTTCAGTATGTCTCTCTTGCAACCCTTCATATTGACAGCCTGCAACTACCTCGCTGGCTCTTGAGCTCAGTGTGCTGCAGTGATGAATCTCTGAACTCTCTCTTACTGAATCAGCCTTTGAAGAAACCCCTTTACCAGATTCTGAGTAGCATATTGGCTCGCCAAGATTTATTTATTTTTTTGGGGCTGCGTGGCTTTTAGTGTTTAACTTTTTATTTTGTTTTTGTTAGGGTTGCCTTGTCTCAACTGTCCAGACTTTATTTCTCAAAGGAGCTGGGAAGTGCAAAGGTTAGTTTTAACAACTAGAGATAAAATGTTGTAGTTGGCAAATATGATGATTTAACATTGACAAGCATATGCCTGATCACTGTGATGTCAACCTTTTTAATCTGATTTACCATAACTTCAACAAATGTATACTAAAATGTTAATTCCTGCACATATTGACTGATGTTTATCTGTTAGGTGGAAACCTTAATGTCGCAGAAGGGAACAGAGCCACATTAATGTGTAAGTGTTAACAGTTTGGCTCTTTATCACCAGGAATGGTTTCACAATTAAATCGCTTTAAAGTTTTGTGACATGGAAGGCATACTGTTCTGTTTGAAAGGATGAAATGGGGTAGCACCCATCAAACACCTGGATGACTAATGTCACATGGCAGTTTTTCACCAAAGCTCTGATCAAACATTGAAATCCTTCAAGCAGTCTTAGACAGACATGATTCACGCTGACGTGATCTCTTCTCCTGCAGTGGCTGCATTTGGGAGGCAGCGTCCTTCAAGTTTCCAGGTAAGAGCAGCTACTCTGAACATGCTCGTCATGACGTCACATTTTGTAATGCAGTTTCAGTGATGATGATACTTAGCTCACTTTGAACCTATGTGAAACGATACGAACATCTGAGCAGCTGCATTGACTTGTGGCGAGTCTTAATTCTGTAGAATTGGTGTATTTGACATTGATTGGTATTGATGTCTGGAAATGTGAAAGTGACACATTTCTGTTTAATAACGGGAGGTTGTCTTTTTCCAGATGGCTTGACGGCTCGAGCGCCACGGTGGAGGGGGTTCTGGTTTAAAGGTAAGATGTCGAGTCGTGCATTGGTGGCGTTCATCTCAGACCTTTTGAAAATGATGATATATTTGGAATCTCGTTCGTCTGAACTGCTGTTGAGAAATGGAATATCTGAATTCAGAGGTCAGCCTCTTTAGCAGCAAGTGTCAAATATGACTGCACTTGAACTAAACTGGATTTGTCTGTTACAGGCCCTGGATGATGATGATGATGTGTATAATTTCTTTTGGACATGGTCATCCTCACACGGATGCTGGGGTTTGTCCAGGTAAGTCTGTAAACTTTAATTGTAAGACTCAGATCATCTCGCATCCAGTTTCCTTTATGATGATACTTGCACACGTCTTACGCCACGAGTCAATGCCAGACCTGCAAAGGTGAACCCACTGGTGTTGCCGTGGCGACAAGGGGATGACCTGTTGGGGTTACCAACAGTCTGAATGGGGAGATGGATGTGAATTTTTTATTTTTTTGTGCCACACCAAGGAATTGTTTTGACAAAAATTCAGACTTGCAGGACTAAAATGTTTCCCGTCTGCTCTCTAGCAGAGGGCTGCCACTCCGGCCATGATGTGGACATGTCTCCTCGACAAGGTTGGTAACAGTTTGCCATTTTTTAACAATTGATGAGGAGAGATGATGATTTTGTTTATACCGCCCCAGTCTGATAATTCATGACGGATTGGTATCCCCTCTGATCCCTCTTATAGTTTTTATAAATGTTCAAGGTAATCAAACGAGGTGGTCTGACCCTGTCGCTCATTGCAGGTTGCTGGTTCTCAGTGTGGTGATTGACGCTTCCTTGGACGTTTAGGCTGTACCCTTGTTTTTTCCAGGGGTGAGTATCTTAATTTGTAAGATGTGTTGAGTATGCTTCACAACTCCTGGTAATGATGAATTTTATTTATACCGCCCCAGTCTGAAAATTCATGACTGATTGGTATCCCCTCTGATCCGTCTTATAGTTTTTATATATTTAAAAAAAAAAAAAAGTATCTCTCATCAAATGTGATTTGACCCTGTCGCTCATTGCAGGTTCTCGGTGTGGTGATTGACGCTTCCTTGGACAGTTTAGGCTGTACCCTAGTTATTTTCCAGCTTGGAGTCACTTGGTGAGTATCTGAATTTGGAAGATGGATGTTGGTTGAATATACTTCAACAAGTCTTGGTAATGATGATTGTGTCTTATACCGCCCCAGTCTGAAAATTCATGACTGATTGGTATCCCCTCTGATCACTCGAGCCTTAAAATGTACTAGTTTTCAATAATAAAGCTGGCTTGCTCACTTTTTTTTAAATATTTTTCCCTCTTCCAGGCACCAATGAACCACTTGGCATCGCTGGGAAGTTGGACTGCACATGCAGGTGATTATCATCCTTTTGAAACGGTTTACATCAGTTTTCACCCTCAAATGGCACAGGGTCATGTATGCTGCTCTTTATAATTAAATACTCAAATGTGAAGAGTTGCTTTTTTTTTTTTTTTTTTTTTTTTTTTTTTTTTTTTTTTTTTTCTTCCCCCCCCCCCCCCCCAAGTCTTAAAGTTTCACACTGCACAGCTTTTGATGATGCACTGAAATGTCATAACCCTAGTTTGTATTTTATTGTCTAATCAATATGTCCTGCTGTGACGTTCCTGTAATGGTTCTTTATTATTTTTGTAGGTGGAAGAAGATCCTGGTGCTGCCATGAAGCTCTGTGTGCAAAGCATCTATAACAAGTTAAATGTTCATTTGTCTCTTGTGCACAACTTTGTAGATGACATTCTGAGACATTAAAAACATGAATAAAGCCTACAGTTTTTTATTTAATATAAACTTTCTGCTCTCCCTACTGTATACACTTGTTGCAGTACACAATTGGCTAAATAAACATCTAGTTTAAGCATAAGTATAAATGCATGGAGCTACAAAAACCATGTACAACCCCTTAGGACTGACTTAAGTTGCTGTCAATTTTGAAAGCTGGAAATGTATTCTGTTGGATATCCAGTTTATAATAACTGGTACTCACTAAAGTAATTTTGTTTAGGTTGTAGGTTTCAGGACTAAAGTAATTTTTGATTCTCTACACATGTAGTGGAATTGAAACCTGGTTACAGTGATGGGCTTGGGCCTGGAGGACCCAGGTTCAAGTTGTTTACAATGGTGAATCACTGGGCCCTTGATGAAGGCCCTTAACTCCCAGGTGCTGAGATAGCAGCCCACTGCTCCTAGTGATGTGTTAAAAGCAGAGGTCCAAGTTTGGGGTGTTTTGTGAGATATATGTATACTGACAACTAAAAACTTGGAGGGGGAAAAAACGACTTTGGTACATGCACATTAAAGTCTGGATGACATCACTGATGCGTTGGCCAAAATTAACCTGATTTATTGGTGCACTTATGACAAACAATCCCAGAGTGTAGAGCAGCAACTGCATTTATTAGAGGGGAACAAAAGCCTGAGAACCACAGTTCATACGATCATGCCACATCGCGCACACACTTGAAAGAAAAAGTTGATGCATCTGGTCCCCGCTAGTCCAGTTTCTTAAACCAGAAGGCTTGTCCAGCGATCACCGGCCCTCAGTCGGCAGTGAATATCCTCGCAGCTATGTCATCCAGTATCCAGTCCACTCCAGGTAACAAGTTTTCTCCTGTGACTGCACTGCAACCAATGATGCACCAGTGATGACTTTTGATCTCATCTAGGGCCAGGGCCTGCAGGAGCATTCAAATAAAAATTTTAATATTGTACTGAATTACAATAAGGACTGTATTTGTAAGGCGCACCTCTTTGATGGCTTCTTTGGACAAAGCTCCTGGTAAATCCTGTTTGTTGGCAAACACCAGCAGTGTTGCACCAGCTAATCTCTGCAGGGAGGACAAGAATCAGTGCATGGTATTCACAGAGGTGCGTGCTCTTCGCAGTTTGACAAAGATCTAACTTCATACTGACTAAATGTGAAATAATGGTCAAGTAAACCTAACCATCTGTTATACTCCCCTTTACTCAACTATATATGTGGACCTATCGTAGGACTACTTGTAAAATAAGCAAATGTGTTTTGTTTACCTCCTCGAGCAGCAGTGTGCTGAGCTCCTGCCTGCAGTCGTCCAGTCTGAGTCTGTCTGCGCTGTCCACCACCCACACCAACCCGTCTGTGCTCTCAAAATAGTTCCTCCAGTAGGAGCGCAGAGACTTCTGTCCACCTACATCCCAAATATTCAATTTAAAACTGGAAAACAAATCAGACAGAACAAAGAGATGGTAAGGTAGGGAATTTGAAGACCAAAAATAAATCCTGCAGAGAAAAAAACAAAAAACAAAACAGGTAAGGCTACACAATTATTCATTCAAGAGTGACACTGCATCAAGTTGAAGCTTTTAAATGGTTACTCATTTCTGTATTATGAGTCTATGTAAATAATCCCCCAAGAGCCAGTTTACTTGACCGAGGGTTGAGACACCCTCATCAGTGAGGATGCACAGTTGTAGCCTTTGCTCAGGTCTTTCCAGCATCCACCTAAAGGGGACATCATCCTGCATTGTAAACAGAATTAAAGGTGATCATATTCACTGTTATTTTGATAATGATTGTCAGTCTCACCACGTTGGCAGTACCTGAACCATACGTCACCACGACAGGGCTGGTTCTATGCATAAACACATGTACAAAGAGAGAAACCTGTCTGACATGAGGCTGCGTTGTTTACTGGAGTGTTTCATCAAACCCCAGATAATATTGTAAATTTGGGCTAACATCAAATAGATTTTCTAGTTGCTACATCAAACTGCAAGGTACAATTTGATTTCATGTCACTGAATGCAGGCTTTATGCCCCAGGTGTGTTTAGTCTGTTGTGTTAAAAAAAAAAAAAAGGTTTTCTTACAAATTTTTGACATTACAACATCTGACATTCAAAGTTTCTAAACTCAGAATTTCTAAACACAATTATGAAGAAAATTTGCACCGTTTTGTTGGATCAGAGATATGTCTATGTTTTTAATCTTGGCTACTTCTCCATTTTTTTTTTTGTTTTAATTTAAGGTGACCTTTTCAGTTGCACATTAAAGCCACGTTATGTAGCGATACCACCGCTGGCCACATGGGGGCAGCGCATCTAAGTAAGCTCACGTAAGACATTCACTCTTACTGGGACAAAGTGGTACCACAATATGTGCCAGACTGTCCGCACTCGTTATGTTTTTGTCATTAGTTTTGACTTCTCTTCTCAAGACAGGAATTACAGGCTTTAAAGAGAGTGCTTATATCACATATTGACATCCAGTGTAAAAATACTAAAGGTACGGATCTTGTCCTGACGTCACGAACATCTTCAACTGTTTTCTTTTACGCCCAGACCGCTCAGGTGCGGCGAGGCGCGCGCGCGCCCTACCCTCTGTGATCCAGCGTTTTGATGTTGAAGCCCAGCGTGGGGGAGATGGTGCTGACGTCCTCTCCGTTGAACTTTTTCAGGATGGTCGTTTTGCCCGCGTTGTCCAGACCTCTGCGCGCGAAAGGTCAAGGAACGAGTGCGCACACCTGACAGGTAACTCACGAGACCTCCGTTGAGGTCACGTCACAAACCCACAAGCCCACGCAGCAACCTCGTAACCGACTGAATGTGCTTCAGAAGCAAAACCTCATCATAAAGACTTTTTTTTTTTTTTAAGCAGGTTCAGTTACAAACTGTTACGTTTGTCTCGTTTCGTGCTAAGCTACGCCGGTACAGAAAGGATACAACATGAGCAGCCGCATCTCGCGCTCCTTCTGTTTCATCTTCTTCAGAATTGTCAGCAAACCCATTGTGCCGCTTTCCACGAAATTAATTATTATATTCTACAAATGTTTGATATTATACATAAGATGTTCAGCTTTCACGTCCAGCGTTGAAATCCAGGAAGAAACTGAAGTACTGCTCCCGCCCCTCGTAGCCACTGATTGGTTAATATGTATAAACAGAGCGTTGTTTGGCTGTTAGCAGTTTGGAGGCTGCTGATTGGTCTGTTGATATTTCAAGGTGTGGCTGTGTGACGAGCTGTCCGTGTGTCGATTTTGGCGGCCCTTCGTGGGCGCAGAGGGAACTGCATGTTTGAGTCTACCACTTAACCATTTGGGGAGGTTTTGCTTGAAAATCTTATTCCGGGATCAAATACTACGTTGTTTCTAAAAGGAAACAATTAAATTATTGTCTAAGTGCTTTATCAATGTATTTACAATACAATTAATGTTTTAACACTACAAAAATCATCATGACATTTCCTGACCGGGTAAGAACTAAGACCAAAAAGTATGTCTTTCACCCTGTGAAGAGAATCATTAACATTTCTACTTTTGTAAAATAAAAAAATAAATACATAAGCAGGGTCTCAAAAAAATTCTTCTGCTCAAAAGCTTTACAACTTATCCAGTGAACAAATATTTGCTGCCGGATTTCCTTTTTTCCTCTGAAAAACATTATCTTAGCTCACACAGTCTGTGTGCCAGCTGTCCCTCTTCATGTAAGAACTTGGGTATGACATGCAAAGTGAAGGAGGACTAAAGCACAACCGTCTAAACGATAAAATCACAACTGCATAATATATGATGATATGAGAATAAAGGATGATAGCTCTTATAATCCAGCTGGAAAGTCGGAATGAAAGAATCATTTAAATAAGTAATTGTTGAGCTTTGCAACATTCTTAGAAAGAAGCTGATGACCCCACACACCCAGCCCAGATGACATTCTAGGAAGAGGAAGTAAAGAGCTTGTAACTGTGCTGTTTTAGGCTCCAGTCATTTTCTTTTCTCCAAGAAGCTGTTAGGGGACACGCAATGTAACTTCCTATTGTGCAAAAGTGAGGAAGTGGATTCTTTTTTGCACAAGACTTTGTGCTGAAGCTCAACCCCCAAAAGTCCACAGCCTTCAACAGTAAGATTTTTATGATGGAGCTGTACATCAAATACAAGAACTCCCCAAAACTACTGCAGCACCCTTTACAAATCCTAAAGGCGATCCGGCACTAGGAAAGAGTTGCCAAGCAGTGGAGACATGCAGGGACATGCAGAGGGTGCATGCATCTCCATGGAAGCAACTTACTAATAAATAACCAACAGTCAATTAAAAGCTAAGCCAAAAATGTCGATCTTGTATTTAATCTTGAAAGCGTGAAACATCTCTGCTCTCCTCAGTTCATCAGTAAGGCTGCTCCACAGCCATGATAAGAAAAGGATGCCTCAGCGTGGGATGTAGTTCTCACTTCGGATAAAAATAAAAGGCCTCCTCCTGTGGACCGGAGGATCCTGAAGGGTTTTATCCTGCAACCCTTCAGAGGATCCTGACGGGTTGCAGGATAAAAGCAAATCTGATAAAACGGAGTGTGCCAAGAGCATTTACAGCTTTATAAACCAGTTAAAAAAACATTGTAATCACTTCTAAAACTGACGAGTGCTAATGCAGACACTTACAATTGCTGCTATTTTTATGAGGCAGCTGTGCAGGTCAAGCAAGTGGTGGAACTTTAGTAGTTCTGTTTATATGCTTTTATTTTGCATTAATATATATATATATATATATATATATATATATATATATATATATATATATATATATATATATATATATATATATATATATATATATATATATATATATATATATATATATATATTTGCTTATTGTTATTTTTCATTTGGGGATTTTAATTCGCTTTAGCCTGTTCTTCATCATTAGATGTCAATATGTTTCCCACACCATAACTTTAAATGTAAACCATAAACTGTGTAAGAAGACCTGTGATGACACCCATGGAGTCGTTTCATAGTCATTTCAGGTTTTTTATGCATTTGGGAGATTTAATGTTAAAGAAAACTGACTTCATCCAACCTCATTTACTCCACACCACCGGTCACTAAGAGGAAGCCTTTGTTCCTGGGCCCTTCGAAGTTAACCAAGACCTGGTCAATTCATACCACAACGGGCCATAATATTTAGGGAATTTAGGACATTTGCAGCCTCGCTGCAAGAGTTGACCGATGAACATGGCTTTCAGAAAATCAATAAGAGATTTAGAAGACATTTTACGGAGAATGGGATTATGTACTTGTTTGAAATAAAAACAAGAGTTTGCGGATTCTGTTGTGGTTGCAAATCAGAGGTATGAAGACCTGGAAGACTGCGATGGAGCCGGGTCTGACCACAAGAGGCGCAGCGTCGTGAAAGAAGTCAGCAGGAAGACAATAGATGTCAATGGATTGGATCTGCATATCACAAAAGACTCACGTGTTGAGCCACGCATTGACATTCCTGGTGTATTTGGTGACTGTTGGTCAATGGTCAGCTGACCAGCTAAAAACATTTAAGGACCAAGATGGTCACCTTATGTACGTGGTCAGATTCGGCTTCATTGCGGTCTTCCAGGTCTTCATACCACCCCCCTTTCCAGCTGCAACAAATTCCACCAACTCTTGTTTTTTTTTCCCACAGGGAGAACAACACAAGAGGCCTGTGGCAGGGAATTAGGTCACGGACCAACTACAGACCGGACGCTAACAGGACCGTGGCCCAAGACGTCATCCAGCCGGACAACCTCAACTGCTTCTACGCCAGATTCAACCAGCACAACAGAGACGTCCCCTTTAAGGCCCCCTGTGATCCAGATGACACTGCACTGCAGGTCATATCATCGTCAAGTACGCAGACGACACAACTATTCTTGGCCTCATCGGAGGAGGGAACGAGTCTGCATACAGGGACTTGGTTCACAGAATCACCGTCTATGGAAGCAGCATAGCAGTGTGGTACGGGAACACCGCCCTGGCTGAGAAGACGTCCGCCTGTTGGTGTTTTTTACTTATTTGTTATCTGACTCTGGGACATGCACAAGAATTCCTATGTATCTCATTTTAACCTGTACAAATGGCAATAAACCATATTCTAGTCTACTCTATTCTATTCTATTCTATTCTATTCTATTCTATTCTATTCTATTCTATTCTATTCTATTCTATTCTATTCTATTCTATTCTATTCTATTGCACAAGTATATGAACATGTTTGCATGTCCCCTAAACCTCTCCTTGATTTTCTAAAAGCCACGTTGACTGAAAAATGTATCTTCATCTCTTATCTTCTCCTCAATTTCTGAGGTAAGACCAGCAATTCCCAGATCTGCTACCCCCCCTTTTGCTGCCCCCTCACGGGATGTTTTGCGGTTCTCAGGTTGCCTGTATTGCAGTAAGACCAAACTGTCTCCTCCTGTTCTCCGTATTATATATTCTTCTGAGTCATAGTTGCCACGTACCAGCTACCAAGTGTGAAACTCCAAACTTGCGGCGCATTTCCCCGCCAGGAGGTTCCTGTTGGCGGACCTGAGTACTTCTCCTACTACAGTGCTGTTTTTCGCCCTGTAAAGGTTCCCGAAGGCCATTTTTACAAGGCCTGCCCCTAAAAAAAATCTACCGTATCTAGACGTTAGTTTTGATGATTCTGTCCTTTCGTGATGGAAGGGAAAACCTCTTTAGGAACCTAATGAAAGTCCAGTTGCTTTGTTTCAAGCCCCTTGAAGATTACTGTAAGACTGGTCTACACAACCAACATCTGTAATTATGGATACATACGCGGCTTTAAATAATATTAAACATAAAAGTCCTGTAAAAAAATTAGAAGGAGGAGTTTCAGATGAATTTTATTTAGTCTCTTTTTGATAATCCACAATACAGGGTTAATGTGACATTTCATTAAAGAAATATGACTCTTAAGAAACACCACAAATGTAGTTGCTTTGCATAATTTAGGATTCAGGGCCATTTTCTCTTTTGTAGGGCAAAGTTATTTTCATATTCTCTCATGGCGACGCATTTTTAATCCCTGTGTAACTTCATGTCGATAAATGCATCTGGTTTCTTCCAGGTAGTTTGGTAACTGTTTTTTCTAGACTTCCTAGAAATTCCCAGCACGTGTAGGAAAAGCGGACCCGTTCCAAATATGGTCAGACAAGCCCATTCATTCAAAACGAGGCGTTCAACTGCCATCGAAATGTTTAGTTTTAGATTGGAAACTGTGATACGCGTTCGCAGAGATTCTTAAGGAAACACGCAGTTATACGATATTTATCAGGATCTAATGGTTACGGTGTGGTGTTACAATGACAGAATAATGGTAAAATATCTAGTGAAACAGTTTACTTATAGTAATCTCCTTGTCTAAAAATATAAACCCAGTGAAACTAACATAAACTAGTGTCTGTGAAGGCAGCATCTTACAGAGCGGTCTTACAGTGCAACAGGGCTGTTTATAATAAAGAGAAACCGAAAGCGGAGGACGTTGCAGTCATCGTCTAAGTGAAAGCTCCAGCGGCTCAAAAGCCATCTCTTAAACGGGTTCAGGTTCAGTCTGCGCCGCACACACACGATCAACAAGTCATCAAGCAAATATTGGTTTGCACCCCTCAGACAAGAGCGCCACGGCTTCCTGCTCAGGAGCAGAAACGTCCACTACTGATCCAGTCACGTTTTTTAACAGGTTTCATCAGGTTGCAACCTGGATGTGCATCCGAGGCAGCTTCACCTGCGGACATGTTGCACGGATGGTCCGGAGTGGGTGAAGGGGCTGCAGGAAGGTAGAGATGCACTTGTTATGCATGGACGCCGGGTACGAGCCCAGCACTCCCGGTTCTCTGTCAACGGAGGAGTGCCTCAGCAACTCTTCTGGACTGGTAGGTCCTCCTCTGTTCTTATCCACCAACACGTCAAAGATAGATACTGGGATATTCAGTGTAAAACTGAATAATTCTTATTCATTTGTTTTTCTTTTGTTGTTGTTGTCTGTTTTAGTTTCGATCCATCAGTCAGGTGTGCTTGTTGTTGAGGAGTATATCATATTCAGTGATTGCAAAATTTACAGTATCTGTTCAACTTTGGGATTAAAAAAAAAAAAAAAAGAAGTCATAATGCTCTTCTCTCTCAGCTGCCCAGTATCATCCACCCAAAAATACACAAAACAGAATCAAGTAGTCATTTAGAGGTGAGAAAGACATTGCTGTCTTTTATAATAAGGTGTTGTGTCAGAAAGAAATAGAAATAAAGAAAAAACAGCCTATTTCTTTTCTGTAGATATAAATATGCCTTTTGAGCTGTTTATCTCAGAACTAGATGACATTTTTGGCTCCTTGAAATCAAGCTGAGTGTCAAATAAATTAGAATTTTGAGCATTGTCCCATTCTGATGCCTCCTTTTGTAATAATTTGATTATATATACCTGAATTAACCCCTTTATATTGACAGTGTGGGGCTGGATCCTTGACTTGTATTTCTGTAACAGCATGAGAGCCAATTTATGTAGAAATGACTTGTTTTCTTATAAGAATTTAGAGAATGTGACTCGTCACGCTGAGCCGTAAGAGCCTTCCCTTACGGCTATCGCTTATCTGTAACATCAATACTATGCAAAACTAAGTAACATCAAGAAAGAACTTCCTGCGAGTTCAATTGACTCTTAAAAATAAAAAAAATTCACATAATCACAAAAAAATACAGACAGGACAGTTTTATGTCCTGACTCTTACCTGGTAAAACAGGAACGGGACTTACGTTTGGGAGGGTCAGTCGAGCATTTCATTCATTTTTGTGAATCAGAACCGACTCTTAAGTCCCAACAATGTTTGGTTTTTGTTGTTGAACTGTAGTGGTTACGATGTACTCAGATGTATCTACCACCATGATACCAGAGAATCACTCTCTAGACTACATCAGGGACAGAAAAACTTTATTTTTACTTTCATTTGTGCAGTCTGATGTGGATATTCACCTTTTGAGTTTGAGTCACATCACGCGTTGCGTCACAACAAGTTCTTGTCCATCAAGGATCGTTCGTACCTGTAGGTACTGGTTTCACTTGAGAGAAAAGTCATTTCTTGTGGAAGCTTATGAAGGATTATCAAAAGATAACTAAAAAAAATAACATTTATATATGATATATTTAAAATATGGGGGATGCTAGAATGCACTTAAATTTTGGTGCAATTAATCCAATTTTTTTGGATAAATGTGTATGTTTTTATTTTTGTCAGGAGAAGAATAGAGAGGATGAAGATTTGGAACCTCGATCAACAAAAAGAAGAGACAGGAACAGAGACGCAGCGAGGAAGAGTCGGCGAAAACAAACCGAGAGAGCAGACGAACTTCACGAGGTTTGTAATCTTTAGTCCTTGTGGGACGGCGGTCTCGGCCATCTACCTACCTCTATTTGTCACACTCTGACTTTCTGTCTCCCTTTTGCTTACACAAAGTGCGTGTGTGTGTGTGTGTTGTGTAATCTGGCATCATGCTCATGACCATTTCTTGTAAATACTCTACTTTAAAGGAAGGACTTCCACTCCCTCTGGTTTGCCCTCCCCATTGGCCCTCCCTCTTCACTCTACTACACACACACACACACACACACACACACACACACACGCAAATAAACTGTACTCACCCTACTATTAATGATTTACATCATGGAGACGTGCATTTTTGTCCCTAAAAGGCAGCTGTTTTCAGTATCCTACAACATGGGTAACATCTGGATTATACATCCTTTATGAGCTTTCTGAGATGCCGAGTCATATTCCTCATAACTGTATTTGAAAGTAATGAGTTTCCGGACACGTTTCCAAAATTCCACAATATCACATTTTTTTAAATCGGTGTCAGCCTCCTAAGTAAGGTGTGATGCCATCAACAGCAGAAAGGACAAACGGCGTCCTCCCATCCTCAAAAGTACGTTTTACCATGCTGTTTTTTCCAAGAAAGACCTACAGTGGCAATGGATGGCCCATTCTCACTTTCCCAATTAAAAAGCTGGGGACGTAAAGTTGCAGCAGCGGAATAGTAGAACAGGAAATGCCAGTATCATGTCAGTGTCTGAATATGGGAGCAACGCGGAGTCTGCGTCTGCGTCTGAGGTCGCTTCCTCTCCTCGCGTTTACGCATGAACGCACAGGTCTGTGAAGCTCGATCAGACTGAATTCAGCGTGACAGCTGAGACTGCGCTCACAGAATTAAACGCACGACTTGCTCCCATTTGTGCATGGATTCACACAAAATGGTATTTTGAATGTCAGTTTAACTTTTTGTCAGGGAAGTTGACGATAAAAAGTAATCAAAGAAACAAACCAACTGGATGACAGCGATCTGGAAAGTTGAGGCAATTCCGGAGCTGTAGATCAATATATGAAACTGTTTGAAGTTGGATGGTGGGGAGTGGCTTTGTCATGAAATCATGAAAGAAATCAGGTTACATTAGTTTTTATTAGATTATATTTTAAGAAGAAGATTTTTCTGTGGTTTTAAGCTTGTCAGCCTGGCGTGCATACATCACATCTGAAGCATCCCAACCATGCTTTCCTAGAAGGGAGCTCCTTACCGTGAGATCTTTAGGTTGTTGGACTAACACGGAGAAGACCAGTACAGTAACCTGTAAGTAACCGTTGTAAAACAAGACCAGCCTAGGTTATCGTTCAACCTTTAAAACAGAGTCATAAATATTACCAAATACATTACAGCCCATTCGATAAGTGTATGTTTGATGAATTTATGAATGGGTGTGTGTCTCTCTGAAGTTTATGGGATGGGGTATCCTGACTTTCATTTTCTGTCTTTGTCTGTTTTGGTTCTGTTCCCCGTGTGTCTTAAAGTTGAACTTTGACAAAGCGTTACAGTCAAAAACCATTACACACTTTAATAATAAAAACCAAGAATGTGAGAAAAGAAAAAAAGAAAAAAACCTCAAAAGTTTTGTCAGCCGTTTATGGTTAAAAGGATCCGGATGTGAGAAACAACTACACAATATAACTTCTTGAACTGTGACCCCTTAAACTTTATAACTTTGATAAGAATATATTTAAATTGTGATCATTTTTTTTCATTCTTTTCTTTTTTATTGAAGGGGAAAAACTATTTTTGGCGCTATAAATGCACAGGTTTAACTGATAGGTAAACCCAATTAAATCAATCCTAGATTATCTAAAGTTTATTTTGAAAGGTTTGCAGCCACATTTTTACGAACTATTTTTGAAATTAAACTTCAACTTGGGTCCGACATGCAGGGAATCACCTTTGTTTTGGTTTACTCTTTCTGCTACCTATGCACTTGCACGCTTCATGCTGAATATTTCAGTTCTCCTTTTGGAGTCAGGGTTTTGCTCAGCCGTAAACCGCTGAGTGACTCTTGTGCTTTTTATTGCAGCACTCTGGGAAATTTTAAAGAAGTGTGCCAGAATCACGTGGGCTTTGATGTCTATCGTCCATCAGATTTACGTTTGATGAGTACCTCTGTTGGGAATGTTAATGGCACGCTTGACTTGACATGAACTTGCTGGTGTCTCCCCAGGAACTCCAGAGTCTGGAGCAGTCAAACACTGCTTTTCAAAAGGAGATCGCTGCGTTGAAAAAGGAGCTGCGTCTCTATGAGACGGCTCTGGAGCGTCACAAACCTCACTGCTGCCTCAGAACCTCCGCATCCAGCTCACCTTCCCAACTCAACTGTCAAGCCAGCTCCAGCCTTCCCCGGGCCTCAAGCTCGCCTTCCCCCTCACTCTCTGCCTCCTCAAACCCCAGCATGGGTCTGCAGACCTTGGACTGCATTGAAAAGGCTCATCTTTCACCTTCAGCTTCTTCTCCAACATGCCCAACCTCAGCCTGTGAAATCCCAACTGCCTCCTCTTCCTTCTCCGTCTCTAGTCCAGCGACTATTCCTTATTCCGTGTCTTTTCCCACACAGCCAACTCCTCAGCCTTTTTTCAGCGAACTACCTCCAGTTACGCCAAGGTCAGCGGATGTCATGCCAGTCTGTGCCAAGCCAGCTCAGTTCAAGATGGTCCACCAGAGCTCCTCAGCATCGCAAGGTTCCTCTTTCACAAACCATGCATTTTTAATGAAACTAGATTCTTCTCTTAGTGCTGCAGGCGGCGTGCAGGCTCCTTTCTCTCACCTACAGGCTATAAACACAAGCACACTATTACAAGATTGTTCCTTGACTGCTGGCCAGTTTTCTTCCTGCAACGTCAATGGAAGTCTGAACAGTTCCTGCCAGCCGTGTACACTTTTACCGCCACCTCTTCAAGACTCTCTCCCCTTGACATCCCAGGAGGGCGTGGAGCCACCTCTCACTTCTCCTTTTGCCTTGAAGCGGCATCACAGTGAAAGTGTTTCAGCTGGTTCTGGATCACTGCTCTCCCTGCTTACTGTCCCCAGTCCTCCTAAGATCTCTCAAACTACCTCCAGCAACTACCACGGATTTGCCTCGCAACTTCCGCTGCCACCTCTGCCAGATCTCCCAGAAGACCCTTCACTCTCTGAGCTCCTGGAAATCAACGACTGGATCCTGAGTGGGATTAATAACAATTAGCACTACAGAATGCTTGTTCTCGTAACTCTTGAATCTTCAGCTGCAGTGATTTAAAGATAACCAAGATTTTCATCAAAAGAAAATATATTGTTAGTTAGTCATATTATAGTAGTTTATACTGTATTCATTTATGGAAATTCTGACTCACACTGATATCAAGATTGCTGCTGATCGGTGATTTGGAGTTGAATTGTAAGTTTATTGGAATTAGAGGAGACAGACGTTCACACTGAGGATATCTTGATGTTTTTGTCTCTTGTGTGTAAAACCAAAGAATAAATGTTGAACCCTACATTTCCGATAATGTCACCACCTTGTGACAATGTTCTACATGTTCATTGCTCACGTTTGAAAACTTTCAACCTCCAGTTTGCAGAGCAAAATCTGTTCAAAAGTAGCTGAATTAAAGTGATGTATGACACATTTTTTAAAAATAATTAATCTTATCCATTTATTATAGGCTTTTTATGTTGTTTTTTAAAAAAAAATGAGCAGCAATCAGCTGCGAACGTAGCATCTTTTTTTTTTTTTTTTTGTATTTTTAATAAAATGCTGCGTCAGATTTGCACAAAACGCTGCAGAACTGACTCGACATGCAAAGCTCTGTAACTTTAGAGCGGGTGGAGTACTCACTTCCTTGCAGCTTCATAGAAGAGTCAGTAAGAGAAATGAACATGTTTGATTTCAGCGTGAACCCATGCCCGTGCCAAAGCGAGACACGTCAACGGCCACAGCTGCGCGCTCTGGTTCCTCTTCTGGGAGAAAAACGCTTTCTAAGAGGGACAGACAGACAGACAGATAGACAGAGACAGACAGACAGACAGACAGATAGACAGAGACAGACAGACAGACAGAGACAGACAGACAGACAGACAGATAGACAGAGACAGACAGACAGACAGAGACAGACAGATAGACAGAGACAGACAGATAGACAGAGACAGACAGACAGAGACAGACAGATAGACAGAGACAGACAGACAGACAGACGGACAGACGGAAGGACAGTACACTCTTTCCACACTTTAACCTCCTGCTGACATTTACTGAAAACTTGCAACATTCGAGTCTGACAGTTTTTCTTTGAAAGACTAGTACTTTTACCATATGTTACTTTAGTTAAGTGCTCTTAGTTGTGTGTACACAAATGGTGCAAGTTAATCCTTTTTTTTTTTTTTTTTTTTTTTTTTTGTAACTGTAATACGGCCGCCGCTGAAACCAGCAATAAAAGTGATAATTTTATCATGACGCTAAATATGGAAAAGTTGTTTATCCTCCCAGAGTTTATATGGATTAATTAAGGCTATTTGACTGCTTCGTTTCTACTTAACTGATTCTCCTATGGTTTAAAACGTAGTTTAGGTCTGTTTCAAAACATGGCTTTCAGTTCAGCACTCTTAATCCTGCAGAGGCACCAAAGCCCCTGGAATGCATGTACTTGTTGTTGATTTGTGGTAATTTAAGACATTAAACATTATAAATACAGTTCACCTTTTAAGATTAGTTTGTAATATTGTTGTAAAATCTGATTTTATGGTTTTGTACGCTGTAGATGAAACTGTGGTTTTTCTTTTCTTACTTAGCAGTAAGTGAAGTTCTTCACACCTCCATCAGGAATAACTGATAAACAGCAGATTGGGGTGATGAGGTTGTCGGGGACGGCTTCATTAAAGCTGATGACGGAGACAACCAAACATCTCATTGCCATCCAACATCCCCCTCCCCTGGGAGTCTGAACCGATGATTAAAAACAGCGTTTAATTAATTAATCCTTTGTTGTGCTCACTTTGAATGACTCAAGTAAATCATTCTTTTTTTTATTATTTTTTCCCCACTGGACTCCGGTGGATGGTAAGAGGACAAACAGGCTGCTAAAACAATTAGACATTTCAAAATTAAAAAAAAAATAATTCAAGCCTTTAAAAGAACAAGCAAATTAATTAAAAAAAGAAAAGAAATAGTTTGATAATTAAGAAATAAAACAATTTTACTCCAAGCAACTTTGTTTGATCTGGAAAGATTGTTTATGATGGTGAATTATTGTAATAAATTGCAGAAAAGTCAGATGTTTCTGTATATTTATAAACAGTTTCAGTTAGTTTGCAGACTTTGAATCATGTGTTGCAGGCATGCAATTGATTAAGGAGCTAATTTTCATCTTGAAATCAACTTACTGGATTCAATAGAATCCGTTTAGATCCAAATGTGCTTTCCTCCTCTGCAGTAACATAATGTTGAGGTCTTAAGGGTTTTTCTCCTAACAGCTGCAGTAATAATAAACAAAAATGAGGTACATGTACACAAAGCCTGTGACTTATCCTATGACTAGAACTGCAACTTTTTACCACGTTCTGTCAGGCAATAAATACATAAATTAGATAATCAATCCGTCCATTGCAGAAGGACTGGAGCCTACTTCATATGTAGGACAAGTCATCAGCAGTTTAGATCAATTTGAATATTTTATGTTTCACTGCAGCATGTAAGATTTTAAAGCCTGGACTTTATATGTACCAGAAGAGCAGCGAAAGGGGTCTCAGGGATGGCCGCGCAGATAACAGCAGATGGTGTCAGTGTCGAGAACAATGGCTGGGGTTTCATCCTCAAAGCCAACTTACAACCAATCACACTTGATCACCTCAGATAACGTGCGAGGAGGAGGAGGAGGAGGAGGAGGAAGGGGGAGGCGGGGAGTCAGACAGAAACACCGATGAACGTCAAAGCGCAGCGCTGCTGGAGGTCAGGAGCGAATATTTCATAGCTGGATAAAACGGCAGCTAGAGGTTCTGCAAAGGTGAGAGCAGACAGGGGTGAGAGGCACCATCCGCTTAGATTTATTCGGATTCATGCCAAAAAAAAGAAAAAAAAGAAAAGCCAGTCAATCCACATAAATGAAAGCATATAAATAAATAAATCCGTGCTATAGCGTCATCTGCAGTGAGCCTGATTCCTCCCTCTCCTTGCACCACCTTTAGGCTGAGGAATCCGTGTCAAGACAATACGTGGGAGAAAGTGTGGCATCCGGTCTGAACCTTCAAAATAATGGCACGTATAAGGCACCCACCAGCTCCTCAACTTGTAGGAAGGGCAAAATCTGCAGGCCAATACCACCTCCATAACTCACCTGAAGAGGAAAAGGTTTAAATACCTGGCTACAATTTAATAAGGTCTGGCTGCAAAATATGTCAACGTACATGTACGCTGAGGATGATGGAAAATGGTTAGTGGAAGACATCCTTGGTCCTTCTCCACAGGTCCCTGTTGGCTCAATTCATTGCAATTCTATTTTATTTATAAAGTGTCTATTACAATACAAGTTGTCTCTAGTCGCTTTCCAGACACACAAAACACAACCCCAGGGAAATTATTTAATGAAATAATTGCAGGTAAAAACTCACCTATAAGGAGAAAAACCTTACGTCAAATAGTGGCAAGAAAAACTCCCCTTTAAGAGGGATGAATGAATGGATGTTTACCTTTAACAGTGTCCTTTGACAACTCCATAATCAAACTGGTGAAGTGAGCAGCTGGAGCTGTCTGGGGGGGTTCAGACTAAGGTCCAACAATCTAACTTCTGGCATTGACTGACCACTGGGGGCTGCCACCAAAAGCCACTGACTTCCATTGTAAAACGTCCAACTATGCGGCGCATAAAAACATTACAACCAAGTTAGAAAATATGGTTTTGGTCTACATAGCAAGATTTCACATCCATAAAATTTTTTATGTACCACATCAGGTGAATTTTATGTGCCATTAGTCTTTTGTAATATGGGGCATTGACCTTTGATATTCCACTGCGAACATCTGCAGCAGCTGCCCAGCTCCAACCTCATGTATCAGCCGAGGAAGCTGGTATCCACCGGCTACCAGATGGATGCGATCGACGTTGTCCAATCCACTTCACAAGCTCTTTTGTTTCACCCATTTGTGTTGTAGTGCCATCCAGTATGAGGAAAATGATCACTTTTTTATTAAAGCAAAACATCCAACAACATACCAATTTCCATGCTGGCTTTAGGAAGCTTCCTAACTTTGAAGCCCTGAACTGAATTTTATTTTAAAAGCTTTAAATTTCGCTACTTTGCAGTGTTTAACTTCTTTGCTCAAGGCCCAAAGTGCCACAGAAAATGGGAAAAGGAGAAAATGAACAGTGATGGTAATAGTTTAAAAAAAAAATCAAATTTCAAAACAGATTTCAAAATGCAGTGGGGGAAAGAAAATAAAAAAATCAAAAAACATGATTTATTATTAATTTATTTTCAGTGAATATTGCCATTGTGATTATAACCTTAATACAATTTGCTTGACACTTCTGGTCCTTCATACATTTTAACCCAGAAGCTCAATATCGTAAACGTTAAGATCAAAAATGAATTATTTGACGACGAGATTTTATTTTGAAAAATATTTTGCCTGGTTTCCTGCGTTCTTGTCTCGCCGTGTGCGCACTGACGCATCTTACTGTAGCGCTGCAAGACAACCGGATGACGGGAACCGAAAAGGGGGACAGGAGCGAGACGCATCAGTCCGAGAGACCTATGCAGGGTGTTATTGTATAACACGGGCCTTCGGTTGTATTCCTGTGTTTTCCTTTTCTTGCAGTGATTTTATTCCCATCACTCCGCGGAGGAAGCGGAGGAGCGGGGCTGCGGGGCTCGGCTGTGCGTCGGCCGTTGGCGGAGGACCCGCACATGTCGGCTCGCTGAGGGACCGTTTGTTTGTCCGACCTGCGATCCAGGAGGAGCTGGAAGAGGCTGCTCGCAACCGAGACGAGAGCATTCATCGGACTCAAAGACAAATATCCACAATTAGGGGGGTTGCAACAATCGACAAAAGGATCCATTAAAAAAAAAGAAAGAAAAAAACCCACACAACAACAACAATCCAGTAGGACAACAGTGATGCGGCAGCCGAGGTGGGCCCAGATTGATGATTTTATGATATCATCATTCACCGCCAGGACCGGTTACTGATTCAATTGATAAAGAGGAAAATCGAGGAGAATAAACTGTAAACTGACCCGGAGTCCTTTTTTTATATATATATTTTTTTCTTTGCGTTGGATAAACGAAAGCGTTAATAGTTTGGCCACACAAGGTGCTTAATTGCTGTGATTTTTTCCTTCTTCTCTGGGAGCTCGGCTGTATGATCCACATGAATATCCAGATTTAGGCCTATGACTTAGTGCGTGTGTGAGTGTGTGTGTGACGCCAGCACAGCAGCAGAGGCGTGTGTGTCTGAGGAGACGCGCCTGTCTGAGCATCATCTGGTAGCTGCACAGGCTGCTCCTGCTCTGGGGATGATACACATGCGCTTTTTTCATCTGTTTGTGAGAAAAAACTGAAGATTTCAGGGATGCTGCTGCTGCCGTTTCCAGTCCAACTCTGATAGAGACAGCCAGGCAGACACCACGGGACTGGACATCCAGAAAATCTCTCTCTCCTCACCTCTCCTCCGCCTCTGCACCTTTCTTCCTCTTTATTTCTCGCCCCTCTCCTCATTCCTCGTCCTCCACCACCTCCTCCTCCATTGCCACCCATCGAGCGCCTATTCAATCCGATCAATTCATCATCCATCTGTGATTCAGAAAGCCACCCACTCCTCCACTCCTCCATTCTCCAGCCCATTCACCAATACGTCCTCTTAAACGCCTCTTTACGCACTCACACTCGCCAAAGGCGCGCACAGACGCACCACCTGCCATCCGCGTCCGTCATGGAGACGACCAAGCTGCCTCCGTCCAGCCCGTCCTCGCCGACCACCAGCTTCTCGGTGCCGTCTGCAGAGAAGGTGGACGGCTTCCCGCGCAGATCCATGCGCAGAGCCCGGCAGAGGAGGTCCCACAGCTCGTCCCAGTTCCGCTACCAGAGCTCCCAGGTGGAGCTCACCCCGCTGCCCCTGCTCAAAGGTGAGACACTGATTCATTACCCGCGTCAGCACGAGGAATATATCCCAAAGAAGAGCCGAGACGTCTGCTAGATGTCTGCTAGATCACTAGTTACTGCAGAACATATTTATGTTATTCACAAGTGTCAACTAATAACGTGTTGTTCTCCCTGACTGTGTTCTTTCTGACAGACAGCTGATAGCAGCTGCTTTGATTTATTCCCCAGATAAGAATCAGTAAACTAAAAAAAAAACGCTTTTTGCTTTGGAGTCCAGTGAGAAATTTTGATCCAGATATCCCACAGTAAAAGGTACCATCCTGAACCGTGTTATTTATGGATAAGTTTACTCTTGTTTAAACCGAAAGGCAACTTTTACCTTTAAAAAGTGAGTTCAGAGGTAAAACCGACACATTCTGTGTCAGTTTATCTTCTTAATGCAGAAATTGTTTTAACTCTTAACAGGCTACTGTCAACCAGGCGGTAACCACAGCAGGATAGAAATAAGGACCATCAGAACCAACCAACCAACCAACCAAACAAACAAACAAACATACAAAAATCGATATTTTTTAAGTATGAAATGAATTAACAAGTCGACTGACTTTGAGAAAAAGAAGCCATGTTGGCTAGAAGTCCTGGCATCATCATCAACTTCAGGTCTCTAGAGATGATCTTGGCTGTTGGGGTTGAAAACGTTGCTTCACTCTCTGGTGTCTGTCGTACCAATGCCACCACTGCTGGTAAGAAAAAAGAAAAAAAAAATATATATATGCAGCTTTTTATATTATTCCTCAGTTTCTGCGACCACCCTTATGTTTTAGTATTTGAGCTCCTTTTAAGTTCCCTTCTGCAGCGACTAACAGATTTTTAAAATATTGCACAAACTCCTATGAACTAAAGTAAGGGATATGGTAAATTACTTGTTTAACCGTAGCTAAAACTCTGAGCCAGTAACCACAAACTATAAAGATGAGCTGATTTATGCACATGCGAATTTCTTTTGGATTATAGTTTTTTCCTTCTGTTTCCAGTAGCATCATTTATTTGCCTTAAAAAAAACCTCCCGGTGGCTATATATATTATTTTAATCACTCAGCATGTTACCTCATGTGGTTGATAATTAATTTGACATGTTTTTTTTTTTAAATAATATTGCTGTGTGGAGCGACTGAGCTTTTTATGAGTCACTTTCGCTTTCATTAAATGACAATGCCATCACACATGAGCTCGCCTCCCTCTGTCGTTGGTTGAGAAATGGGATAAACAACTCCTCCATCACAAGATCAGTGTGGTGGAGTGAGCAAACCTCAAACAAGAAATACAGAAAACAAGAAAAACTACTAAATCTGGGTTGGTGTAGATCCTGAAGTTCACACTGGTACGGCATACATCATGAGGACAGTCGGAGCTGGAGTATTTGCAGGTCTGTTGTTGCCATGGTTCATGTCCCAGAGCTGCTGTAAATACACAGAGGCCACGTTGGTTTATGAGAGTGTGTTTTTGGCCTTCAGTCGACCACATCTGCTCAGACAGAGGTTGAAAAAGACTTTTACTTTCAGATACAGTCCTTTCTAGCAGAATCTGCCTCTGTGTTTTGGATGTTGTGTTGATCGGAGAGCAGCTGATGATACTGGAGTCCACTGACTTCTCCACATTACATTTTTTATTCCTGCTGTTGCTTTAAGAGAAGATATCCATGCCACACTTTGTGTTTGTGAAGTGGGTTCACGTCAGAGGAATCAATACTTTTGTGCCTTTTCTTTTGGTTCACCCCGTCAGCCAGCACCATCTCTTTTTTTGTCCGCTTGCTGTTCTGTCTCTGCAGCTCTTCCTCGTGTGTCCTCTGCCGCTTTCATCTGTGCGCACCGTGCAGAGGCAGACTTTGTGTCTTCATATGTATGCCTCCGCTTTTTATAAGGTTACTCCGCCTTTCTTTCAACATGCAATCTCTTCCCATTAACCCTTTGTGCAGGAAAAGACAATTTCTGCACAAGACGCAGGCACTTGTATGCTTATCAAGCGTTTTTCCACCTCATTTTTCCGAGCTCTGACTTCCTCTCAGACACGTGACTCAGGGATAGGTGTGGCACAGTGGTGGAAGATTTGCGTTGTATCTCTCGTTGCGTCCTTTGGTTCAGGCCGGGCTTTTCATGTGTGCTGCAGCCATCATACAGTAGGCAGAAGCCCGAGTTATTACATGGCTGCTACACTGCTGCAGCACTGTTTCTAGATCCCCAGGAGGTACTGATAGTAAGATCCTGCAGCAGTGGTACAGGAGAGATGTCTGGCATGGGGAAGTCTCTAACGGGCACTAAGTGGGCCAAGTGTAGACAGACCTGTGGGTGTTTTTTTCTCTCCCCCAAGAGACTCACATTCCCTCTGCTAATTTGAACCCCTCCCCCTGTTAACAGCAGTACTTCTCATGCACTTTAAGCCTATAGGTTAAAGAGCCTTTTCCGTCTGCAGTTTCAGGCCAAACATGAAACGTGAAAGCCCCAGAATGACATTCAACAGAGAAGAAAATGTGAGAAAGCGCTTGTTACACACAGCTGGTGTATGTGGTAAATGCGGTTATATTCATTTTCTGCCCTGACAGGTTGACATCACCGGCAGTATGCTGCAAAAACTCCTTTCTAAGAAAGTAAAAAAGCATCGTTTCAAGAAAATTAGAAGAGTATTTTAGACTAGTTTGCTCGTTTAAGAATTCTAGTCTAGATTTTTTTCTTATCCCATTGGCAGAGATTTTTTTTTGCTTAAAATAAGACAATTCTGACTAGACTTAAGAAAATTAGTCTTATTTCTAGAGTTATTTTTTTGCAGTGTAAACATACGTGGCTCATGGACTCCTATTTATGAACAGTAAGTGACAAATTGCTAATTTCTTCTGCCGTAGTTTGCGCAAAAAGTCAAGAATAATGTTCAGTTTTGTAAGTGCATTGCGTGAGCCAAAATAAAAGCCTGTGTCTTTTACATATGCATGCCCATGCGTGGAATATGCTGGATTATATCTGGCTTTGAAATACGCTTTTATAACTGGATCAAGAAAGGGCACACAATGCTAAGCAAAACATTTTGGAGGGAGAAAATCACATTAGTTTTGTGAGTCAATTTGTCTTCCAAATGCAGCTCGGCGTCCTTGGAAAAGGAAGCGAGAAAGTGTAAGGTGGACATCAGAGGTCTGGCACGTGAAAAAAAAACGTAACATTTTTACCAAATCATTCAATAACGATGGGCTGGATTAGATTTGGTTGTTAAACGTTAACCATCAAGCCTGCATCCTTCATTTCACAAGGAGAAGCACATTTCTTTTAGATTTAAAATGCTCTATACTTGTAAAGTAGCATGTCATTCTTAAGTTCTATTTTTGAGCAGTTTCATTATTTGTGATTTTCACGGATTAAGGGTAAGTGCATCCACTCCGCTGTCTGGTTCATTCTTTATGGAAGCAAACATCTACTACCATGCTGCTGGTTTGGCAGATTTGCTGTTCCGGGCATTGACTTACATTCCAGTTTTTACCTGATCCAGACTTCTGAAGCTACATTCAAACTGCGAAGTTGTCCGTGGACAATATAAAACATGCTCGTTTTGCGATGACTTCACACTTTTCAGTGTTTCACACTACGAGATGTTGTTTTGCAGGTTTATCAGGTCTTTATCGGCCAATAACAACTTTCATGTAAACATAATGAAGGAAGGTGTAAGGAAGGAAGGAAGGAAGGAAGGAAGGAAGCTGCAAATATACGTATTATTGATAATATAGTCCGAGAGCAGAGCCTGCAGCTGCAGCTCAAGTGCTTCAAACATTTCTTGTTCATTTGGCTCAGAAGCCTTAAACAAAACAACACATTACTGAAGCTCATTTATCACAGGTAAAGAGGATGAAGGAGGGAAGTTTGGACAGTGCTGTTAGTAGTTTTTCTGGTTTTCTATCGTCTGCTGTGTTGAAAGCGTTGCATATGTCCTACTATGCCTCTCCAAGTCAGATTAACAATGAAAAACTGTACAGAAAAGTACCAGAGGGGCGTCATTCAGACAGTAAACTGACACGTTCAGCTGCCTCCAGATTAGTTGAGGACTCCACTCCAGCTCCTGACGGTGTCTGATAGAGGGCTTATGATCCAAGTGGCTCCCTGTGAGTCGCCGTCTTTTGCTCACCTGGTGGTTGTACAGAGCCGGCAGCTTCGCTTGCTCTCTGTCTCGAGTTTGTTATGATAAGGCACGCTGGGAACATCAAAAAGGTGTGTTTCTCTCCAAAAGTTCAACCGACCCCACTCAGTGAGTCCTACTAGACCCGTACTTCCTTCGCCATGCTCGGTGAAGTTTTTGATAAACGTTTCCCCTCGCAGCGGGGGTGCAGCCTCATCGTTGGCGTGGCTCCTCATTCACTCCTCTACTCCTCCAGAACAGACCACTGCAGACTTCTGATATAATTTGTCTGCAACGCAAACTTTGGCTTGGAATTGCATGGCGTGAACTGGCGGTTGGATGGATACTCTCTGGTTTCCTCCCGAGGTTAAGCCACGTGGTTACTTTTAACCGGTTGTCAGAGTGAATACGAGCGTGTATGACGGTCTGTTAGTCGGACTGCTGACCCACGGAGTCCACCCTTCCCGCACTCCTTTGATGGGTATAGATAATACAGAGATAATGTGATCTAGAGATGAGATACGATCCTTGTGAGTCTCCCGTAAACAGGGAACTGATCTGGAACGCTGAACTGGCCGGTAGAACCACAGGGATGGTCGGGTCAGCCAACTGATCAATAGAGGAGGAGTGAAGGATAGTAGGTAAATATAATCCCTTTTACAATACAGAGATTTCACCCCTCTCTTGACGTTTTGTTCTTGGACTGCGATTAAAAGATGTTGCACTGTTCTGCAGTGGACTGTTTATGTCTTTATAATTGGATATGCTTGTTTGAATTATAAAATTTATGATGAGTCATTCCACACTCTTCTTTTAATATGCTCCCATACTCCAGAGGCAGTTCTCTTTCTTTCTTTCTGTTTCTCTTTTTTTAAATAAACGCTTGCATAGCCTCACATTTCTGTAGACGCCGATGTTGTTTATAGCTGCAAATTATTTGA
This sequence comes from Xenentodon cancila, assembly GCA_014839995.1. Taxonomy (NCBI): domain Eukaryota; kingdom Metazoa; phylum Chordata; class Actinopteri; order Beloniformes; family Belonidae; genus Xenentodon; species Xenentodon cancila. Next base: position 17,415,681 of record CM026212.1, read on the forward strand.
CGAGAACCTGAGACTGAGCTCAGCTTTCATCACTATTAGCACTTGCACTCCATTTTCCCTTTCATTTGACTGCTCCTGTTAAAAAATGGAGGTTTAGTTTTGTAACTACGGCTGAAATTTGCAGACGGGACCCCAACTGAGATGAAGATTAAGTCGCCGGCAAGAAAGCGGGGCTCAAAGGCGTTTCACTGGATTCTCTGGATTCACTGGATTTCACTGATATCTACTATCAGCTGTCACACAGTCCCTGAGTCACCAGATGGGTGCCAGAAAAAAGAGGCATAATTAGGGTCTTTCTATCATTTTCTTTTGCTTTACACTTTATTTATCTGCTAAATAACCGGAAGGACACTCTTGGGGTGCCAGTGCATTATTTTACCATCTAAAGGAAGCATCACGTGTCTTCCAACTCACCCGGGAGTTTGTGCATAGTCTTGCAGAGGATTGTGCATATGACACAAAACTGACAAGTGTTGCAGACCTATAAAGGACTTTTAGTTCTGAAAAGTAACCTCACCTTACCGGTCCTGTACCTCTTAACTAATTACCATCAATTATCTTTAATCAAAAGCATAAATAGCTTGATTTGAAATGCTTGGCAAAAGCCAAATAAAGGTATGGAACAGGTTACAGATACTTCTGTAAAACGATGCTGTTTGTTGTGGATTTTTCCGAGCTGTTTACTGGGCCGGTCCTCAGCTTCCTCCTGGCTCTTGTCCTCTGTGTCTTCAGTTTCACTGCGGCTCTCTTTTCCTACCAGAGAACAGACTCAAAGCTCAGCATCTCTCCCCAGCTGCGATGTACTCCCTTGGGGTGGGGATTGGGGGCGGGGACACAGACACCGGCTCGGCTTCCTGGTCACGGCTGTTTGTGCCATCGCTGAGAGGCCAAGCGTGCTTAAGGTCACAATCGCGCCCGGTATCCAGTCAGCAGACGAACAAACTCACGATCAATACTTTTGGCCCGTTTGCAAATGTAAGAGAGTTTGTACTCTTGTAAGAGAGTTTGTATTGAGGATTGTGCCGATTTCTGAAGTGTCCTGTTAAAGTGGATCCCACAGTTATATCAAGCAGTGGGTCACTTTCCTCTGACCTTGAGAAACGTTCTCGTCTCTATTTCCTCTGTAGATCATTTGTAGACTTCCCCTCCCCCCCGCTACTCTTTTGGAGAGGCCTGCAGTGGATGTTCAGATGCTGTTGATAATGTGGATGAAAGTAGAAGCGTCTTCACTGCAGTTAGTGTTCCCGGTAGTAAAATTAACCATCATTGGGCTGGAGGACGGGAATTGATGCATTTATTTGAGTTTTGTTATACACTAGGACAGCAGTCATTCTCTGCACTCTGCTTGAGGATATCATTTTATTAAGAATATTGTAGTTAAGGATTTGTTAAGGGTTGCATGTGTGTTATGTTGTGTTTCTTTGTGGTTCAGGGCGATCATGAGATGTTTTTAGGTCTATCTTAAGATCTTGGAGAACTTAGTTGCCTCCAGCTTCCATCCCAACATGGGCTTAAAAGGAAAAAACACTGAATATTTTTGGCTCGTTCCAACCCATTCTGCCTGAAGTCCCTGCTGAAAACCTTTACTCAGCTCTCATGGCGTCTCTGACTAAAGTAAATTGTGCAGACCTCCCAGGATGGTATGACAAGCTCCCAAGACACACACATATATAAATAAATACTGCTTCCAGTTATTTAGCACTTAAGCAACACAGCAGGCAAGAGAAATACACCTTAAAATAACAATAAATGAACACTAGTCAACTAATTCATACCAAAGAGGATATTTAAGGACAGTGTGGGCTCTTCTTCATTCTGAAACTTTACCTGTCACCTCGCTCTGCAGTCCTAACTCTATATCCGAACTGCTCACAGAGCTGCAGGACTGTAACCAGTTTGGATCAGAAACCGGTCAGCAGGTCCTGACTGTTGTGGAACTGCAGATATCAAAATATGTCCACATGCGACTCAATAACTACACTTTAGACCCGGCTCATACATAAATGTGTTAAAGGACTTACAGTTTAAATTAAAAGGGTTAATTGAGAACATCAAAATGCAAAATGACATATTGTAACATGTTTTCAGATATCAGTTTCTCCCTAATTGGCTCTTGTATTAATCATTTGCAGTTTGCTTCAGTAGACACGTTTTTCACATGCTGTTTCACACATTTTATAGTAAATAACTGCACCAGGGTTCCTGATCTGCAGAAAAATGTAATCTTCAACATGATAAGACAACATAAGATGAGATCAACTTTACTGTCCCAAAGGGCATTTGTGTTGGAGTTAAACTTGCTGACAGCTGCTGGATTTTTGTTGTCTTTCTAGTTTACTGTTAACCTAGAAATCTGGCTAATTTAAATCTGCTTTACAGCTGGCTGCACCTTTCTAAATGTGGGCCTGATCTTTCAGGTTAGTTTACCTGTCATCTCTCTTTTTTTTTTTTTTTCCAAATTTGTCACTTCCTGAATGAGAACTGTGATTGATCGGGGTGATTATATTTGTATAATTGCGTCACGCAGCAGCTTTTATTATTTATTGAAGTTACTGCACTGTGCGGTCACAATACGCTCTGATTCAGGCTGGGCATGTTTTGAGGGATTATCGATAATCATACCAAGGAGGATAACGGGTCATAAGCCGTCTCCATATTTAGCGCATTGGACACATTCAGACAGACAGAAGCTGAACCTATGAAAAAAAAAGAAAAGAAGAATAGTGAACCACTGTATATCTCTCTTCTTTTCTTCTTTTCTACATTAAAGATTAAGCCATTATCAAACATGTATCTGTATTTGGAAGTCACAAGATAATCATGTGAGAGCGACTCCTGTCAGCTGAGCGTCACGTGAGGCTCCAGTTTTGTCTTAGTTAAAAATATATATTTGGTCAGGCTCACCATCTAATCTGGAAAAAAAAGCAGCAGATGAAAGAAAAAGAGGTAAAACTCTTGAGGTTTACCACTTGTTTTTCTTATGGACTGCCATGGTGTGGGATTTCTTCTCATCAAAAATGTATACCTTGTTGTTTATTATTATCATCTCTGATGCCAAGAAGGATGCAGGAACAGCAAGTAGGCCTAATTGTTTTTCTGAAAATGATTCAACACACTTATCTGCAATACTCCTCTCTGGATACTGAATCCTCAAAACAAAAAAAAAAAAAACAAAAAAAAAGAAAGAAAAGAAAAATAGGTCAGCATTTCCATCATGTAATTAACCCTCCGGTTGTGTTCGCATTCAGCCCCCTACTTTAGTGTTCCCGGTCAAAATTGACCGGTCTGTTTTAACTGCTCTTAAATTAGCACACAAAAAAAAATTTCACCACCAATTTTTTTATTAAACATTCTTTAGTTGAGAACAACATTTAAAAGTAGTGTCTAACAACAATTTGTAGATGTAAACATTAAATAAAATCAGTGAAAATACAATTGGGCACTGAAAATGAACTACAAAATGAACATATAATACAAAAAATAAATGGAAAACCAAACACCAAACTCAACAGGGTGTGTGTGTGTGTGTGTGTGTGTGTGTGTGTGTGTGTGTGTGTGTGTGTGTGTGTGTGTGTGTGTGTGTGTGTTTGTGTGTGTATTCATGCACATGAGTGGCATGTGACACTCAGGTCAGAGTGGGCCTTGCAAACATAAGCATTACATTTGCAGCATGTCAGGCTCGTTTTGATGTCTCTAGGGGCACAGAGGCCACAACGCTTCCTTTTCTGGCAATGTCCTTGTTGGGGGAGAGCAGCCAGGTCAGCGGCTGGGGCTGGAGTGCGCATGCTCCTAACCAGACTGGCAGAGGCTGGTGTGCGGGGAATGTGCTGCCGTCGCTGTATAAGAGGAGTCACCAAAGCTTTCCCCAGGTCTGCGAGGAAAAGTCTCCTCTTGAAACTTTTCCCCTGATTCCAGGTTGGGTCGATTGCTGTCCACACCACATACGCGTTGAAAGCTGACACATCCAGGATGTTGTGGAACAGTGCCACAGGCCAGCAGGCCGTCATCCGCTTACAGGTGTATGTACCAGTAAGCTTATCAAGGCAGTCAACGCCTCCCTTATTCTTGTTGTAGTCCTGGATCATCAGGGGCTTCCTGTCCTCTGTGGTGCTGTGCTGTGTGTACTGTGCTCATCAGGATGACATTTCTGTTCTTCTTGGGAACGTATGACACAAGAGTGTGAGTGTCAGTGAATGCAAATTGTGATGAGAGTGCCTGTCTTCCTCTGGTCGATACCAGCGCAGGGGGAAGTTCAGGCTTGTTCTTCCTCACTGTCCCTACCATGGTGAGCTTTCTTTTCAGTAGCTCCTGACCAAGAGCATGTGATGTGAAGAAGTTGTCACATGTAATATTATGCCCTTGGAGACCGGTTGTCATGTCCAGCACAACACGCATGCCCTGGTTTTTTTCAGCCCTTCCAGTACTAGGTTTCTCCATGTATACCTGCATATTCCAGGCATAGCTGCTCCTGGCGTCACATGCTGCCCAGATCTTTATGCCATATTTTCCTGGTTTACTTGGAATGTACACCTTGAAGGAACAGCGACCTCTGAAAGTAACCAGGCGCTCATCAACTGTCACCTCAGGGCCTGGATTGTACATAAGTGGTAGGCGCTCCACCCACTTGTCCCAAATATTCCTAATAGCAGCCAGTTTGTCATTTCGCCAGCGGATGGATCGTGTATCTCTGTTGTCAGATTGTTGTTCACGTGATCCTCTCACGTGAACAGTTGGTTCACGTGAGAGGATCGGCACATAAGCAGAAAGACATGTGTACCCACAAAAGACATTGTGTGTGTGTGTGTGTGTGTGTGTGTGTGTGTGTGTGTGTGTGTGTGTGTGTGTGTGTGTGTGTGCGTGTGTGTGTGTGTGTGAGTGAGTGTGTGTGTGTGTGAGAGAGTGTGTGAGTGAGCTGGGGCAGTGTGTATGGGGATGTTTTCTGTATGTTGAATGAATTTACTCTGGATACCCATTCATTTCCTATGACGGTCACTTTTGACCGGGAACACCACAGGTGTAACAAGGTTGATTAAAACACTCAAAATTGAATGAAATAGGTGATCATCACTTTTATATGTTCAAGTACACAGTGTGAAGGATATCATAAGGTCTTGAGGTAATCAGATGTAAAACATAATATTTATGAGTATTATAAGTTGTAAAACGGTCAGATTTGACCCGAACACGACAGGAGGGTTAATATAATTATGTTTCCTGCAAACATCCTTCACAAGGAAACTAGAATCATTTTTTTTTCTCTGAAAGATACTATAAGCCTGTCCTCATAACTGAATGTCCAGCTTCAAATAACTGTGTCAGGCCCTAAAGGTTGTTTAAAGGTGCACCTAAAAGCTTTGATCCACCTGAAGGTATGAGACGACACACATGAAACAGACTGTTGTTTGCAGAATTGGAAGGTGAGAAGAAGCTGAGAGGGACGATATGAAGAGTCAAACCTGGCTACATGTTTTAGATAAAATAGAATCAGTTTTTGAGATCAAACACATATTGAAGATAAGAAGATTGTATTGTCTTGTTTAAACCACTTCAGTACCACTCTAGCAGTATTTATTTAAGCATTTGCACAGCAATGCCGTCGGACCGCTGAATACTGTTTAGCAGGTCAAAGTATGCTTCACAAGCCCTCTGTTTCTGTTAGAAAATGCATTTCAAATGATCCCACTGTTGTCTGCAAATGTACAAAAATACACTGCTGCTTGTGTTTTATAATGTGCTGGAAAGTGGGCCAGTTTCACAGCGAACAATGAAGGGATTAGAGGGAAAACACGCCGCCAGACATGCATGGTGAAAACCTAAAGAACATCACAAATGTAATCAGGTAAAGAAAGAATGTCTTTATGCATTGTTAAGAAAAAAAAACAGTGTTTAAAAGACGGCAAAACTGAGTTTAAAGTCAAGTGATAAACAAGAAGCAACAGAACAGCGTTTGTATCTGACAATTTCACTCTCAACTAAAAATGAGTCTTTGGATTCCTAAATGAATCCTGTCAAAATGTCTTTTTTAGATGTTCGCTGTAAATGTAATTAAAAAAGTGAAAGTGGGAAAATAAAAAAAAAAAAAAGAACAAAAACAAAAGCACCGCTGGAGAATTACTTTGAATAGAGAAGTGCAGAAGGTTGCTCTGATAGGAACTGGCAGGACGTTCCACCAGCGTGGAAGTCTGTGAGAAGTGGGGATGTCACTGCCAGACGGCGTTCCTGTGAAGACCTGGAATAAGAAACCTGTACGACTGAGCTGAGGTAGGTGGGAGCTGACCCAGATTTCACTCTGCAGGATGGCAGAAGTGAGTTAAGCTCGATTCAAGCTGCTACTGGTAGCCAGTGCAGGTTAATGAGCAGTGGAGCGGCAAGAACCCTTGTAGGTTCACTGAAAACCTTCTGGACTGCGTATAAAAGCTGGCGGACCAGCCAGGAGGCCACTGAAGTATACAGGCGGGGGAATGCCCAGGGTCTGTACCGGGACTGACAAAGTTAGTTAGCAAGGTAAATCGGGATACCCGGGTAATAGCGGCAACCTGGTTTGAGAAGCATAGCTGGTTGATCAGGTTAATCTTGGCAACCAGGTGTGATAAATGTAGAAGTGATGCTGATTTTGAAACCCTGGAAGAGAGACGGATGGGCAGGAACGGCTGCAAGCTTGGTCTTTGAGAGGTTTAGGTTAAGGTTATTTTAATGCAAGCGATTGTACGAATAAATCTTGATAAAAAGCCAGTTTTCGCTCTGTTTTTTTAGTGATTAACCACCTTACCGATCTAGTTGTAGCCAGCTGTTCTCAGCGATTAGCTCCAGATGTTTCACTTTTGTCACCGTCTGAGTGAACATTGTATAGCTTCATCATTTCCAAAGATTCTCTGAGATGAATAATGCTTGCTTTGTAAAATCGGTACAATTTATGGTAAAGCGGCTAAAAGAAATCCCCAAATTTCAATGTACAATGCAAAGGCAATAAATCTTATCTTATCTGAAAACCTGGAAATACATACAGTTTGGTTAAGGGCAGCGTGTTTTTCACGTCAACACATCAATCAATGTGTGACAGCATTGATGTGTTCACGTAGGAGTGGACTCTCTGTCACCAGTTTAACTGAGGATGTTGGAGGATGTAAGACCAGATACGACTGTAAAACAATTTGCTTTTTTTTTTTATTTTGTTGCTCTTTATACTTGGCATTGATCCGTGTTTGCGTTCACAGTTAATTTATGCATCAAAAATCCTTAGTTAAGTTTTGCTGATAAGACTAACTTTCAAATTAAGGAAACAAACAAAAGAAACTTGCAAAAAGATGTAGGTTAGGTTAGATTTCATTTACAAAGATGTTGGATGTTTTATTTTTATCATTTAAGAGCGAGGCTCTGCTTATGTTACAATATAGTTTTTTTTTGTTCAAAAAGTTTTTTATATCAGGCAAAAGTATGAACTAATATGTATTTTATTTGAACAACAAAATAATGAATGTGAGTTAAACCTGATTTAGATAACTTGAATGGTTTCTGTTTTTTTATTCGTCTTTGAAGAATTGCATTAGAAGACTTCTTTTTACATACAAATATATATATATGTGTGTGTGTCTGTATGTGTGTGTGTGTGTGTATGTCTGTGTGTGTGTGTGTGTGTGTATATAATCAGCTTTGTCCTATAATGAAGAAGTAATGATCAATGTGAATGTGAATCATAATGTTTACTGAAAAAAATGTACCAATTTTTGTACCACATGTACCAGAATACACCAATTTTTCAAATTTTCCTGTAATATATAGACAAAATACCTACTTATTTATTGTTGTTATCATCCTTTACTGCTCTATATCAATTTAGCAACCACTATGTTTTGTACTTTTTTAATAACAGTCCCGTATTACTACGTTGCAGCTCACCAATAGATCAGACTGGTGTATTTCACTGCTTCAATATCATTACTTTCTATTCCATATATTGATACTATTTTAAGTAGGAAGGTTTGTCAATTAAACAAAACCTCATACAAGTATTTTTTTATATGAACGCGCATGGATGAAGATTGTCCACTAAGAAAATCTGTGCTTTAAATGTGGCGCTTACTGAAAAGCAGTCACCTTCACTTGTGTGTTCACGTGTGTGTGTGTGTGTGTGTGTGTGTGTGTGTGTGTGTGTGTGTGTGTGTGTGTGTGTGTGTGTGTGTGTGTGTGTGTTAGCGCCAGCTGGATGCATCTAGTATAGGGTTACAGATGGTTTGGAGTAATTTTCGCTCTCTGACTGTCTGAGATCAATTAAGAGGGGCGTGGGCGGGGTAGAAAGTGCGGGGCGAGGGGGCGATGAAAGAAATGGAGTGGATGAGGAAAGAGGAAATGACTGAACATTAAGCTGACAGGTACAGGAGGAGACAGTGGGAGGAGAGATGGCGAGATAAAAATAATAATAAAAAAAACAAAGGAGAGGCAGAGGATATTGCAGGTGGAGAGGATGTAATGAGATGTAATGCAATAACCACAACCGCCGCTGCGTCACCAGAGAAAGAGCTGAGTCCTGAAGGAATACAACGATGCTCAGCTTAATACACTCTCTGATTGCATCACCACAAATCTCACCTTTGTTGCTGTTTAGCATTAAATATACACTGGTGGTTCTGAAGCAGCACAAAGCCAAGTAAAATGAAGCAAATCAAATTCTGGATGTGCAAAAGTGTCGCGCTGCAAGTTGCTGTTGGGGAAACCGGTTTAGATGGGGTCAGATATTAGGAGAGGAAATAAAAAAAACAAAAAAAATGTGGCTTCACAGGGATGACTTTCATTTTCACATTAGCTTTAAAAAAAACAAAAAAAAACACACTCAGACAATTAAATGTGAAAACAAGAAAACTAATGCACCAGTGCAAACGACTGTTACTCAGATGTTTATGCTGGGAGAGACGTCACTCCCGTTTCTGTCTGCAATTCCCTCACATTTTCAGACAGCAATATCCTCATCTCCTCAGGGTCAAAGGTCAAAGACAGCCAAGAGTTTTAGAAAGAGGACAGAACATGCTCAGCAGTTTTAACAGTTTTTATTTCAAACTAATAGATGGTAAATGGACTGCATTTATATAGTGCTTTTCTAGTCTTGTTGTCTACTCAAAGTGCTTTTACACTGCAAGTTGCATTCACCCATCTACTCACTTATTCAGCCCTCGCTCTCTCAGCCTGTACAGATTCTTTTAACGAATCTAAGTGGCGCTTTTTCTTTCATTCATACACATTCACATACCGGTGAATCTGTCGGAGGCGAGGTGAGGTTCAGCTTTTTCTAAAAAAAAAAACAAAAAAAAAACACTGACAGTTGGACTTATGACACCACGGCTAAAGTACAAATTACAGCAATTACAGGTTGCAGAGTTCATCATCAAATGGTTGTGGCTGGATCTTTGTTTTGTTTCTTAGTTTATGTTTAGACGCTGTGCGCTCTGCTCACGTCGATGTACTCGTCGACAACGGCTGGCCCCGCAGACGCAAGAATACTTACGACAGTCGAAGGACAACATGTCCTGACATATATCTGTTAAATACACTTATGCTCAATGCTCACAGAGAATAAGAAAAGCAACAAGGTAACAGATATGCAGCGCGACATGAACACAGCGCTCGTCTCTGCTCATCAGGCAGCGTGGAAGAAATGTGTATTATTAGTAACACTGGATTATTGAAACATGGGTTTAGTGCGTCACTTAATCTTCTGACATCACTTGGTCTTCTCTTACAGTATTTTTCACGGAGGAAAGAGGACTTTTTTTGTTAGGAACGGCGTGATTTTCTTCATGTTGTACGATGTAAATCGGGATACCCGGGTACTACCGGCAACCGGGTTAGAGAAGCATAGAGAAAAAACGAATTTTGACACTGTACAAATCTTTTTTTTTTTTTTTTTTTTTTACATATAAAATGAATCATTACAGATAAAAATGGCCAACAGACCAAATGTTGTCAATATCTGTTGTCAGTTTGGGTAAATCTCCGGATGACCGTCAGAAAACCGAATTGAGCGTCATAAAACACCTCATTCCCAGCCAAGTCCAGAAGTGTGTCATATTTTCAGTTTCTATCAGTAATATCATCCCCGGTTAGCAGTCATAGACTCTATTTACACGCTCCGTGTTAATACCCGGCTGGACTCATTACCTGTTCCTGGTACTGACACCAGGTGACGGCTTCTAAGTATTTCCTGCTCTAATTTAAAGTAGCGGGATGATTTGTCCTGTTCTTTCTTGGCAGGTAAATTGCTGTTTATCTGTGAATCCTCATGAAGTTCAGAAAATTAAGGATTTATAGTCACGCACAACAATGTCCCCTTCTCACTCCTCCCGTAATCATGAGCACCGTTACGTTGTAGACATTAGTATTATTATCGGGAGGATTAGATTATTTAAAGATGGGTTTGAAGTGCGTCACGTAAACCCCTTAAGGTGATTATTTATACCGCTGTGACTTTTATGCCGCGTGGCGTCTCGTCGTTAACAGCTCCCATAACTCCCTTTTACTGTTTATAACCGCATCTCCATCTTCTTTATCTCTCTCTTTCTGTCTTTTTTCCCCCCTTTTGTCCCCCCTTCCCGTCCCCTCTGCATCAGTCTGTTCGCTGCATGTGACAGAGGTGCAGAGGCGGTTTACATGGCAGCAGAAGCAGAGGCAGAAGCTGCCCTCTTTTCTTTCTGCCTCACTGTCACACACTCAGCCCCAAACAGAATAACTGTTATTTAAAGACTAGAGCTGTACTTGCTCATTAAAAAAAAAAAAAAAGCCTCAGAGAAATGGATGGATGGGTGGGGAGAGGGATTGAAAGATGGAGAGAGAGAAGAGAGGGACCAAGGGAGGTACCTTGTGATGGAAAGATGAGAGAGAAGGAGGAGGAGCAGGAGGAAGAGGATGATGTCATTCTTTAACCCTATACCATTCCCCTCTACTTCTTCCCATTTCCTCCACAGATCTTTTTTCCTCCCCTCCCTTTCCTCTCCTCCTTTCGTTGTTTCTGTCTCTACATTTAGATTTGTGCAGCTGTGTATATGAGTGTTTTTGTGTTTGGATGCTGTAGCGGCGTGTTGGCACCGCTCACTCTTATATTCCACTGCTCCTTTTACCGAATCCTCCTCTCCCTCCTATTTTTTTTTTCTGCCACATGCTTTGGTTTGTCGTCTTTTTCATTCCTCTTCCTCAGTTCAAACAACTCGTCTGGAGATATTCTGCATTTGTCTTACGCTAAAAAAAAAAAAAAAAAAAAAACCTTTTTAGAAGATGCAAAATGTTGTTTGTTTCCGAATCTGGTGTAGTTTGTTCCTCTGTGTCAATCAGCTTCATCGTTGCTCAAAAATGATTAAACTCACATCTTCACTCAAAAACATATTCTCATCTGTGACTAAAAATACTTTCAAAAATCGCAAAAGTGGCAAATAAATGCACAGTTTACTCTTGACTGACTAATGTTTCTAGAAAAACTACAGCGTGGGCTTTTGGATAACTTCCTGAAGAAATGAAATCAATGATTTGAATTCCAAGTTTAAAATAATACATGATGTCAAGTCTATTTTTTTTTTAAAGATCCTAAATATTTTATATTTAAGTTTCAATTTTCATGGAATTTATGTTACACAGCCTTAAAAATGTCACGACGGTTATAAAATTCTCCGCTTGCAGAGATTTTAGCTCGGTGTCACGTTTCGGCTGAATTCAATGACGTTTTGTCATTCTTCATCTTTCCGGTTTTATTTACTTGTGTGAGTTGTGTGTTTTGCATGCTCTCATTTATGTTTTTCTGACACTCGTAGATGCTTCTTTGTGATCACCTGTGGTCTTTCTGTCACCACGTGTATTAATAGAACACTTTCCTTGTTAAAAAACACTATACAGTATGTACTATATACTGCTTTCATTGTTAGTATGCAGTATACCATAAAGATGATGTCATTTGCAGTATGTTACAGCCATTTCTTTTTACTATTGTTTTTACTGTTGACCACTGTGGTTGTGCACCGCATTATGGGATGCATTATGTGAGGTTAAATTGGTTTACACATAACAGAAAGTGAACAAGTACTTTGTCAGTTTGGTTTCTTTCTCATACTTCACCAAGTTTTAAAACTTTGGGAGTATGTCCTTATATGCAGAACAAGTTAAAAATGGCACCATGTATTTATTTATTCAGCAAAATATTCAGTTAAATTAATTAAATTTTGCAGTTTTTTTGAGCATTATATAGTCTAACCTTGGAGTGAACTTCCTGGGATGTCCACTCCTCGGAAGGCCTGTAGACGTTCCTGAATTATTTTCACGTGTAAATTATTTTTTATAACTATAAAGAATTGCAAATTGTTTGGAAATTGATTTTTAAAATATCCCAGACCGATGGGCAAGCGCTCCTTTAAAGTCATTGCTGATACCTTTCCCTCTTAGCGTTGTGTTAACACCAGAACGCTCCAGACCAGAAAAAGAGATAAAACCTCTGTTTCACACAGGTGATCATACTTTCTGATTAGGTCAGGTTGTAATTAGATTTTTTTCATTAGATTTTTTCATTATGAGGTAGTGCAAAAGTCTCAGAAATTATTGTAACTAAGATGTTACATCAGGCATAATAAGCGTAAAGTCATTTCTTTTTTTAAAGATAATGTTTGCTAAGCTTGCATGGTTGTATGTCTGTCCAGCTGCACCCAGAAGCAGGTGGAAACAGAGAAACCAAAGTCAAATCCCAGTGAACCAGACTGATTCTTTGTATTGCGGAGGAAAGTAATTAGGACGGCTGGCCAGGCAAGGACAGAGGCGCTTTAAAGGCAAATTTGATTATTTTCTGCTAGTCTGTAAGATTCTTCCTGTGCATGTGAATAAATCTGAAGGAAAACAACTAGAAGAGTGGCATTAGACACATCGCAGCTGCCTCGTTTTACCCTGATGGCCTGAAATAAAGTGTATTTGGTTTTCGAAGTGCATTTGAGTGTTTTACTGCTCTCTGTCTCTTTATTTTTCTTCTATTTTATGTTTGCGTGTAGGTGATGTAACTTTGTTAAGTGCGTTACATATGGGGTTTTATCTGCAGGGACATTGTGAGTTAATAAAAATGAAATGAAATGGAGAGATAGAACTTCTCTGCAGGCTTTTAAGCATGTTTGAATTACCAGTCATAGCTGAGCTCAGCAGTAGTTCAGGTAACCTCCTAAATTTGGGTCGTCAGAAATCATGGAAACACCTCAGTTGTAAATGTCTCATTCCCAGTTAAGATCTTAGTTAAAATTTTAATTGAAACAATAACATGATATGAAAAGCTGTGCTGAACAAATGAGTCTGCAGCAACCTCGAATCTACTCATTATCTTGTCAGTTCCTCTCGCTCGTTCTCTGTTTGAACAACGAATTTTTCTCCCAAATGTCAGTGTTGTCAAATCTACATTGTGCCGTGGGATAATAGAGCGCAGGTTAGACTCAGCAACTAAAACAGCGGTTTTGCCAGTTTTATCAACTTGTTTTCTCTGCCTCGGGATGTGGAGCTTCTCTTTAGGCAGTTGTCATCTCCAAATGCTTTTCCTCAATTTGAGTCTGTTTCTTGTCCTTTGTTCGATCCCACATTTCCTTTTACATGACCCTCAATCATCTTTACCCCTTTTTTTTTTTTTTTTTTTAAGTCCTACAACAGCACATCTTCATACAAGTACTAATCATTAAAAATTGATTTTATTTCACCTTCATGGCTAGGCTGCGGGAGGAAAGCGGTTAAGAAAAGAGGAAGATGAATAAAAAGCGGGAACCAGAAAAAAAGGAAACCGGCCTCTCGGTGCATCTCGGTGGCTCATGAAGCGTCGACGTTAAGTAAACAAACGGGGCCTTGTGAGAAGGTTATAGGAATGTCACAGAGAGAGTTTATGCAGGGGACATTTTTTAAAGGGCAATCAGGTACAAATATTTTTTTTTTCTGAGCCTTTAAAAAAAAAAAAAAACATGATGAATTTGAATGCAGCCTTTGGTGCCCTTAAATATGCAACTTCCTTGTCACCTCAAGCAGTTCTTGTCTGTTCTCGGGCATCTTTGTGCCAAAGGGAGCAGATGGCAGAGGTGTGCCCACAAGAGGCCAGGGGCAGGGGGGTCTGGTCTGGGACTGGAAGAGCTCCAGTCAGCCCCCCCAATCTTACATGTACGGGTTAAGAAGGGTTAAATCTAATCCACACCTGCTGTGTTCGTGTCTGTGTGCTTGGATATGAATCTCAGATCATCCTCTTTCTAATTGCGCAGTTGGTCTAGACTGCTTCCCAGCTACTGCTGAGCGGTGTTGTCTTCCTCTGATGGAAGATTATCTGTTCAAGACATGAAGTCCACCGACTGAACTGCATATTATCTGCACATTAAGTCCACGGAGAAAAGTAATCTATGTAACCAGGTCCTAGAATCATTGCTTTGATGATAGTACTTCACCTTTAAATAATCAAAGCATCTACAGATGGCGTTTATCTTTCTTCTCAGAGCCCGAGCCAGATACTTGCTCTCAAGCCCACGTTTGACTCCGACTTAAACTCGGTGTACAGGAAAATACAGGGATATAAAAGGTAAATCATAACTGAGCCAATATATACCGGGATATTTATTTGTCTACACTGCCAAGGGGCAGCTGATTAAGCGTCTGAGAGCCCAAATAATACCTTATTTTGACCCCAAATCCAGATTGGATGTAAAACACGGGACTGTCGGGAATACTTCTGTGTTTTATTGAGATGTAGGATTTCACACGTCTCTTTGCAGATTTTAGAACATGGGCAGAAAGTCAACGGACATCCCTCTGGGCTTCCTTGATCTTGGCTTCCAGCCTTTTTCTTCATGGAGAGTATTTATGTTATTGATCTTGTGCCCAAGTATTTCCATGTTTTTCTCTGCTGTAAAATAACAAACGGCTGCGAGTTTCCATGATGGCACTAATGTCATTAGTGAGCAAATCTGTGTAAATATCTGGAAGTATCTGTAGATCAACCTTGATAAGTATTTGGTCTGCATAAACATACCTTCTGTGTCTTATTGTTTCCCTGAAAATAAAGCACAAAAGAGTCCTATAACTTATCCTTTCAACTAAATCCTATAACTTTCCATGATTCTTCTTAGGCTGAGCTTCTAGCTTTCACAACCTTGGGCATCTGCGATCAATTCAAAACCGATTGCGCAGGTTCGGTAGTCCTTGGGTATCAGCAGCTCCCTCGTATCTGTGTGAAAGGTGGAGTTGTTGAAGGTTGTAATGGCTTGGACACAAGACTGAAATACAACTCAGCGGTCTGGAGGAGGGTGTGTGTTTGAGCATGAATGATAGATCCTGCCTCTGTGGGTGTATACAACTGTATGAGCAGAGAAATGGTTGTTCTCTCAATACCTTTTGTTAGAAAAATGTAACTTGAACGATATATGAACTGTTCTCTTCTTCCGTTGTGCAGATGCCCCGGTGGCAGAGTTACACGATCTCTTCTGTAAGAAGCTGCAGCAGTGCTGTGTGCTGTTTGATTTCCTGGACTGCGTGGCTGACCTGAAAGGGAAGGAGATCAAACGTTCGGCGCTCAACGAGCTGGTGGAGAGTGTGGCGACGAGCAGAGGAGTCCTCATAGAGCCTCTCTACCCAGAGGCTATAAAGATGGTAAGTTGGGAAAAGGAACTGGGAGGTCTTGGGGTTAAAAGGATGGATCAACGCAGTAGATTCCAATATTTCCAATCTTTTTACCTTGCAAAGCTTACAAAAAGTCCTTTAACACTCAAGCTACAGTCCAGGATGTTAGGTCACAAGTAGATTTGGCTTAATTTTAAAGGGAAACATAAAAAAAGTGAATTAATGCAGACTCTTCAGACTAAAGCCAAAAAAAGCACAACATAAGAAAAAATCAAGAAACAGACTTCTACGTTTCAACAAAATCCTACTCATTTAAGTCCAATCCAAGAGAAAGAGGGAGGAAAAAGTGGCGAAAGGAGGCCACGTTGCTGATGAGCTCTGGTGAGGTCACAACAACATATTAACACAGGAGTGGCGGAGAAAAAAAAAGACAATATGTGGATGGATTGATAAGGGAAGGAGTGGAGTTGAAAGTAACAAAAGGTCCTAAGAAGCAATAGCCTGCACATGAAGTGATAACAAGGGGCATGGAAAGGAGAGATAAAGTGGAGCATGGTGCAGAGCGTGGACAGCAGAGATCCCTGAGGACATGCACAGGAGTAGGGGAAGGAGGGATATTAAAGAGGAAAGGAAAGCCGGCGGCGGATATAGCTTATGTCATAGAGTTGCTATTCCCAGAGGTGTGAAAATGCTGATAGGATGGGGTGGAAGGAAAGTGGATGAATGCTATAATGCGTGGCTGCAAGCTGCAAATGAAATTTCAAATTCTTTTATAGAGGCAGCAAAGATTTGCTAAAATTAGAGCCACGTGTAGCAGCACAGGAGTTGATGCGGTTCGGCTTTACGGCGCAAAGGCGACCCAATGAGAAATGTCAAACACCGAAACGTACGTCACACAACTGGAGAAATAGGTTCCCGATGTCAAAGCAGGGCAGGAGGTCTGCAGTCATACCAGGTGTTCAGAAGGTGTACAGATGTTTTACATGGATTTGTGAAGGCTAAAGTGTGAAACAGACTGGACCATAAAATACATCTGACAGATTAGTAACGGAAAGATGAGCTGTCAGCTCAGATTAGGAGCAGACGGGCGAAGCAACTATTCTGTGTGCATTTACTGTACCCCACAGTCTTTATTCAAACAAGCCTGTGAATAATTTCACGTGTTTTAAAAAAATCAAAGTCAGATTTACTCAGTGCCTTAAAGTGGGGGGTTTAAGAGGCCAGCGGAGAAGCAATTGAATAAATCATTCCTCAGTGAACAGTTGTTGCATGACTTATCAGTTGTTCTTTGAAAAGAGTCAGAAAAGCATCAGATGAGGGCAGATACGAGTCACTGCAGTTGCCTAGAAACCCACACAGGAACTAGAGAGAGATTTGTTTTTATCCTCCAACAGCAACAGCAGTGCAAAATGAGATGTAAAAAAATCCTCTAATACTGATGTGTAAAAAAAGAAAGAAAAGAAGATAGTTTTAGCCTCTGCTTTGAAGGTAATTTAAGGGTTGATATGTCTGTTAAAATTTTAAATAAAACACAGTTAGCCCCTCCCTCCCCCTCACGTCAGAACTTCCTGAGAAAACCCGCCCCGTCGTGAACTGTCCCCTCCTCCATGTTACATGAACCCTCCCTTTGTCTGTGATTGGCTGGAGCATCATTAGTTGCGACGAGAAGGGCTCTGGTTTGAAATCACATAAAAATCACTTACCCTATTTTTAATCAGCCTTCAGACTTCCTTTCTTAAACTTTTTGACAGATAATATTTAATTCCAGTATTGAAACACATGTCGTTTCAGAAGTCTACCAAGCAGTAGTCATGACAAGAGTTTCACAATGATGCAGATCCGTTTTTCACATCCTCTGATGTCCACTGTTCTCTTAACTTGCCGTCTGACCTTTTTGGTTTTTCCAGATCTCTGTAAACATCTTCCGCACACTTCCTCCCAGTGAGAATCCAGAGTTTGACCCGGAGGAGGACGAGCCGACGCTCGAAGCTTCCTGGCCGCATCTGCAGGTACACACGGATTCACAGTACCCAAGCAAACTAATGTAGTGGCTTTACTTTGGACCAAAGTCTGTCAACCGACACCATTTCATGTGACTTGCCTGTTAATAACCAAAACAAAGTAAAGTGTATGAATAAACCCCCTTCCATACGTATATGCTTTATGTTCTGTGTTTTCTGGGAAAAAACAATTTCAGGATGTTTTTTGTTTTTTTTATGTATCTAGCATTTACCTGAGTCATCGTGCATCTCATAGCTCAGTTTCATGACATTTAGGAAGGTTGGAGTGGTTACAGCAGAGTATGAAGCATTCGACTGGGATTATGAATATGATAGAGGTTTTTTTGTGTCATGGAAAAAATTTATTTCTTTACTGTTCTTCTTTCTAATCCAAAGTTTTCATAAAGATACCAACACATATAAGAAGGAAGAGTTTTATTATTTTTGGTTAATTAGAAGCTATCACTGTCAATTATATGAGTCATTTTTCATGTAAACATACCAAAACTTCCTAGTTCCATGAACGTGTGAATTTTCTCCCATCTCTTCTGTCGCTTTTGCTTAATAACTGTAATTTGGACAACACGAACATTGTGATGCCGTCTCTCTGGGCTTAAAGTTCAGTCTCTGATTGTTTTTGTTCTGAAAACGGTTTACAAGTTGATAGCGGGATAGTCAAGGATAGAAGTGTTGGAGGGAAAGTCAGAGAAGCTACTCTGAGATGATATGGAAACATGAAGAGGAGGATGCTGGAGATAGAGCTGCCAGGGAGGACCAAAGAGGGGATGGAAGATGGAAACACGGATGGGAATGGTTGCTCTGGTGTTCCAACCTCTAAAGGGAAACGATATGTAACGTAATAGTGACATGCTCCACCTACATCTTCCAGATTCGCTTGATCCTGAACAGGATCCCAGGGGTCTGCTGGAGGTCACGTGTATTGTAATGATTCAACTGTAGTAGTGTAGCATCACAAAGCGTGTTTGTAAAAGCTCTGATGAAACTGCACTGATAAAAAAAAAAAAAGTTTTAAACTCATGAAAGCGCCCTGACTGGTGCTGCAGAGACTTTTTCCTGCTGTCTGGTACTGACATAGACTCTGTGGCCGTGATAAGAGAGGTTTCGGCAGCATCATCCATCACTGCTACATGTACGCCAAGGAAAAGAGGAACTTGGGTTGACTGAATAACAAAAACATATCCTTTAAATAATCGGAACAGTGAAGCAGAAGAATCTCAGTATTTTGGATCAATTTCTGCTGTTTACCTGAGTGATATGCAGAAAATATAAATGTGACAGACGCAAGACGCAAGACTTTTTTTCTTTTTAAATAAAATAAGCACTGCTTTGACTACTAAATGGACGAGTGGGACTAACACAGTGTATTCTGTATCTTTTTGAAGATATGTGTGTAAAGTGTGTAGAGTGTGAAATCAGTGAGGACTTCTTACTCATCCCTCAATTTGCATCTTGACACAAAGAATTACAGTCTATAAACCTGACCATGCAGTGAACTGGCAACGCACTATGATGACTTTGAGGATAAAATCAGTCGCTGCTGTAATGACTAGAACAGCTTAAAGATGGTTGTTGGACATTTTGGACGTCTTTTTTTTTTTTTAAGATCGGACAAAAGCTTCACCCGGGTCTCCACGGTCAGTTTGAAGCTACAAGCTGCCGTCATTTTTAATCTGAAACTTTTTAAATTAAAAAGAAATCTAAATAAAAGCTGGTTTAATAGATTAATTAGTAATTATGACTTTTTGCAATGGTTAAATGATGAACAGGAATCGTTTGACATATGAACGCAGTCAGAGCTGTGACTAAAACGCCTACAAGAGCACATAACTGTAAACAAAAGCTGTTCAGGCGCCTCGATTTCCATGTTTTACTGCGTTTTCTGTCACCTGCTTTGCATTATGTTTATGTATTTGCAGTTTCTGTTCCTTTTGAAGTTGATGGATCCTCTTTTAGCTACAGTGCATCATCTCCCTGCATGTTTTCTTTTTTTCAGGTTTAGTAGGAAAATTAACGGAGCTCAATCTAACCGTTAATCTAAAAGCAGAATATTCAGTTCCTTAAAGCGTTCCCGTAGCTGTTCTTTTAGAGGTTTTATGTGTTTCACAAAACGTTGCATTTGTATTTAACTTTCTGTAAGAAAGAAAATAATATGAATAATTTAATGAATTATTCCCAACATGTAAAATGATCCCTTATTTGTGGACACACGCCGATCTTTTACTGTGTGCCTCTCAGCTGGTGTACGAGTTCTTTCTGCGTTTCCTGGAGAGTCCAGACTTCCAGCCCTCCATGGCCAAACGCTACATCGACCAAAAGTTTGTCCTGCAGGTAAATCCCTCTCTCCTGCTTTCGCATTGTCCAGTTGCCAAGAAACACGTCTAGAGCACTCACATAAATTCAATGTTAAGAGTAAATACATAAGATTCTTCTCTAAACGTTTGCTAAAGTTAAAAATTTGTTTAGTTTAGTTTAGTTTAGTTTACCGAGTGATGCAAACAAACGCTGACGTATAAACGTAGGTGCCGGGCGTAGCCACTACGCAAAAGTGTAAATATTTATTGTACAATTCAAGTTCAAAATGCTGTTAACAGATGTAATATAATTTTTATTATATAACTTTTGCCGTGTTGGTTCGCAACTTCCCAACATTGAGAAGAATTCTCCAGAAGTAGACGCACTGGAAGCAGTTTGGATTCGTTTAGAGAGAAGAATTAGGTGAAAGAGTGGTCACAGAAGCAGGGCCGCTTCATGTCTGTAATCATGTGTGTTCGTAGCTCCTGGAGCTGTTCGACAGCGAGGACCCGAGGGAGAGGGAGTACCTGAAGACCATCCTGCACCGCGTCTATGGAAAACTACTGGGCCTTCGAGCCTACATCCGCAAACAAATCAACAACATCTTCCTCAGGTACGGGCTGCAACCCAGCCAGTGCTCAGGATTTAAAGAGGGCTATGTTTAGCCTTTAGAAATCAATAAACTGAACATTATCTAACAAAATAAGACCATCACCAGGAAGAGGAACATCCTGTGTGACCCCTGGATCCTTTTTGTGCATCACCGACATGAAGAATGACTAATTTACAGTTCAGGACGATAAATGAAACTTCTTTTTCTTTAAGAATATTTGTTCAGTGTTATTAAAAGCTGCTAAAAGAGTTTCTGATTAAACTTTTACAGGATCGCTGCTACTCTTCCTCGGTGTCTTAATGGGTTGTTTCTAATTTGCATAATCTTTGTTTTGCTACAACCGAAGACAGAAAAATGTTAAATGAACAAAAATATACCTCAACACTTGCTTCAATTAGAAAATTAAATTGAGAGCCGTGATTCTGGAACAAGATCCGTTTCTGTCTCTGCAGGATCTCTAACAGCTAAAGTTGCAGTAAAATTATCTTTCACTTTTACTGATAATGAAATCAAAAATGTTGCATATGTGTATTTAGGACTCTTTTACTTGTGTGTTTGTGTGTGTTCTTTCTGATATTTAGGTTCATTTACGAAACTGAGCACTTCAACGGAGTGGCAGAGCTGCTGGAAATCCTCGGCAGGTTTGTACGCAAGCGCGTCTGTCTTTAACTAACTAAATTAAAAAAAAAAAAACAACAAAACAAACCTACAAGTTTAGTCACACGCATTTAATTCATAGACAGATGTTTCTATCTATGAAACAGCTGGTAGTCAATTAAACACATTAACTGTGAATTTACTGGCACTTCTGTCGACATAAAATCAGCTATCAGCTGATTTTGTTGTTTTTTTTGAACCCCATTATGACAGATGTTAAAAATGACTTATATGTCTATATATAAGCAATAATAATAATAATATTAATGATAATAACAAAAAGGCAATGATTCACGTGTGGTGGCTGTTCAGACTGCAGCAAATCATTTAAGTCATTTTCAAAGTCATCAAACCACTCAGTGACTCTACTATGGATTGGTTCATGGTCTTCCTGGAAGGGATAACTCCTAAAAGTTTCATCCCAGGATAATGGTGATCATAGAGATGAATCTTTTATTACTTTTTCTCTTTACTTTTGAATGAGACAAGTTGTTTGACTTGTGATTTGACGTTGGTCTGTAGTTTTTACTGTAATGCTGAGTACGAATATACGGCCTTGTAAACTTAATGTAGAAACAGTAATAGACAAGCAGGAATATTTCATTCCTTTTAATGATAAGAAACCTGACCCACCATCCTAATGTGGTTCTTCTGGGTTTGATTGATAAGATTTTGCAGTATAAACTTGCTGATCCAAGGCATTGTTAGCAGTTCTGCAGCTACCTTGGTTGTTTTAAATAGTTGCTATTGGATGCACTTGTACGAATCATCCTTTAAAGCCAACTCCTGCCCCATTAATTGGCTCGGTACATTTTGTACCGGAGGAAATAGGTGCCATTTCTTGAAAGAAAAAGATTATAATTTTAGTTTACTAGTTTAGGCAAAAACATAGCAGTATTTCTACACATCTGAATGGATTAAAAAAAAAAAAAAACAAGAAAAAAAACCCTGAACATCATCCTAACCTATTAATAATCAACACATGAGCTCAAAAATGGACAGTGACCTTTGCAATTTCAGAAGGTTGTTGCGGAGAGGAAGGAGGAGGATGAGTTCAAGGTGAGAAGAACATGGATAAGTGGATAGATACGCGGAGAGAGGGATGAGCAAGTGAATAATGAGTCAGGTGGAGGAAGGAAGGAAGGAAGGAAGACTGGAGTGGAGAGAGAGGTTTGTATTCATGTTGTTGGCAACAGAGGTATTTATAGCTCCTCCCACACACAGAGAGGGGGAGGGATAGAGAAGTGAGGGAGGATGCAGAATGACGGAGAGTGAAAAAGGAGACACGGAGATGTTCATAAAACAGGTTGAGAATGAGGTGGAACAAAGAGTAGAGGAGCAGCAGGGGGTGGGGGGTGCTGGTGGAGAAATGCTCCGTTAAAACAGATGAGGATGCCGGCAGACGGGTACCGAGCGTCGATGCAAACGGCTCAGAGCCTTCCAAATAAGTGTGGCACTTTCCAAGTTTAGCTCCCACTCTTCTGCTGCTCACACTTCTCTCTTCGTAGGCTGAAAGGCTGACGCTCGGTCAGTCACAGCGGCGGGGAACCGAGCAGATCGCACATTTGTCAGGTCGCCTGGAAATGGACCTGATACCAAAATACACTGACACACATAAAGATGCAGCAGTGCACATATGCATGCGAAGAGAGGTTTTTTTTTTTCTATGAGGGATAAATAAACAATGTGTTTTTGTGTAAATAAATATCAGGTTCTCTCAGAAACAGAATGAGATTGTTTGCCTCATGTATCGAATTACTACAGCGGTGTTATTCATGAGTGCAAGATTTTGGTAACCCCCCCCCTACTGGTCAAAAAAAAAAAAAAAAAGCAACAAAAAACACCCCATAAAACGACTTGTTTAACTGTTTGACCTTCAGAAAACCGTTTCGTCTTTTATGGAGACTTATTTTAACTTTAACTTTATTTTAACTCTAAAGTTGACACCATTTTCTGATGTTTTCATAGTATTTCCCCATTAAATGGGATAACTTACTCAGTTGCTTACTTTGTGCATCTTTAGTTCATACATTTTTTGTCATTACCCTTTTAAAAGGTTTTACATATGCAACAGAAAAACAAAAAGAAAAGTATAACTTTTATTGATGACTTTATGGGATTAATAATCTGCTGTGCAGACAGCAAAAAAAAAAGTAAAAAAATGCACCAACCACAGAAAGATGATTGAACTTGTGATCTTCTCCTCTGTTGCAGCATCATAAATGGCTTCGCTCTGCCTCTGAAAGCCGAACACAAGCAGTTTCTGGTTCGGGTCCTCATCCCGCTGCACACGGCAAAGTCCCTCTCCATTTTTCACGCACAGGTCAGTGACAAACCTGCACACACACACACACACACAATATATATATATGCTCACATAAGAGACCACAAAAGAAGACAACACTCACTGATTTTCTTTGGATTACTTTTGGCTTAGGTTTCAAAACATTTGATGTAACACCAATAAAATAAAACCACCCAGCAGGAACATTTGCATCCACATACAGAGGAAACATATTTGACTATAAAATGGAAACGAAATCCCAGATGGAGGCCTTTGCAGTAGATCTCCTGACTTCTTTACTTTACCTTATCGTCTGTCAGCATCAATCCTTCCAGTCAGCAGCCTGATAAGTACCTGAAATTTGCATGCAGCACTTTAGAGCATCTACAACTATTTCACTCAAATTTGTGCTTGTATTGAGATAAAACCAAGGGTAAAAAAAAAAAAAAAAGTCATGTTTTATTTTAAAAGCATGACTCTTTGTACAGTAGTTGACAATAGTAGCGATGACTGATGATTAAGGACTTTTTCAATGTGTCAGGAAAACCACTAGGGGGCAGAATTGTGTCACAGATGACTGCAGAAAGACCCTGAGTGCTTTTATTTTAATTTTATTTATTTATTTATGTGTGTGTGTGAGTGCCTGTGTTTGACTATGTGTGCTTGGGTTGTCATAATATTTGGTGACACAGAAGGCAGGCGGTCTATTGTGTGTCTTCATACCTGTGA
This sequence comes from Xenentodon cancila, assembly GCA_014839995.1. Taxonomy (NCBI): domain Eukaryota; kingdom Metazoa; phylum Chordata; class Actinopteri; order Beloniformes; family Belonidae; genus Xenentodon; species Xenentodon cancila. The sequence goes on from CM026212.1 coordinate 17,439,865, forward strand.
TTTTTATTTGTGCTGCACATTATTTGTTTATGCAGAAGGTACAGTTTGTTCTTCACAAACTGGTCTGTCATTGTGTGTGTGTGTGTGTGTGTGTGTGTGTGTGTGTGTGTGTGTGTGTGTGTGTGTGTGTGTGTGTGTGTGTGTGTGCGTCTATTCTGGGTCTGAACATTACTCTGCCCTACATTCCCCCCATCTCTCTCCCTTTAGTTCACAAACATGTATTATTCACACACTGAAACACACAACTGGGACTGACAAGGTCACAGGAGAGGCAGCAGCAGGAGTGACCCAGTTGTGGATGTACAGTAAATATCAAAATATGATCTCCCTCCACAAGGTTTAAATCATCTTGGTGTTGCTGTCAACACTAAAATACTGTTGAATAATCTATTTAAGAGGCCTGCAAAAGGTTTCACATATGTGTAACTGAATTGGAATAACAGCTGTAAGAGTTTTGTGGTCTAAATCAGCCAGCTATCGCTTTAATTTATAGATTATAAGTGGTTTTCTGTTGTTAAAACACCCAATTTGACTGCTTACTTTTCAAGATGATCATGGGGTTGCATGAAGTGTTTTTAATGACCCGTACACAAACATTAATTAATAACTTGACATAGAAACTATTATGACAACATCTGCTGGGGGTAATTGTTAATTTTCCACTTTCAGCCCAAAAGCATTTATTCTACCTCTTTTTATTACCAATATTAACGTCATTTAGCCTAGTTCACAAGCTCTCATATGCATATTTTTATTTTTTCAAAGTGGTCTTGTGTGAAGTATTTATGTGTAATTGGTGTCTTACCTGCAGGAGACGGCGGTCGTTGCGGTCTCAGTTTGGAGGATCATTGTCATTTACGTTCCTGCATCATCCGGTCCCAGTGGCACGTCGGTCCAGTCTGGGTGGTGCAAAAGTGATGTAGCATAAATATTCCACATTGTTGTGGTCCTCAAAATTGGAGGTTTATGTCGTTCTAAAAGATTGTCCCATTCTGAGTAGCTGTCAGCCTTGATTCTCCAAACTGAGAGTGCAGCGCGCAAAGGTGCACACAAGTCTACCTTGAAAAAAGAGACCCCCCCCTCTATAAACAGACAGATGGAAAGTGAAACTATAGTGTTTTAGCAGCATATCAATTTACAGAAACAAAAAAATTAGAATAAAATTAAATAAAATTAGAATAACATCGAATAACAGTGCAAGAAGGGACATATTTAGATATTTACATGCGCAGGTGTGGTTGTCTGTGTTATGAGCAGTGGAAGAAAGTACTTTCTGGACCGTTCTTGGTGACAGCAGAGCTGAGTGAATCGTTTGGAGAGGATGAAGGGGTTGGTGGGACTGATTGTCCAAGATGAAAAGTCCTCTTGTCCTTCACCAAATCAAACATGCCCAGTCCCCGACCGATGTTGTTACCAGCCTTACGGACCAGTCCATCGATCCGGCTGGCGTCCAAGGTCCACCGCTGCAGTATCACCAGAGAGCTTCTGCAGTAACCACGTTCCTCTTGCAAATTCACTGTCAAGAGGCAAATATGAGAACTTTTATCGAATGACTCCAACTACAAAAACTGTCTTTGACATTTGACCTCTGGCTGAGATGAATCAATATTTGTAAAATCTTCACCTTACCAGCTCTGAAAACAACTGGCGTCCACAATACTCAGTCAAACAATGACCTTCTGCACCCACAAAGCCCAACTGGACGACAGAATCCAGCATCTTTGCCCGAAGCGATCTCTCTAATACATCTCTAATGCTTTTAATAGTTTGACCTCTCAGCACCTTTATTTTAATCTCACTCCGTTCCTGCTTTTCTTTATATTCAAGCTGCACTCTATTTATTTATTTTGTTTAGCCCCCGCTTCATCATTTACTGTCCTTTTTAAACAATGTTGCACAGCTGGAAAGTTGAGGTGACTCAAGAGGCAAAAAAAAAAAAAAAAAAAAAACGGAGAAAAATGTGCAAAACAGATGAAAGTGTCGTAAGATTTTTAACTCGCGACAGACTATTTCTTTAAAAAAATATTTAAAAAAACAAAACAAAACAATTAACAGTTGGGGATTTTTGCTGTAATTACGCTTAATACTTTTAATCAAGAACATTTTTGATGTAACTTAAGATAGGAGAGGTAAGACACAGACCGGAGGTCTAAACTCTATCTCACATTGCCCTTGAGGGACTTGTGTGACATCACTCCTTCCGAAGTAAACACAAGCACACACAGTCTCCGTCGCCACGGTGCCCACTCGCCACAGCAACCGGACTGTGTGGAGGGGGCAACCGCAAACACACACACACACACACACACACACACACACACACACACACACACACACACACACACACACACACACACACAATTATACTTACAGAGTCTGAATAATAGGAAATGATTGCTGCTTATATGAGAAGAGACAAGTGCTGATGTAGCAGCACACACACACACACACGTGCGCACACACACACGCACACACAATTGGAAAACTTGTCTTTCCGATCTTTAGCAGAGCGTAATCCTGAGGGATAAGCGCTAAGAGCCCCCTTGTCTCTTTGACAGCTAGTGGGAGTGATGATTGTGTGTGTGTGTGTGTGTGTGTGTGCGCATGAGTGAGTGTGTGTGCACATGTGTTTAACCCCTTGTTCTCTGTCGTTGCAGCTGGCCTACTGTGTGGTGCAGTTTATGGAGAAAGATGCTACAGTGACTGAATATGTAAGGCTGCTTTTTCAATACATACACTTTTATAATAACAATAAATACATTTGTTTTACATTTTTATTCCATTTTGGCATCTGAATTATGCTCAACTAACTATTTGTAACGTTAAATGTGTTCGAGCGATTTTCTTGACCTACTCATGTTCAATTTTAAATGTCTGTCTTGGAGTTAAAGTGGACTTTTTAAGACAAGGCAAGTTTATTTGTATAGCACATTAAATGTGCACGACAATTCAAAGTGCTTTACAAAAAAAGAGTGTCAAAAGATGCATTAAAAAGTAAAAGAGTTAAAAACACGATCATAATCAACAATGACAGATAGCAGAAGCTGCAGAGCTTCTCAGCCGAGAGGACTCGCTCAGCAGGATGAGGCTCTTTTAAGTTTTGGATTACATTTTTGGTTCCTCCACAACGTCTGACCAACTCCCTGAACTCCCTGTGACTGAATCCTGATTTGCTTTCTGAGGAGGGAGGAATACCGTTAAGAGTCTTAAGACAATGCGTTTACTGCTCGCCACCCCCTTCTGTACCCAAATAGCACATTCAGGCCCAGTCCAGGCTGCAGACGTTTCTTTCATCAACCTTGTCTCCAGTTTACAGACAATTATGAAGCTGCACCCACAAATAATCCAAGCTGATGATCCGGGCACTCCTTTCAACATGTAACAATTCAGATTTATTAGGCCATTTTCTCAAATGTCCTTCCTCATTCAGGAAAGATTTCAGTATTAAAAAAATAATGTGCATGAATGTGCAATGTGTATACAAAAACATGAAGTCAGAGTATGAATGTCATATGATGCATGTGCTTCAGGCAGAGGCCAGCAGAGCTGATGGTTTAAATGTTATTTTGGTTGACGTGTGTTCATCTCTGATCTGCAGATCATCAGAGGGCTGCTCAAATACTGGCCGAAAACCTGCACACAGAAAGAGGTGAGTTCAAAAAGCCTCCGACGCTTTACCTCCTCTTCTTTTTTTTTATGTGTTTATTTTTAATTTCCTCTCCCTTTGTCTGTACATTTGTGTTGTGTGTGTTTAGGTGATGTTCCTGGGGGAAATCGAGGAGATTCTGGATGTGATAGAACCATCTCAGTTCATCAGGATTCAGGAGCCGCTCTTTAAACAGATAGCCGCCTGCATCTCCAGCCCCCACTTCCAGGTAATAAAACATTACTGAATTTTTTTGGAATGTATATTTTGAATTAGACACAGTTGAAGTAAATACGAGGTAACTGGATTACCTACAGATTCAGATGGCTGGTAAAACAGACTCTAGGAATAAGTCAGCAGGCGGATAAAAAGCTGTCTGGTTACCAGAATGCTGCGTGGCTTCGATGACTGAAATTCAGCTTTTATCTGTTTATTTTTCTCTGTGTGTTTTAGGTAGCGGAGCGAGCTCTTTACTTCTGGAACAACGAGTACATCCTCAGTCTGATAGAGGAGAACTGTCTGGTCATCCTGCCGCTGGTATTCGCAACCCTCTACAGAGTCTCCAAGGAGCACTGGAACCAGTCAGTAACACACAAGAACACCAACTCACCTTATTTGTTGCGTTCTTACTTCGCCATCTGCTCTGTTTTATTGTTTTATTGAGAGCTCAGTTACTTTAATGCAGGAAAATAGATAAATATAATTCATATAAGTTGTTCTTGGTAGATGTTTCACCTTCTGTCCTGAAGACCTCGTCGGTTCCATCGGTTCTGTGACACCACACCTTCCCAGCCGTTCCACATCCTTTGGACCTTGAGCTTTACAGTTGTCTTTGCATAGTGAGATTTGAAATAAAACAATCAAGATGTGGTACAAGTGTAGACTTTGAGCTTTAATTTAAGAGCTTTCACAAATACATGACAGTTACCAGGAATTTCGGACATGTTAAGCACCGCAGCTCCTTCCTTTTCTTTTCACATCACTCCAGTACCCATCATTCCCTTCCCATCGTTTCAACCTCAACATTGGTTTATTGAAAGTTCATGTACTTTTCTTAAAATGACTTCAATTCATAAATGGTAAATGCCACGTTCTTGTGAAAGCTGTTACGTGAAAGCTTATGAACTCGATCGTAAAGGTTTACAGCCCTTCACGAGCACTGCTCCGCTTTGTTATAATAAAGGAGTACGAACTGGGCTTCTATTGTATAAATAGCCAAATTACAATAAAAATACATGATAAGTAAAGTTGCTGTAAAGTATGACTATAATACAGTTTTGTGATATATTTACCCGTGAGGCTGTTCAAGCATTTTCTACAAAATAGCAGCTATTTTTGTCACATAATTTAAAGTGAACAAGAGAGAGAAATGATACCTACAGCTCGTGTGAATATAACTCTACATTGTGCATCACAGCTTTTCCAAAAGCTGCAATTGTTTTTTAGTACGTTGCCTATATTTTTTTGATGAATTTAACAATTTGTCCCAAGATTTTCCATGAATTTTGACCCAGTCTTCCACGGAGCTGAACCAGCCTGATTCGCTGTCCAATTCTGCCTCTCCAGGACCATCGTGTCACTGATATACAATGTGATGAAGACCTTCATGGAGATGAACAGCAAACTCTTTGATGATCTCACTGCCTCCTACAAAGTGGAGAAACAGAAGTATGACTCACTGTCTTTGCGTGTTTGTGTCGCTGCATGCAACAGTTACAACAAGAGGAAGAAACAGAGGTCACTTTAAGTTATTATTGAGTTTTTTTTTCTTTCTTTTATTATTTATTAAATTGTCACATTCCACAAGTATGGCATCTGTTGATCACATCATGCTTCCAGTTACTCGTCAATTTCAAGCTGAAGATAGCAGATACAACAGGGAAATCAAATATAAAGGAATAGAAGGGCAGACTTGGGAAACATGGAAGTAATTTTTGCCTGATAAGAGAGCCTACGAGTCACACGGTGTATCATTAACTTGCCCCAGAGCAAGTTTCTCATCTGCTCCTTTCACTTCATTTCTGTCTTTTCACTGCAGGGAGCTAAAGCGTGAAAGGGAGCGTGCGGAGCTCTGGCGAGGCCTGGAGGAGCAGCAGGAGCGCCGGATGCAGATGCTGACAGAGGCCGCCAGGAACCAGCGCAACCTTCAGGAGCGAGGCGAGAGAGGGGACCCCCTGAGCCCCACGTCCCCACAGATGGCTCACTCCGACCAGCCCGAGCCCAAACCCAGCGGGGCCTCTTCTGGAGCCGGCGAGAGCGCTACCTAGGTGCCGCCTCACAAAGATGGGAAAACACCGGGAAAGGAAGGGGAGTGCTAGGGGACAGGGATTTGATTGGTGGTGAAAGTCCTGGGAGATGGAAAAAGGTACAAAACAAGTCCATGGTTCTCTTTTTTCCTCTTGTATTATGGAGGTGGCAGCTTCTTGTAAAAAGGTGCAATCTCTGTGATGCAAGACTGTACCTTCTTTCTGACAAAGTTGTGTGAAACTGGTTCACTTTTTGTTGTACACACATCCTGTTGCAGATCAGAAGATGAATACTTTCCAAAGGTGCACATTTTCGTTAACAGCTGGTTTATTAAACTGCAGGTCGGTACTTAAAATTTGTAACTGGCTTGCATCAAATCAGCCTCAAAATAGAAACGAACCAACAAACAAAAGAAATCTCCAGTGCAGCAATTTTATGTGTCTATCTTGTCTCAACATGTAACAAATGGTGTCATAGTCTGCACTGTGGCCTCGTATTTATATTTTGGTCGGAGATGCTTATTCCATGTGTGGATAGCACAACGCGTTAGTATACAAAAGAAGCAATTTCACACAAATGTCCCAAAGCTGTCGCCGCACAAACCAGACACACAAACCGCCAACATACACACAGGTTCAGGTATTTTACTGTAAATATCAGAAGACAGAGCTGCGAAGAATATATGCAGGCCAAACACGTCTCACACACTAAAACCGATCGAGGCATCAAAACTTTTCGTACAAACACACACACAGAAGACGCACATACAACTGGTTGTGGCGCAAACTTTTCTCCCAATCTGTCCGGTTCCACCGAAGGGCGAGACTAAAGTCCCTTAAATCACAGCTGGTTTAAAAATGATGACACTGATATAAAGTACAATAATGTTCCTTCTTCTTACTTGTTACTCTACTACTACTACTCTACTCTAAGTACTACTGATAATGATGTTTTTTTATATATAAATATATATAAATATATATACATACGTCTCTGGATATTTCTGTAGTGTATTACGGGAGAAAAACTAGTGTAGCAGAAACCATAAAGGGGAAGGCCGACTCGAAATCAGACATAAAATATATATCGGGCCATAATGTGAGTGCTGAAATTCAGCAGAATTCCCCTTTAACAGACCTTAAAAAAGGGGAGGAAAGAGCTGGATTGACAGTAGGTGTTTTTCTTTTATTTTGAAATTTCATCTTTGGTGTGACAAGTGTTTTTAAGGAGATAATCAATGAAATCTCAGAGCATTCGATATTAAGGGCAGGGTAAGAGTTTCTGTGTGATTTCTATTAACATACACTATTTGTCACATGGTTAATATCTCCTCACCATCTGTGAGCTTCTCTTCCTGCGAGGGTTTATGTATTATGCACATGAAATGGGAGATTTGGAGAGTCTATGATATTGAGTACTGTAGGGAGGATGGGGGAGGAGCTAGCACTCGGTTTGGTTGTTTTGTTTCAAACATCATGATGTCATCCAGAGATCGCTTACCCTGCCTTTAAAATGTCAGGAATATGTCCTTTGACATTATCCTTCTAAAGTCTTCTTTTAAACGCAGTTTCATTTAGTATTGGTCACAATTATTCACCTGAAATCCATTTTAGGTAACCCTGAGGCTTAAAAAAAGAATTGGTTTGAATGTGTTTCCGTTCTCTGCATTTATGAAGCTGTTTTAAAGTTGTTTTTTTTTTGTTTCAAATTCTAAATTGTTTACATACCTGCTTGCTTGCTGGCAGCCTTGTCCTCTCTACCGCCACCCCTTGTTCATCTCTGGAACTGCGTGAGCCATGTTGGCTACGTACCACCCCCCCCCCCCCCACCCCCATTTTTTTTCTGTTATACTATAATTTATTAAAAGCTCCATATGGTGCTTTGATGTCTAATGTGTTAATCTTTTCTAATGGAAATTTGCTAAACTCAGCAGTTTGCTTTGGTTACGTCTACAAACAGAAATCCGAACCATCTCCATGTAAACAGAAATGAACATGGGAAAGACTAGTGAACCCCAGGCAACACCGGCGGTACAAGTAAGTGGATAATGTACACCGGAAACGTTTCAAACCAAAATAAAAACACCGCAATCCGGTTGGGTTTCTAACTCCTAAGCGTCTGTAGGTTCAGCAGACCTAATGCTGCTAGGTGGTGATCTTCGCGATACTTTTTTTTTTCATTGTGAACCAACACAAATCTGTTTTTTCTTGTCTGATCATTTTAATAGTGACGGGGTGAAGAGAGGAATGGTGGTTAACAAAAAAAACTGGAAAAAAAAAAATAGCAATATTTTCATTCTTTCAGGATAATCTGTGTTTTTAGGGGGTAAACTATAAGTGGGTGTCACACACTAAAGTTTACCACCCGCTCTTGTTTTTACTCTTGTTGCGTCCCTGATATTCACATTGTCTTAAAGGTACTTTCTGTGTAAATTTATTTAATGAACAATGATTTTGCTTTGATATTATGTTGTTTATTTTATCGCTTTTGTATAATCTTGTTTATTTTGTGGGGAAACTGATACTGATGTTATTTATTTTCTATTTAATCAGAAAATGTAACCTTATTTGACATTGACGGTCAGGTTGTGTACGTGCGCTCGAGTGTGTTAGTATGAATTCAGCGAGTGAATCGTGAGTAGGAGATGTTTGCTGACGGAGTGATGGAGAACGTAAGAAAAAACACTGATATCCTTTTGCTTCTTTTTCTCTGTCTCTCTCTCTCCTCTCCTTCCTGAGGGACAGGGTCTGAATTCGAATGTATCATTAAACAAAACTGATTGTTTTTGGTTTTTTGTAAAGTTAGAGACACAGAGCTGCCTGTTGGTTGCTTCATAACCAAACATTCACAAGCCCCCTTTTTTTTCCCCAAGACACTTGCTTCAGATCATGCCTGAATCAACAATGTTTTAAAATCCTTTTGATTTGATTTGATGCTTTAAGATTAAAGCCTCCGCTTTAGTGTTACGGTGGATTAGCTATGACCCTGTAATCTCCTGCTGCTTCCTACGGATGAGCTTGTCGCGTTTGTGTGTTGAAGCTCCAGCATTTCATTTAATTTGTTGTATTCAACATGTAGGTCACGACTTTCTAACAAAATGCTGGACAGACCTAGTTTCATCAAAACTGAGCATTCGAGTTGACTGCTGAGCTTGGAAACAGTTAAAGCCCCTCTTAAGGTCAGTTTTTCCATCCATCCAGGGAGGCTACCCCTCCCTCTCCTCAGCCACCTCCTCCATCTCCTACAAGAAGACACCAAGGTGTTCCCAGGCCAGCTGAGAAGCATAATATCTCCTTGTCCTGGATCTACCTGGAGCCTTCTCCCAATCAGGCCCAAAACACCTCCCCAGGGATGCGCCCTGGAGGAATCAGTACTTGCTGTTCCTCAGATCACCTGGGAAGAGGCTCACTGGCAAGCTCCTGGTGAGCGGGTCTTTACCTACATCCGTAGATAGAGTTGCTCTCTATGACGGCATCTCAGCTATCGTCTAAACAATTGAATAAACTCTTAAGAAAACAACCGAGTGCCCTGAAAGTGTGAGCATGAGATCGTAGCACATAACCTGGTAATGTTAGTTGTTTTTCCAGTAGTTTTGGTTGAAATTGGTTTTTGAGGTTGGAAGAAACTAAATATTTTACATAATATACATAAATAAAGGCAGTAAGTGTTGGGGTCCAAACTGGTGTCTCATCTCAGTTATCAAAACCAGAAAAAATGAAAGATAATTTGAGTAAAATTAAGAAGCTTTTTAAAAAAATAAAACAATTTGATTCTCCCCCGAGGCAGCACGGTGGCTTAGTGGTTAGCCCTGTTGCCTCACAGCAAGAAGGTACCTGGTTCCTCCGGGTTCTCCGGCTTCCTCCCACAGTCCAAAAACATGCAGGGTAGGTTCATTGATCACACTAAATTGCCCGTAGGTGTGAATGTGAGCGTGATTGGTTGTTTGTCTTCTATGTGGCCCTGCGATGGACTGGCCACTGGCGACAGGGTGAACCCCTGCCTTTCGCCTACTATGCGTCGGGATAGGCTCCGACAGACCCCCGTGACCCGGAGACGGTTTAAGCGGGTATAGATAATGGATGGATGGATTCTCTCCCATAAACTCTAATGAACCACCTTACAAGCGAATGACATCTGGCTGGACCTGTAGGGACACACACTCAAGACAATATTCTTATTAGGATATTGCATTGACTTCCATTCATATTGTACATCCTGACCCAAACCTGAACCTTAAAATGAACCATTATTAGTTTATGTCTAACTGAACCAGAACCTTACCTGAACTGAACCTGAACCGAACCTAACCTGAACCTAAACTGAACCCAACCTGAACCTAACCTGAACTGAACCTGAACCCAACCTGAACCTAAACTGAACCCAACCTGAACCTAACCTGAACCGAACCTGAACTGAACCTAACCTGAACCCAACCTGAACCCAACCTGAACCTAACCTGAACTGAACCTGAACCCAACCTGAACCAAACCTGAACCTAACCTGAACCGAACCTGAAGCCACACCTTAGTGCTCCCAGAAATGTCATTCTTTTTCTCGGTCCCAGCAAAGTCTGTCATTATACCAAAGCAGGTTCTCATGAGATAATAAAAACAAACACACACACACACACACACACACACACACTCATTTACAAGGAATTTGGTTGGATTTCAAACTTTGTCATGATTCAGGCATGCAACACTCCAACCCACAATTGAAAACAGCCCAACCCTTTCACTGGCACCAAGCAAAGTTTACTTTATGATTTAAGTTTTGGCTTGTTTAGTGATTGTTATCGTCAGCTCGTCAGCTGACTCAAAGAAAATGGACCCCCAGCTCGCACCGCTCTCGAAATTTTCCACGCAGTTAATTCCTCAACACTAGAATTCTCCCAAGTGTTCTAGAGCTGCTCCAAAACGGGACGCAAGAGAAGGGAAGCGGGTGTTTTGTAGAGCGCTCTGGTACCACCTCGCAGACAGCCATCAAATGCTGGTTTCATCGACTGTCGTGCTTCCTCTCTGCGCCCAAGCGAATTTGAGCGAATGCTTTACGTCAGAGAGGGGATGTGACAGGAAGTAATGAAAACGGGCAGTAAAGATAAAAACCAGAGAAGGAGAAAGACAGAAGAAAGAAAAGAGTTTGAAACGAAAGCATGGCAATAAGTCAAAGCAAAAGTATGAGAATATAATGTTACTGAAACCTACAACCGCATTACGTAGCAATTTCACTGAATTTCTAGTTTTGCACTGTCTGCCCAATGGTCTGTGTTTGTTGTGTTGAAGAAAAAAAAAACTTAGAGAAGATGTTAACAAGGATGCAGAAGATGTATATTTTGGGGACCAACAGCGGTGGGGGGTTTGAATGTAGAGTGGATTACTACTGTATGTAACATTACAGGGAGATGTAGAATGGAGAAAAAAACAAACTATGTGCTAAAAATGAAACTTCACTTTGAGAAAACACTTTGGGAGTCTGTGTTTTTATTTCACCACCAGTGTTTGTACATTATTGAAAGCTGCTTTAATACTCTGTTTTAGACTTCCTACTATCATTCCATACTTATCTACAGGTGTTTTTCCATTTGGGAGTCTTTTGGAACAGATTTTTATTCTTTCATGTAAAAATAATAATAACAATCATGGTTGTAATTTTTTTTTAAATCACAAAATACAATATATTGCTACATCACCTCTAGTCAACCGTGGTCTGAAATACGCCGTTTTAGCTCCTGTCTCTTTAAGAACCTTTTCTAACCTTTACTGCAAATAAAATAAAGTAATAGCATCCGACTGAAAAACCAAAAGGCATGCTATGTACTTTTTGACAGTAGTAAATATCAGCATGTATTGTCCCAATGCATGCTACTCTTCCTGTACCTGGCAAAATGATCGATTGCTGATCATGCAGAATTTTGTGTTTGGGGAAATCGAGTTTTTATTCCCCTCTCAGGGGTCAGCTCAAACCAACGCAGGTCCTAAAAAAGAGAGGAGTAGTAGTAAGGTGAAGTTGTTTGTTCCACATAACAATTGTACACAATGTTAAAGTGGACATTCACATGGCCATTTCCAGCCGTTTAAAGTTGAATTGGATGAAATGCACCTTTAATCTCCATATATGCACATATATAACCATGTAGTAGCTCTTCACTAAAGTAACATTTCCAACAAGTTAGGTTTTCCTGTGTTGATCTTTATTAACTTTCACATATTGTCAGAATCAGCGATCAGGCTGTTCTGCTGTAATCCATAACAACCAAATGACACCAATTTTGCATCTGGGAAAACGTCATAGGTTTTCCACGAGGCAATTGATTCACATGTGGAAAATCTGTATAGCAGTTAAAAAGTACCAACAAACTGAAAACGCCACGGGAAGCAAAATTACATGCATCTTTTTTTTTAAGTATTAATGTAAAATCATAGCATTTCTAAACTGACATATACGAAGTTCTATACAGTTCAACAAATACCAGACACTTTGATCTACTAAAAACGGGGTCAACCTGAGTTCTGTCACACTTCATATTTAAATAAAAGTCAGATTAAAATAACACACACACACACACACACACACACACACACACACACACACACACACACACACACACACACACACACACAGTTTAAGAAAACACTGACAAGCATTTACTATGTTCCAGGGACTCTCCATTATTTCTTACTTGGGGTTTATAATGGTATTTTATTGTAATTGCTATGATGTCAGAGTGTCCGTCCGCCCTAATGGCCTTCTAAAAACAATAACAAGGACAGATTGGTTCCATTCACTGGACCGTTCGGACAGAGAGACACCAGCAGAGTCCAGCCGCTGAAATCTCAGCAAACTCTCCAGCTTAAAAGGTGAGCGTTATTTCTTTTAAAACGTCTTATGGTAAGATAATTTAAAAGCCATATTAACCATAAAAGCAGCACCGGTGACAGCATGTATTTAACTACATGAGTAGAGTATTTATGCAGCTTCTGCAGACTACTCACAGTGGTCTCAGTGCAACCTGCAAGTAAAGTTTGTTATAACAAAGCTGGTATCTGTTATGGCATTATGTCAAAGAGTTTGTTTAGGCAAAATAAGAAAAAACTACTTGGTATACATGGATTTGCCATTTTTAAGACATTTTGCATCACAACGCTTTGGTTTAATGCTCTGATGTCCACCCATCCATGCATTTTCTACCCCCGCTCAATCCTGTACAGGGTGACGGGGGTCTGCTGGAGTCTATCCCAGCTCATTACAGGCGGAAGTCAGGGGTGCTCTGAGGTCTTGAGGTACAAAGGTACTGACTGCAGTAACCACGACAACCACTAGAGGGAGTTGTGAGTCAGGATCCAATTCATCACCTTCTCCCTCACTTTTGGCAATCCATCACACAGACCTAAACATTAATCAGTTTCTGTTTCAAGGCCAAACAAAGACTTTTAACGTGTTTTGGTCATTAATATGCAAGAAAGGAAAAGTAGTGCCTACTCAGGTGAAACTCATTTACAGTTATTGAAGATTATACTAACTTTTATACACAAGGAGAGATCTCTTGAGTTGGCATCTTTCCTTTTGTTTAAACTGGTAACTTTATGATGAATCAATTATAATTTTGCTATTTCATCATACCCAGCATGCTGCTCCATCCTCTTTCCCTCTCCTTCACCTGTCTCCTGGCTGCTGGGGCAGTCATTATGTGTGTCTCCGTGACAACGCCACTTCACAGTTTCAAAGGCTGTGCAGTGCGCGAGTTCTCCTTTGTGGCCCAGAAACCTGGCTGCAAGGGACGTCACATCACCACAGAGGCCTGCTGGGGGCGCTGTCACACCTGGGAGGTAACATTTACCGTGCAGTTAAGCGTCACAACAGCTGTTACTTTTAGATGTTGCTATTTACGATCACTCAAATTGAATAAATGAATACTGATACACGACTGAAGCCAAACCATAAGAAGAGTGATGCCCTGGTCTTTTCTCTGAATCATGAGTCATTAATATAAGAAATGTTTGAATCCTTCCAAGCAGGAAGTGACTCTAAACTTTTACTGTGCTTTATTATAGTTTAGGAGCTCTGAGTGATTTGGAAAACCAGAAGTTAAAAGGAGGAACTGTGTTTCAGTGGTGAACTTGCAAACAATAAAAATAAAATAGAAGAAATTACACATTAAAGTGGCATACAATCTATATATATATATGTGTTTTAAAATGCATAAAGATCTACTTAAAGGCATTTTAACCCCTTGGGGGCATTTTGAGCTACTTTGGTCACATTACATTTATGTTCAACATGACAAATTTAGATCCTTTTTACGGCACAATCTACCTGATTGGTTACTTTCCAAAATGTACCTACTGTATAGACAATATTTTGCAAAATGTAACAAAACAAAAACAAAACAAAAAAAAAAAAAAGTGGAAAACTTTTTTTTTCCCACAATAGAAAATGTGAACATATATAATGAAGGCTGTTTAGGGTAAAAAAAAAAAAAAAAATCAACCAAATAAACAAAATCTTTTAAAAACAGGAGTTATATTTTGGTGTTTTTAATGTAATTATCTATATGTACACATTTACAACTGTTAGGTGTTACTATACAGATGGGACATTCCCTGATTAATTAAGTAAAAGCTTTCCACGCATTAATAATCTTAGATTTTGAGTGGTGTTTTTTCACCACACAGCTGCTTAATTTTACCTCTAAACAGTGATATTTAGTAGTATAGGACAGCTTTGGTGCTCGGTTTGCAGATTCCACTCATTGTTTGTGTTTGGGAACTCCACAGAGGCCCGTACCAGAGCCCCCTTACATCCACAGAAACCACCGCGTGTGCACCTACAGCCGTATCCACCAGATGACCACCCGGCTGCCAGGCTGCCAGCCTGGCGTCTCCCCTCTCTACCACTATCCCGTGGCCCTGCACTGCCACTGCAGCATCTGCTCCACACAGGACACCGAGTGCGAATCCTTTTGATGAACGGCGGGAAAAAAAACAACACTTTTACTGATACGGATGACTAGAACTCTAATAGGAAGTTTGTGTTCAAGGTTATATAAAATAGAAGGGTTGTAGACTAAAAATCTCATGCATATACTTATATATGTCTGTATCTGAGTAGTTAAAGTAACAGAACACATGTTAGATTTATGTTTTACTTTTACCTGATGTTAAGAAAGCTTAATAGCATAATGTACAGATGTAATACGCTGTTTTATATGTAACACTGATTATATGTAGAGAAGAAGACAACATACAAATGAAATGTAAAACTCTAAGATTTCACAAGTTGGTGTTGCATGTGCTCAGTTTATCACCTGTTATGATGTTTTTATCTATGAAGTCATTAAATAAAATGATTATGTGCTTCTTGTTTGCAATTACAAATAAAGTACCATCTCATTTGATGTGGACAGGGTCAGTTAACTGGATCTGGTTCGTTCTGTGCGGGTAAATGGGAGGGGCAACAGGCCCATTTCCAGATTTGAATCCAACATTTAAAAGAAATTAGATAATATTCTGGCAAATGACATTAAATTCAATCTCTTCCAAACCAAATTCCTTATCAGGCATGTTTAGACCTCTGACCTAGACCGGTGGTCTATGAACCACAGCATCACACACACCGTGACATAATCTGATTTTTCCGGTTTAGATCTTTTTTTGTATAAGTCAAAACTGCAGATATGGTGTGGCTGTGACTTCCTCCTCATCACGTACATTCCAGAGACTTTTATCCTGGAAATTGTTGGAGACAATGCCGGCCTTTTTATATTTCCATTCCTCTGTCTCCGCGTCCTTGAGCTCTGCTGAGTCACATAGTGGAAACTCCACTTTTCCCCTGTCAATCTAAATCGATAAAGACACAGAGGGTGTGCTATTTGTGTCTTAAGTGTTATGTTCAACTATGAAAGCATATATATATAAAAGCTTGTATTCACAGACCGAGCCAATAAAAGGCACTTGTGTGTCTGAATGCCTGCATGTGTTTACACAGTTGGGAAAATATAACAACTGGACTAAAACACAATGTTAGAAAAAGGAAAACCTTCCCTAATCCTCTCCTTCCATTGTCATTGTGCCCAAAATAACACACACACATAATTTAGCTAATACAGTCACATCTACTTATACACTTTGACATAATGATGCACACACACACTCGTATGTGCAATAACATGTGTACACATCATATGCTGACATGCAGGCAGGTTCACGTGACGTAACACACGCTCACAGTCCCACACACAGATTAAAATAACAGAGCCCAAGTGGAAGCGGAAACAATGATATTACTCAAGATGCCACAGTTTCCATGGCAACCAAAAGCGCTGGGGCCACTGAGCAACACAAACTTCTGTCACCTCGCTGAGTCACACTGCAGCAACGTGTGTGTGTGTGTGTGTGTATGTGTGTGTGTGTGTGTGTGTGAACATTCCAGCTGAAGCTGATTCACGTCTCCCTGCTGATGAGGTGCCGCAGCCCGTGCACAATCATGGTCGCACTTCCCGTCTCTCTCGCTTTCCTTTCCCTCAGGTTGGCATAGAATAAGAAAAGAAACACACACTGCAACCATCCGTGCAATTTACTGTCAACACTGTAATAGTTTTGTGCTTGTGTGTTAAGGTGACGGGGGGGGGGTGTTAGGTGATGATGTCACACTCTTAGTTTTCCATTAACAGAACTGGAGAGGGAATGTTCGGTGTAGAGGGGCCATGAGATGATAATTGTGTTGTTCTTGTCTGTGTGGGTGGGTGGATAAGCAGCACTCAAGGCATCAATCCCGAATTAGAGGTGACACACACAACCTCAGGTCTAAAAAGGTCGGGGTGCTGTATGAAATTGAAAATAAAAACAGAATGCAATGTTTTTTTTTCAATCTCTTAGACCCATTTTTTATTCCCAAAACTGAGACATTTTGCTATTTCATAGGAAGTGGCAAATACATCTCGAAAACGTTGGAACAGCAGCAACAAAAGCCTGGAAAATTGGCATGAGGTCTGTAGCATGAAAAAGAAGCATTTCCGAGGCAGGGCTTCTCAGATGTAAAGATGGACGGGGGTTCTCTAAACTGTGACAAAAGGCGTCAAAACAAACTGTGGAAAATTTTCAAAACATTCCTTAATGGAACATTGCAAAGACTTTAGTAGATCCCACCATTACAATGTGGAATATCATCAAAAGAGAGTCAGGAGGAATCTCTGTAGGCACGGGACAAGCCTGAAGGTCAAAACTGGATGTTCTGTTGTTTGGCCCACTGTGTAAAAAACAGGCAGGGTTCTCCACTGGAAATCATCGCATGGGCTCAGGGACATTTCTAGAGATCACTGTCGTGAAAAAGGTTTGCTGTGCAATCCAGAAGTGCTGCTTATTGTGCAAAGAGGAAGTCACATGTGAACACAACCAGAAACATTGCCATCTTCTCTGGATCAAAGCTAATTTGAAAATGATCTCTGAGAGAAAATAAAATTGATGGTACGGGGTTGCAGTAGTGTCTATGGTGTGGCCAGCTGACACGTGGGAAGGCACCATCATCACAGAGCTCTAACGCATATTCCCATGCAGACAATGTCTCTCTCTGGGAAGATCTTGCATTTTTCAGCAAGACAATGCTAAAGCACATACTGCATCCTTCACAACACTGGCTCCACATTTTATATTTATCTTTATACTTCAGTCACCTTCTATTTCTTTGAGGCCCTTCTGTCTCTACAGGGTCATTTTGTCTTACTTTTTATCTCATATTTTCATTATTCATCATTTTTATGTGTTTGGCTTCAGATCTAGGTCATATTGCATCATCTTTTTGTTGCCACTTTTTTAGTCTGTTAATAATTTATCAAAACTAAAAGAAAAATAAAAGAGAAATGATACTACCCCCCCTCTTAAAAAAAAAAAAAGGGACACTTCTATTGCAGAAAATGCTGCCACCTTCTCAGGGATGAGCGCATTTATGATGGACTGAGGTGAAGTAGCCAGCTCTTTCCACACATTAATAATCGTTATTCATCGCAGCGGTGCTCCTTATCTTTGCTGTAGAATAATCTCCTGCTACCCTACTGACATGGACACACCCTGTTACCGACATTTTAAGAGTTCAAGCCCAAAGAAAGCTGCAGCATTTCTAGATCTTTATTTTTTATTGTGTGATAGTGTCTTCTGTTATTGATACGGTTCCTCCTGAGGTCACTGTGTGGTGGCTCTGACCTACTGCTAATAAACTTAATTATACCTTATTGTTATTAATTGTTTAATTTGATTTTTTTTAGATATAAATGTATATAGGAGCTCCAGATGCTTACTTGTTTGAAGGAACATCTGTGGATTTAATGATGATAATAACTAATCCAACCAAATGCTCTTCCAAAGCACCACTGAAAACCAAAAAAAACTTCAAATAATGGTTGCCTTTCCCCGCATCACCGTCTGGTGACCTTGCAAGTACTTTCTGCAAGTTTCATCTTGAGAATTCATCTCTAGTGGAGACCCACCAAAACAGAATAAAGAAAACCCAATTTGTGGTTTTGAGCTTACTTTTTAAGGGTTACGCAGTCCTTGGTGGTGTCATTTGACAGAAGCATCCAGATATTACAAAAAAAAAAAAAAATCCATCTAACAATCTAAGAGTCCATAAAAAGACTGGGTTTTGGTAAAGGTCGTTGCTAAGATGGAATAGCAGCGCCAGACGGTTCACAGAATATAGCTACCATGTGCTGCACTCAGAAAAAAAGTTGACCCAAAAAACCCACAGTACCATCTGACCCGACCCGGTCCTTCCTCCTCCTGCAGCTGCAGATGGAAAACCCAGCGGTGCTCTGTGAATCTGAGTGTGTGTGTGTGTGTGTGAGAGAGGTCCTGTCTCGATTCAGTTTATTACTCCACTTGTAGTGTGTGTGGCAGTGGAGGCCTAAAACATTTATATTTAGTTTACATTTTTTCAGTGGGCTTTTGTCTGGACATGAATCTACTTCTCCATATGTTCAGATAAAGTTTTATATATATGTGTGTGTGTGTGTGTGTGTGTGTGTGTGTGTGTGTGTGGTGTTACTGCCGTAGTAGTGCGTTGATGGAAAACCTATCTAGTTTTCCTTTGTGTCACATCAGCTAGTGGTCCCCCTGAAGGTTTAAAACAAGGCAGCGGAGTGTGGGGAGGAACCCACAGATGGTAACGCAGACCCACAAAGATGTTTCAGAAAAAGATTCACTGGGATTTCACTTCGATTTGAACCCTTTTTTGTTGTGCAGGTAGAAAGAGCAGAAGAGAAAAAAAAAGAAAAAGAAAAAAGATCCACACACACTCGCCTCTCTAATTGTGGGTGTGTCGAGACCTATAAGTGCCTGCGCTCTTACCTGTGTTACTTATATGCCTGCGCGAGGCTCCCGGCAGACACTTTCACACACACCTGCCAGACAACACACCTGCACTCGAGAACTCCGGCTGTCCAGGTAAGAACTCGCTCATTCTTACATCTTGAGCATCATGCCTCTAACTGGTGTCAAACATTTTTAGTCTCGTTATTCACCTGGTTTTTAGATTTCTTTGGGAATTTTTAGGACTTCCTTGCACAGAATGTTTTTGAACAATCTAAAACAAGTTGAACACGCTAAACATTAAGGAGTTTTTAATGTATTTTCCTGAACTGGGATGTGTGCATTTTAATTTCTGGGATGATAATTTTTAATTTCATTTTTAACTTTTTTTTTTAAGGAGACGATTATGGAAAATTTGCACGGTTATTTTATATTTATTTTGAGACCATTACTTGTGAGGTTGAAATAAAAAACATAAAGTATATTTCCTTTTAACATATAATAGATTATGTCTATGTTTTACTTTTAATTGATACTGTAAGTGTATTATTTGAGATGCATTTTCATACGTTAGATGTTTACCTCATTGAGCAGCATAATTTATACAGTTAAAAAAGACATCTTATTTTTAACTATTTTCCACATATTTGGATTTGTATGATCTAGAATAAAACTGTCTCTGATGGTTATCGACAGCGTACAATTCATACGTTCCTTTGTTAAATGTGCATAATTAAAAATTAGTTGCTGAAAACATAATAGGAGTTTTGGAAAATATTTTATGTTTCTTCTTTTTCTGTTTTTGTCAATTTTATAGCAAGATTCCATTAAGAGTCTAGTGGGTCCAGTTTTATGTGCGTCTTTTGCCCAGTTTTGACGTGTAAGGGTTTTAAAATGATCGTGGAGGGTAATTTTCCTGATTACGGAAAAATAAAGGTTGGAACTTTTTCAGTGTATGTTCTTTTCAGTCCGTGTTGGTGTCTTTGTAGCACTGACCTCTCTGCACTTTCATCTCCAAAAATGTCCAGAAACATATTAACGTTTAACCTATTTTTATTTAAAGACTCAACGAACGTCCAGGTGTGGAAACTCTGATTAAAATGAAACTGCCAGCCATTCTTCCTTATTGTGACACAATTAAAAAAAAAAAAACAAAGTGAAACACAATAAAAATAAACAGTGAGACAAAAATAAATAAAAATGAGTGAGATAAGTCTCACACATACACAAGTAGGCCAGTACTGACCGGTTAATTTGGTCGTGCCGAGGAAGTTCCTGGGGCCTTTCTGCGGTCCCGAAAGTGCTGGATCCCGACACTGTCGAAGCAGACGAGATTTAAGAGGACAAAATTAAAACAATAAGCACAATTTAAGAGGAAAGTTCCAGATTAAATAAAAATCTCGGTGCCTCATAAGAGAAAAAGAATCTTGCAAACTGTCCAACAAGCATCTCCACAAACTTCCACCTGTACAGGCTTTCCTTGATGCCAGAATGTTAGTATTGATAATAGCAACTTTTATTCTATTTTCTAGACTCTTCCAGCAACATCTCACTTACCCTTCTGATTGATCCGTACAGATGTCTCAGCGCATCAGCTCTAACCTCTGCCTGCTGGCCCTGCCGCTGATGGCCCTGCTGCTGCTCTTCTCTCCTCTCGGATGGAGCCATGAAAGCCTCACCCCAGGATGCCACCTTTACCGTGAGTTGTACGACTGGGCGACGTCTTCTTCCGGGCAGCGTTCTGGTTCGGGGGGTTCCGAAGCCAGTTGGGTTTTGGAGCTACAAAAAGGGTACCAGGGTGACAACCTGTTTGTAGAAGATACACGGCGCTCCTTGCGAGGCATCTGGAAGGAATTGTTTAGAAGTCCATGAAAGCCCACCAAATAAAATAAATTAAATCTACCAAGCTGTTTGATGTTTGGACAAGTCATGTTACTTTACTGGTAGCTCAACCATAGCAGCTGCTACTCATTGACTGGCTCAGCTGTCTTGCTTTATTTGTCTGATTGGCTTAAACGTACCTACTATGGACCGTAATGGACATTCCGGGACATTGTGGAAAGTCTCTTTTCTACTTTCCTGTAATGACTTTACAGATGACTCTGTAGCGACAATCTGGCAGTTCATTTCAATGAAGGCCAATTCAAGGTTTATACGGCCACAAGGGTCAGCAGGATACACATTTAATTTTGCTTAATAAACTTTTATGACCTTTTCTGCAGTTTGGGATTCATAACTTGCTGAGTCAGGGTGGATGACAGCCCACTTAGTGGCTGATATTCCTTGCTGGAGAAATCCTGTAGCCATTTCAGAAGTCTCCACGGGAGCTCTGTGTACTTTTTACTGTTAAATATGAGGGGTTATGCAATGTCCATGATCATTAATTTTGAGGCCACCATGAAAAAAAAAAGAAAAAAAGAAACTGCTGCTGCTGATTTTGCAGCTTTATGCCCCTCTTCTTTTGCACTGCTGCATTAAAAATGTGTTGCAGTTGCAGAGTTTTTGCAGCATGAGAGTAGCAGTGTTTCTTCTTTCACATGTATAAGTTTCAGAAAATGTCTTTAAACTCATCTCCTAAATGAAAAAGATGCGCACAAGTCAGTCCAGAAGGGAAACTGTTGAATCACAAACACTCACATGCACTTCCTCTCGTCATCCAGCCTTCAATGTGACCATCCGCAGTGACCGCCGCGGCACTTGCAAAGGCACCCACCTGGTCTACGCCTGCGTGGGGTACTGCGAGTCCAGCGCCTTTCCGTCCAGATACTCAGTATTGGTGGCCTCCAACTTCACCCACAACATCACCTCCACCTCACGATGCTGCACCATCACCAAGGATGCCAAGGTGAGCGATGGGAGGGAGACGTCAAGGTGAAGGAAAGGAGGAGTGAGATGCCCCCCCATGTTTGATATATTGCCCACGTCTTGTGGTTTGTCATTCTTCAGGTCAAAGTTCGCCTGGACTGCCCTCGAGGTCGTCACCACGATGAAATCGAGATCCTAACAGCAAAGGCGTGTCGCTGCGACATGTGCCGCAAGTCTCGCTACTGACATATCAGGACAGAAAGCTGCATATTCATAGGTTAACAAGCAAGTTCAAGTTTCCTCTTAGTCAGTTAAGCAGTACGGCACCTTTCTCCTTCAACCCATGTCAAGAATCCACCTTTTCTAACTGAACACTGACCTATCGCTATGTTACTGTCCAAAGCAGGTTTTTTTCACTTTCATTTTCATTGATTTATAGCCTATGATCATCAACCCTGAGCCAAAAGGAATTAGATAATGAGGTTCAGTTAAAAAGTCATTTCTTCACGGAAACTTCAAATAATAATTAAAAAAAAATCCAAAGCTTACAAGATGTTTCCATTAAAAAAAAAAGTTTTTGCAATAACCACTAAACACAGAGAGAAGACTAAAGAATGTACAAAATGTATTTATATTTATGAATCTGAACTGAAAGACATTTTGTAAATATCTATTGATGAAACCAAAGAATGTTGGACGTATTAGTTAAATGAAAATAAAAAACAATGCACTGTATACTTTGTGATGAAACTGTGTCAATAAATTTCTATTCTGCAACTCCAAACTGATTTCTGTCTATTATTTTTCTCCCTTTATGGGACACAAATTAGACTATGTCTTTAAATGTTATACAACATGGCTGTTATACACCTCCACAAATACTCCTATTTTTGTTGTCTCTCCAGAAGCATGTAACGCACAGAAAATTATTAAATACATATTTAGCGATGCTGTTGCATTGTATTGTGCACTGTAGTTGCGTACATCCTTTGTTATTTTATCAGTGCTGTTACATTTGCAACTTAAATGGGAATGTAGTGAAGTGACGTAGGTCAGCGTGTTGGACAAGACAGAAGGAGGGAGACAGGAAAAGTATGAATCAGAGAAAAGACAGGAGCTGTTCCTCATTTCTAAGTACGCCAAGTACTCGTGTAGTTCGCACTTGACGAGGCTTCCCAGCTTAGTACAGGCGAAAAGTCTGTACTAAGCTGGGAAAGGCTCCGGCAGACCCCCGTGACCTAAACAGGATTAGGCAGGTATAGAAAAGGGAAAATGGTTTAAACTTTTGTATTTCAGATGAGTTATAAATACATTTCAGTGGAGGCAAAAGAGAAACACTCCAACAACATTTGAGGAGATTTTGGGTAAAACAGGCTCTGTCTTGATAACCACAAATGTAAAGTTACCTTTTCTTTTTTTTTTTTGGTTAATTTGAACATCTATTTCCTCCCTGCTGGACTGACGACTTGTCCTGGGCGAACCTCTTCGATTCACCCAAACGGAGTTGGGATAGACTAACTGACAACTCCGTGACCCTGAATCGTAATAAGAATAAATTGGATGTCTATTTCGCCATTTTAAAAAGCATCTTAAAACTACACTCTGTTAAACAAAAACAAAATTGTAACTTTCTGACTTTACTCTTTTCTTCTCTGTCGTTACTTCTGCTTATTGATGCAAAATGCATTCTGGGAAACATTGTCGTCTCACGTCTCCACTGAATCCATCCTCAACAACACGTGGAACCAGATCATATTTGAGTTTTTTTTAACTGTACTCGACTAGGTGAGAACGTTGAACTGGAGCAGTACTTCAGCTGCGGACGATGCCGTTTCACGAGTACACGGAACAGAAATGCAGACGGCAAATGTAAAGAAACGACTAGGCACATATGCTTCTTTTCTATTTGCACTAACAACCTACACTTGTAGCCTATTGTGATGTCACAACATACGCAATTGATAAAAAAAAGGAAAATTCAAAGTAAATTACACTAGAAGAGCACATATCTGCAAAATCCAGCACACGAGTAGAAATTTTCATCAACAGGTGAGGCAAATAATGGCAGAATATAACAACCAAACAGACTACATCACAGAGTACAGAAAAGGTTCCCATGGGAATGAAAGGACTAATTAAAGTCTCACATCAGTCCGCAGAAGCAAGTAGAAAAAAAGGCACATGTACATGTGACAGAACAAAGAAATCATCAAATCCACTCGTCTTTAGAACCGTTCATTCAACATGTGTGGATGTTCAAATGTACATAAATCGAACAATTTCAACAGAAATATGTATTTTCTTCAGTGTTAGTTTTCAGTGCTTCTGAAAAAGAAAGGGAAGATGTGCCTGTAAAGAGAAAAGAGAGATTTTGGACCTGATTACTTCAACGGTGGGCTCATCTCATACGACTGCTACTGAATATCATTATTACTATGAATAGGATGCTCATGCTGATCATGCTCTTGTCAATTGTTAATGTGCTCGAGGCCATCTGGCATCTGCCTCAATGAGCATGTCACAGGGATATTGAAATGTCTGTACATATAATAGCTGGATTTCCCCGACACACTGTAATCTGACAACTTTTTTCTTGCACTTCTACAGTACAAATCAGCTCTTGTTTCTACTGCGGGCATAAACGTCAATCAAATTAACAAGGAGCCACACCATCCTCTTTGCAGGTCTGAGAGTTACTCTGCTATGTGCAGATCTGCTGGATGTTTGCATATAACTTTTGTCTGAGTGATGTGCAAAATATTACCAACCTGGCCAGTTGTTTCAGAATCCCTGGCCTCACGGGTGTCCCCTTCTCTTCTTCTGTGTCCGTCATTGTTTCAGGCTGCAGAAAGAAATCAGAATTTTTAAAAACCTGGAGGAACTATCCTTGGCTGGCCTTGCCTGGCTTACCACATAAATACATGCTGGGATACTGGTTTCTTAGAGGGAGCTTTGCTCACAACAGAAGTCTGGCCATCAAGGTTCTGTTGCCATCAAGGTTCTGTTGCCATCAAGGTTCTGTTACCCCTGAATGTGCGCACAACCCAAATATTGAAGAAAATTGCCATCAAGGTCTGTACAACTCCGTTGATGACACACCTACTAGTATCACAGCAGGGTAGCATCTAAAACATGCAGGACAGGGGGGCCCGAGGACCGAGATGGGAAACACTGCTCTAAGAAAAACGGCTCTAATTTAAAAAAAAAAAAAACAATTCCCAAATATCGCAAAAAAAAACCTTTTTACGCTTGCAGGAGTTGGTTTTTCAGGCAATTCGATAATCCACTTTATCGCAAAAGTGTAATGGAAACAGTTGCACATTTCCACATCTCTGGCAGCGCTGGATATGATGAAAATCTAGTTTTCAGCTTTTTTTGGCCTCATTAATAGGATGTAGTTCTGCTATAACACTACTTAATCATTACTGCATTACATAAGGGCTTTGCCTCTGAATAATCATTTGAAAGATCATCTGCTGTCATCTTAATCTCACTTTTTTCAACAACGGTAGCAGCAATCGTAATAATTTGGCAAAGACTAAAGATGTTCTTGTCCATCTTCTTTAAAGTCGAGATTTTATTCTTTGTTCTTTTGAAGAAAGGTTTTGCAGGAAGAAATACATGTTACGGGAATTATGCTTGTTTGAAAAATTGCTCATTGCTAAGCCGGAATTCTAAATTGCGTTAAACCCTCTTACGCTTACGTTTATCATGTGAACACAACTCATTTGAACCTATCGGACAAGAAACATTTTTAAGTACATTTGATTAAGATGAAGATTAAAAGAAAAAAAATGATAGATGGACCTAAGAGTTAAACTATGATAACATCATTTTTTTTCTTACAAGTTCAAGATCCAAAAATAAGATTTGAACAAAGAAATATTCCTGTAAAAATAAAACTGACAATGTACAGAGGTAGTTTAAGAATTAGGCATTTTCATAAACTTGTGTCACGGTTTTGTGCAGCTGAAAATAAAAACTTATTAATTTTAAAACTTAAAATTATATACTGCAGTGATTACACATAAGTTAGTATCCCCTCTTCAACTATGTAACCCATGTCTTTTTCTCATAAAAACATAATAATAATTTGATTATAGTATAATAGATCTTATTATCTAAAGGTTTTAAAAATTAACAATGTGATATCCAGCTTCACATTGCCCCCCCCCCTCTCTCTCTCTCACACACACACACACACACAAGGAAAAAATGTGGGATTAAAAAGGAGGGTATTATTACTCATTATTACTTGATAAAATTAGTTGAGTTTGAGTTTTTTTCTTTTTTTCAGCAGTCTCAACAGTTTGACCTGGACAGGACATTGCTGTAACAAGACAATGCTGATAATAAAACTTACAAATGGAAGAAAATCTACTTTCAAGTAAAATCAGGAAGCTATTTTTTAATTCATTAATTTATGTTTTTTTTTTTATCATCACAAATTGGGATCGGTATAACTGCTTCCATTGTCACTGCTAATTTGATTTAATTTTTATAAAAATGTCAACTATGAATCAACTCAACATGTTTATGCAGGGTGTCCATAATCCTTACAGACCACAATGTTCAAACATAATCTTTTCAAACTTGTGAAGATTTGTACTGGCACTTCCTTTTTACTCCTACATCAATAAATAAATAACTTCATGGGCTGACATAACTAGTTTAAATCATTTTTTCCACTTGAAAAGAATGCTGAGCAAACAAAAGCTGGAAGAGGTGGGAAATAAAAGTCGGAGTGGACAAGTGTAAGAACGCAGGATGAAATGAGATGAAAGGGCACGGACATGACTGGAGCGGAGGAGGGTAATTTTGGGACTATGTTGCTAATCAAACTGAAGCTCATCACCATAAACACACACACACACTCTCTCACGTACACACGATTACACATTTACTCATACAATCTGTCTGATGTAAAGCTATTATTATGCGTAATCACCCTTGTTATCCTACCTGTCTGTGTTAATGTCAGCCCGGGGCTGTAATAAAGACAGAGGTGCTGCAAGTGAGTCTGCATGTGCAGCGGTAGAACCGAAATGAAAGGGTGCTATGAGATGGAAATCAGAAGATGAATTGTTGGAATCAGCTAATTCTAAATAACTGCAGGCTGAGAAGCCCCACTCCTTCGTCTGAAACATCCATCTATCCATCCATCCATTATCTGTACCTGTCTAATCCGTCTCCGGGTCACAGGGGTCTGTCGGAGCCTATCCCGACGCATAGTAGGCGAAAGGCAGGGGTCCACCCTGGACAGGTCGCCAGTCCGTCGCAGGGCCACATAGACAGACAAACGTGCACACTCACATTCACATTCACACCTACAGGCAATTTGGTATGATCAATTAACCTACCAGTGCTACAACAGTGCTAACCACTAAGCCACCGTAAAATTCAGCTGAAAGCGTCACCTTGTCAACAAGCGCTGGATCTTCATTGACCTGCCCGTCTGCATGCTGACCCCTCGTGTCCACCGTGCTGCAAGACACATTTACGTCGGTAAGAATTCTCGTAAACAATTTCAAAAACTATATAACAGAACATTTAAAAAAGCAAGCAGTGTATGGTGGTTGTCTCTCCTCACACATCAATCAACTGAGCTATCAGTAAGACCCATCCCTCGATCTCATATGAGCCAATGGCTGTTGAACATCAGCTGCACAGACCTCGAACATCTGGACCGGACCTCGGACATCTGTACATTTCAGCTCCACAGAAAGACTTTGAGAATTCCTGAACTCTCGTCTGTTTTATGGAGTTTATGCCCCAAAACACCTAAAGCGATGCGTACTGGGGTATTTGTAACAACGAGTCTAGGTATTCCAACTTCATCAGAAATTGAGTTTATTTTATTCCGTATATATAGTGACATCAGACAGATGAGGCTTCTCCAGCTCAAAACCTTCGTCTCCAATGTAACCGTGTGCATCTGTTTTAAGAGTTTGAACATATCCCTTCATGACATGTGTCCCATTTGAATGCTCTTCGATGACAGGTGGTCATTTTGTGTCCAAAACATTCTGGGACAAGGTCTTCACACAGGCAGGCGCCATTGTAAAACTGTAAACAATCCCAACAGATGGTCCCAAGTCAGCAACTGTACCTAAGGGGGCGGGACTTACCGATAGGTCAATTGCAAAGCATTCTCTATTGCAGCTCAAACTCAAGGCCCGGGGGCCTAATCGCACCCACCACCTCATTTTTTCTGGACTGTGAAAAACATACTAAGATCATGATGTATTTACAGTGAAATTCTGGACTTTTTTAGAAAATGAATGAGACGTCTCTCAACGCATCTTGACTTTGATAACGTCTACCCACTGGATGGAAGTATCTCAAGTTAAGCTGTTTCACAACAGTTAGGTCATAGAACTGAACTTAAAACTCTTAAGAAAAGAAAAACTTAGAAAGAGAGAAGGAAATTTATTGAATAAGGGACATAAAACTTTTCTTTTCTTTTAATGGCCTGAAAGCAGATGTCTGTCAAGACCCTGCTTCACCAATAATAAATATAAATCTATCATCAATAGTTTAATTTAAAGGCTATTATGCAAAATGATATCGTTTTGAAAACAACGACCCTGTTGATGCCCATCCCTGTTCCTGATGTGGCCTGGGATGAAACACGTCTGACACCGCTGCTGACCAACATCGACCTTTTCTGGGAAGCTGAATGAGTGCTCTTCACACGGAAAAGCCATTTTTGGAATCGGCAAGTTAAAATTAAGGTTTACAATCAGTATAATGTGGAAGTAAGTCGCGTACCGAATACATTTCGGCACAGTGAAGAATCCTAGAAAAGAGAACTCGGCATGTATAGAAGAAATAAAAACGTTTTCTTTGTTTTTTTTTTTTTCCATCTTATGCCCACACTCTTTCTCTAAACTCAGTCTTTTCACTTCTCATTTTTCCAGCAGGCTGAGCACAAAAGCAAACCATCTGTCCCTGCAGGGCGTCATGTTGAAACACACGCAGACAAACGCTTTCCGCGATCAAGCAGTTTGTCGGAAAAGCTGAAAAAAAGGGAACATTGACTTAGAGTATGTGTGGTAGTTATTTATTTAGTATGAACGTTAAATGTGTTTTTGCAGTGTGTACAATAAGCAATTATATAATTGGTGTCCGGAGGTTTAATGTGTAGCACTTTTATAAGATCGTATTAATCTAACAGGCAGGATATCATCCAGGGAGAGAGGCTCAGTGGTTTCCCATGAAGTAATACAGATGCTCGAGGCTCTGCTGTTTGCAGGATGTTTACACAGTTTGCGCATCTGAGTGTGTCTTCATCAAGATAAAAAAAAGGAGACAATTATGTTTAGTCACATTTAAACAGGAAAAAAAAGGCACAGGACAAGACCTTGTTTATGTGCGTGAACATATCTTAAATAATAATTTTCACCCCACTGACCTGACTGTCAGAGTGATTGAGGTGGCGCCCATTCGCCTCTTGTCTGTTTTGTAACTATAAGAGCCACTGGAGCGTATGTTCGAGTGTGTGTGAAAACCATCGACCATTGTGCCTATAGGTGTCTGGGTGAGATTGTGTATGACGCCATCTGCGTGAACAAGCATCCTCTTGTTGCAGCGGCACATCCTGTTGTGTTCACACAAAAGCTGAATAATGAAAATAGATAATTGCAGCTTTGGGAATTAATTCAGACGCCTGTTTTTGTAGGGACATTCCAGAACACTGTAGTCCAAGCCAAAGCTCTGATCATCACAAAAGGTACTCCGAGTATCTCCAGGACAAACTGACTTCTCATCCTGCCTCTAAAGGAGAGTCCAACAACTCATTTCGGCCGCTTGCGTGTGAAACCTTGTTCTTTCGGCCTCTACCAACAAGTTGTGGC
Source organism: Xenentodon cancila (assembly GCA_014839995.1). Taxonomy (NCBI): domain Eukaryota; kingdom Metazoa; phylum Chordata; class Actinopteri; order Beloniformes; family Belonidae; genus Xenentodon; species Xenentodon cancila. Next base: position 17,469,717 of record CM026212.1, read on the forward strand.
CACAGGTGAGGGTAGAGACATAAATCAACTAGTAAATGGAGTCTTATTTTTTGGTGCCGGTAGAATCTGTACACCGCACAGCCTGGCTTGTCAGTCTCTCATTTCCGGTACTCTTGAACAAGAGCCCATGATACATGTCCATTATGCCCATGATGTAAAACTGTATGGTCTAACACAGCGTCTGCAGGAGTCTCCCTCGGACCTGATAAAGATTCTGACTTGTACAGTTCAACTTTAGCTTTTATAATGAAACCTATCCAAGTGCATATAGAACTGGGAACATTTACATTAACTTTGCATTGTCGTAGGGTGAGCATATTAAAGAATTATATGATAATGATATGATAATGCAATATTGATATTGAGTGATGTCCATTTAAATTGATGGAATTATAAAAACATCACCAGACAACATCTAAACGAACACAATAATCTACACTACAGTTCCTGTCAGAGCTTATTATGGAAAAATAACCTGCTCCCATGGGTTTTTGTAAAAACAAACATATCTTCAATTTAGGTGAATTAAAACCTCATTTATTTGTTTCTTCTGTCTTAGCACATGCTGGATGTTTTCAAGCAAATCTGACACCAACTTGTACAACTGAATAAAAAGGCATAAAGTAAAATACAATAAACGTGTGACAAGACAGTTTGGGTTGCTTTAAAGTTTCATGAGACTTTTTTTCTTTAAAATTCAGATATTCTCACTCTTAAATGCAGTTGACAGCTACATCTTTGTTATAGTAGCAGTAACAGTCAGAAACTCACCCAGTAACTGCAATCTTGCCTTCAGCTTCCATGTCCTTGATTAAGTCCTTTAGTATGGCCTCCTCTAGTGGCCAGTCTCTCCTGCAGCGCTTTGAACGAGGCTGCATAACCTGTTTCTCCTGGATAAACTGACACTGCTTGGTGGATGTTTTACAATATAACACTATCCAAGTGATTTCATGACACTTACTAATTCTTAATGCAAAAAAACATTGAAATCTTCTGTCCAAAGTCTGTTTTTATCAGTTACATTAAAACAACCCACCTCCTCTGTTGCAGCATTCTTTCCTGAAATGAGATAAAAGAACAAAAGTGAGATTTAATCATTCCCAAACAGTACTTTCTACCAAAGACTATTTGTTCAAGTGATGCTTTAAGGACTTTGCCCACTATTTTACATATTAATACGATAAAAATACGAATGTACAAACTTAGCTAGACAGTGAAAAATATAGGCCGCAGATTCAATTCGTCTTGGCAGAGTTTGAGTTCATTTGAGTTAAATAAGCTGCTGTAACAGGTTCAGACAGATGAATGACAGCTTTATTTTCAGGAATAAAGCTTCAGTTCTGCGTGTTGAGCAGATGCTGGTCCATCCCTACCACTGTGCACGTTTTTCTCCAGGTAGAGAACAAGAGTGAACGGGTAGAGTCGCAGCTTCGTTTCACCGCATCCGTGTGCTTCCTCTCTGCGCTTCTTATCTGGTAGCCACGGTTAATGGAAATAAAATCTGAACCTGGTGCAATGTCGTGACAGCACAAAACACAGACGTGAAGAAGAAAATAAAAATAAAATAAATCTCAACTATGGTGTTTCAAATCACAAGAACAGGTGGCACATAAACAGGTAAACCGGAGGGATGAGGTGAACTCGGCGATGGTGAGGAAACCAGCAGGGAGGATACATGGGAACACTATGAAGTGGTTGGAGGAGAATGGCTGGAGACGGTCCAGGTTTCCAAGAACCGTTCTGATAATTTCCTGACAGAAGAGAAGATAAGAAAGAGACGGAGTGAAGAAGCTTCATCAAACTGCTTAAGAAAAGATAAGAGAATCACATTAACACACGTAAAAGCAGTTACCTCCATTTCCTGACTGAAACCATCTTCGCTCGTAACTGCCTTTCCACTGATGAAGTAAATTAAAAATGATGCATTAATCTTTTATAATAATAGGTTTTGCAGGATTATTTCATATGACATATGTCAGCAAATGTGTTTTTCCAGTTCAGGAAAGGCACTGAAAGCTTTGGTAGTTTAATAAACATTGATTACTGTTTGACTGAGCCAGTGTGATGAAGGTAGAAGTCATTATGAACTTTTTTACTGCTGGCTAAAACATATTTAATTTCTGTCTTGCCTGTAGGTGGAACCTCCTCTGATCTTGAACACATAGACGAAACTACCGTTTGTAAATAACCGAGTTTCTGGGAAAGGCGGTGAGAAAGCCTTCAGCGGCATGGCGACCTGCAATGATGTAGGGACGAAACATCGGATGGTTTGGACCTTGCTTTCTCAATGGCTGGTCTTTAGCCGTTTGTGATGTAGATATTTATATTTTTATAAAACAGTACACAATGTACAAACGTAAAACGGCCCCGACCGTCAGCACGTCAAGGCTCGAGTCCAGCTGTTCCTACCGCCGCTCTTGTTCCCGCCTTCAGGCTGCTGCGAATGTTTTGATTCGCTGAATATTCCGCCAATCAGCGACGATTAAAAAAAAAAACAGAAAAAAAACCCGGTGTCACTATAGTAACGAGAAAAAAAACCCCGCCTTAACCCGTGTCATATGACTTGTCAGCTGACCCCCTCATGTGACCGCAACGGCGCTTCCATTTAGTTTTGGTTAAATGTAGAGCACTTTTTTTGTTTTTACCCCCATTTCCAGTGACATTTTTACATGAAGCTGTTTTTAATCTTCATCGAGTGACTAGAAAAGAACACATTACCCATCTATTTACCTCTCATTGTAAAGTGTTTACTCAGGTCGACTCGAAAGGTGAGACGGAAATGTGTAAAACAAACGTTCATTCAGTAGCTCTTAATGCTTATTACCGTCATTTCTTTAAACTACGATGTTTTAAGATTAATTAATGCTGTGTAACATCTGGACAGTGAGCTGCTACGTTCAAACACCGTTTAGCTGCTTCTAGTATTTTAACAGTTCATCATTTCAGCATTTTTTTTAAACTTTGTATTTGACACATTTTGGTAATAGACAATATACTTCACACGTTGTTGCTAAAACTGACATATTTTAATATTACTACTTTCAATGCAATGTGAAGTAAAACCTTATATTTCTCTCAAGGCGATGAGGACAAGATAGTTCAACCAGGAACTGGAGAATTCAAGCCGAGATGTCCCCCTCCTCTTCGTTTCCTTCTGTTGTCCTAAATACTGAGCATCGGATGCCCCTCCTCGGTTTGGGGACCTACAAACTGAGGGGCTCTGAAGTGTTTCGGGCTGTGGATGCCGCCTTGGCTGCAGGTTACCGAGCCTTTGACACCGCCGCCGTCTACCAGAATGAAGCTGACTTAGGCAGAGCACTGCGGGAGCTGCTGCCTAAATATGGCTTGGTGAGAGGAGATGTGTTCATAACCAGGTGGGGTGTTTTTGTTTTTTTTTTCTTTTAGTTCAAATAAGGTAGCATGTACGTAATTTACTTAACAGTTTTTTTTCTTCTGTTTCAATGCAGTAAACTGGGCCCTAAAGATCAGGGTGAGAAGGCGATGGAGGGTGCCCTCCGCAGTCTGTCTCAGTTGGACTTAGGTTACATTGATCTCTACCTCATCCACTGGCCCGGCACACAGGGACTACCGGTGACTGACCAACGCAACCCAGGTAAAGGGTGGATAACATCGACCTTTCCTTGGAAACATGACAATGTATGCATAAATACGTAGTTTTAAAAATAAGCGTAAAATGCAATGATTTTGTTTTCTTTCTCAAGGTGTATTGAGCTGTCTTCTCACATTTCTCCTCTACAATGTAGAGGGATTGCTTAAGTAATGCGATGATGTGACCAAAATAAATATTTGATCCCAGGTAACCGAGCTCAGAGTTGGGCCAGACTGGAGGAGCTGCACCGCCAGGGGAACCTTAAGGCCATAGGAGTGTCCAACTACACACCTGCACACATGACAGAGCTCATGCAGAGCTGCAAGATCCCTCCTGCACTTCTACAGGTGTAATGCGAAATACTGAGAGGACAACACATAACATTTAAATTCTGTTTTTTTTTTAAAAAAAAAAGCTCACTTTCGTTGAATTTAATGGTTTGACATATCAGGACATAAAAGAAAAATCATCTGGTTCTTACTAGGTTTAAAAATATTGGTAAATATAACCTCTGACGCATGACATATTACATTTTTTGTCATTTTTGAATTAACAAAAACTTATGCAAAATACAGAATCACTCAGTGAAAAGCTAAGTACACCCTTACTGCTTCTATGGGAATTAAGAGGAAAAATAATATTCAGTTGCTGTTAAATACACTTAATTGATCATCAGTGAGTGTGAGCACCTCTATTATAGTTGACATTTTGCCAGTTTGCTTGTCTGAAGGAAACCGCTGTGTCTGTGTGTTAATACAATACCAAGAAGGAAAGGCATTGAGAAACCTGTCACCGTGTTATTTCCAGAAAACATCCAGCATGAATTAGGTTTGTAAGTTTGCACCTGAAGAAACCGCAAGACTTACGAAACATCTTTTGGACAGATAAAAGAGAATTGGGAGAATGCCTGGCCATAAAGCACATTGCCATTTTTGGTCCAACACAAAACACGACCCATCAGGACAACCACCTCATACCAGCTGTCAGGCACGGTGGTGGATAGTTGATGATTTGGGCCCGTTTGGACCTCACAGTCATCAGGTCAACCAACTCCTTTTTGTATATCAAAGTATTTTTAGTAAAAATTGAGGCCATCCGTCTGATTTATGACGTCTCACTGAAATTGGGTCATGTAGTAAGACAGTAATGCCAAGTATGCCATCAAATCTACAACAGAACAGCTGAAAAAGAAAAGAATGACTTTTTTTTTAATGATTAACCCAATTAAAATGACCTGGGATCTGTGTGCTAAAGATAATTACTTCACATCATTGTTGCCATCGCTGGTTCTACAAGCAACTCGGTAAAAGTCTGTATATTGATTGTCATATGTTATTGGGGGTGTATTTACCTAATTTTTTTTTATCCAGGTAAGGACCAACGTGTCTTTATTACATCCTTGAACATTTTTTTTTTCTTTCTTCATGGTTTCCTCCAGGTGGAGTTTCATCCACAGCTGTGCCAGGCAGAGCTGAGGAAGGTGTGTGCAGATTACGGAGTGTGCTTCCAAGCATACTCCTCCTTGGGGAAAGGTGAACTGGTCACTGATCCCGTGGTTGTGGAAGTGGCAAAGATCTATGAACACACACCCACACAGGCAGGTTTAACTGTTAATCCCTGTATGAGAAAGTTGAATTCTAGAGTTTAAAAAAAAAATGTTCATTCTTTCTGCGTTTTTCCAGATTCTGTTGCGCTGGGCGGTGCAGCAGGGGTACCCGGTGCTCCCCAAGTCATCAAACCCAGACAGAATCCAGGAGAACGCCAGGATCTTTGACTTCACATTGAGCAACGAAGACATGGACAGATTATCAGCTTTGGACTGTGGACACAAGTACTGCTGGGATCCATCAGAGGTGGCCTGAAACTTTGGGACACAGTCATACGCTGATTATCCATTTTCCCTCATTTTTGACAAACCAATGGAGAAAATAGGAAAGAACTCATAAACCTTCAAGTTGCCATATTTTACTTTTGTTCCATTACACACTGAAGGCCTTTTTTTATTTGTCTTAAGAGGTTTCTTCACTAATTTTTCAGTAATGAATCAGTTTGTGACGTCAACTCATACTCTGACTTAAACTATTCTTTTCCACCCCCATACCCTCCTGTTTGAGTTATCTATGTATTACCACACATTAACAGTGAACAAGCTCCAACTTCATAGATATCAGAGAGCTTTTCAACTGTACAGTAACAGCAAACAGTTCAATAATAAATATCTCTAGGAAACCACTCTTAAAATCATTTATTCATGACAGCATATAGCAGAAATTTAACAATTGTAGAGAAAATACATAAAAAAAGTCATTAAAAACCAGAAAAGAATTCAACAAAAAACATAGTAAGTTACCTCCTCCCACACATCAAGGCTTCAAGTAGTACTAAGGATTGTTGCAAAACTCCAGGTGCACATGCAAATTAGTAGCTCTGAGAATGTGTTCATTTTCACAGAAGTTAAAAATTAAATACCAGCAGTCTCCTAAATGAGTTTCCCCTCACAGTAGTGACAGCAAATACACCATGTATTGTGCTTTTGTCTTGAGTGTAATTTGTGACAGCGAGCAGTAAAGATTAAGGCGGTGACAGGATAAATGGAGACGGTTGGTTACGTGTCACAGCACAGGTTAAAAAGTGTTAAAGGCAGTTAAAGTGATTATACTCTTAAATATCTAGAGCGACGTTCTAAAGACCAAACGGATCTTCTCCACCAGCTGATTCTTTGTTGCAACGTGTGTCAAAAGTAGAAGCGAAGGTATCTTAGGACAAGTTGAAAAGTAGATAACTGTATCTTTATATATCAGATTTGTTTTTTCAAATAACAGTTACGGTTTAAAATAATTAAAAAAGTAAAGAACAACCCACAAATCAGTTGAATTTTGAGGACAAAAAAAAACCAAAAAAAAAAAAAAAAAAAAAACCAGTGGCACCATTTAGATTGTCTGGAGTTCTCTGATTAAAAGCAAAGTGTAGGAAAAGCTGTAAAAAACCCAGCCCGAGCCATTAAATGTTCATATAGACAACAGTGATGCAGCCCTTCAGCTTGCAAACTCGGGCGCTTCACACCTCAACCCTACACGTTGAGAGGAAGACAATAAGACACGAACAGAACAAACCTATAACCATTTCCTATAATCACATGTTTAGACGATTCACAAGAAGCCTCATCTTTTTTTTTTTTTTTTAACCAAACGGCATCAAAATGTTGATCTTAATTCATAACAATTTCCATAAAAAAGGTATGTTCCAAGTCTTCCTTGAAAAACCGGAATACAACACATATACTATCAAAACCAGTGTCAGACCAACACTCCTACAGCTGAGGCTTCACAGATTAGACATTTGACTCACGTCGCCATGGAGATGAGATTGAACAACCCACATTTAAAGAAATTCTTTTATAAACCGGGGGGGGTTTGAACAAATTGATAGTTTGAATACAAAAAAATTTTTTTTTTAATCCCTCAAACTTGTGCTGAGATGAGACTGGACCCTCAAAACTCATCTTATGAGTAAATGAAGCAAACAATAGTGTTAAACAGCAGTTAATTCATCCCTGACCCCGTCTTTACATATGCACAGAACAAATATCCAACAGCCATGGACTGTACACAGCCTATTGCCAAACTTATTAAGGGAAGTGGTATCCTCCAGAATAAAATTCTGGTTAAATCACCTTGCTTACAACCCCACCCCTTCAATTTAATAAAATATTCACAATATATGTACAGATAAAAATTTTTTTTTTTGCTTCTCCAAGGCTTTAAAAAGATAGATTGGTTTGTGCTTTTTAAATGTAGGTTTAATATCATCAACTATAATCTAACCCTGAAGTTTCTCAAAAGCATTTGTGCATGATCATAGATTGTCCTAGAACAAGATTAGTTTTTTCTTTTTTTTTGACAAATTTGCACCTATAAAAGCAGTTGCTGATAGTTGGGTACATTTAAAAAAAAAAAAAAGTGATACTGACTTGTAAGCTGAAGGCTTTACAGAATCCGCCCTTTTTATATTTTTCCGCCACAAAATGATTGACAGGAGCTTGTGCAAGTCAAACAAGCATTCGGACGAAAATACAAGATGGAAAACATGTTTAGCAGCATTGCAAGTGGCCTCAAATATTTGGATTTTTAGATTTCAGCACATTTATCTCTTCATCTGCCATATATTGCATTAAGGTTAATGAGAAAGACAATTGACCTGCAAGTCTTTTGTGTGTATTTCAGGATATCGCCTCTCCTTTTTATTAGATTTGGACAGCAAGTCAATCCTCAGGCCTCTGACGTTATTACACAGCAGACTGCCCATCTGTTTTTTGTTTTTTTAAATTCACAGTCAACACAAATATAGATATATATAAAAAATATTTAAACATTGTTATGAGCACTGACATAAAATGGACAGGGTTAAGTCTCACTGAGAATGGACTTTGGTGTCCCTTTCAGCCACATCTTTATGTATGCATCTCTTCATTTTTGATCAAGCCAACCTTTTTTTGTTGTTCCCGTCGTGGGCCACGTTGTTCTTGTGACGCCGTCTTTCCTTTCGATCCTTCCGTCCCCAACAAACGACTTGGTAAAGCTCTTATTTCCCCCGCGTCTACTCAGTGCGGTTGGTGTGGTTTTCATGGTGGTTGTTCTCTCCCTCGATCTCCTGGTGACTGAAGAGGTAGTTCCACCAACTTCTAGAGTGGTGCATCTGCCTGGAGCTCCCGGCGCTCCTCACCTTCCTCATCCCCTGCAGAATCGAACATGAAAAGGAAAGTTAAAAAAATGATCCGGTCGGACATGAACACAGTGAAATTCTGGCATAACGTGATGCTATTTCTCTAAAACAAAGAAGTCTACAATCACCACCTTTTCCCCAACCACACCAATGTACGCAGCTTTAGAATTACTCGTCCTTTTCTCAACATTTTGAATCCATTCCTAAAGCAGTGGTCTTCAACCCTGGTCCTCATGGCCCACTGTCCCGCATGTTTTAGATGTTGCTCAGCTCCAGCACGCTCTTAATTCAAATGACTGGATCGCCATCATCAGCTTGTCATCAAGGTCCACAGAACTCTTGACAACGGTCTGCTGATTTGAGTCAGGTGTGTTAGAGCAGAGTGACGTCTGAAACATGCACGGCAGCAGGCCCTCAGAGTCAGAGCTGGAGAACCCCGTTCTGAAGGCGTACTCACCCCTTTATCAAGCAGGCTGTCAAACTCATCACTCATCCTACGAAGCTGCTGGCCGTACTTCTTGGCAGCCCAGAGGGCCGGAGGAGCTGACTTAGATCTCCCCCTGAATGGGAATCCATCCGTGGGGGTTCCAGCCTCCTCCTCCGCCCTGGCCTGGAGCTCCTCGTCTCTGGAAACGGTGGAAGCGATGGATTCGGAGTTCAGCCTGATCCGACCGTTCGCTACATGGAAGAAGTAAAGGAAAAGAGGTGTTGGAGAAATTTTTAAAAAGCACCAAAAGAAATACTAATAATGTCCATATTTAATGATTGCCAGTTAATAACCATGCCCCTGCTTCCCCAAACCCCTTGGGTTTGCCTACCTGCAGGTCTGAGCTCAGGTAAGGTGAGCTTGTGGCGTGGTCGGACCTGCTCCTCTTCTCCAGCTGCTGGTCGGTTGCCTTCTCCTTCTCCTTCTCCTACCTCCTCCGATGGCTCTGAGTCGCTGTCTGAAAGTGTGAACTTTGCAGCCATCGTGACATCTGGGAACATATGCATTAAGAAATATAAGACACGTAAAAAAACCAACCAACGAGTGACGCATCTGTGAGCAGAAGTACACAAACTCCCAGTTTGTAACCACAGTGAGGTCATTTCCCTTGACTTGAGGGGATGAAGTACAAAACATGCCCATCAGGTACGCTCGTATAAGATCATACATACAAGTACTTTAAAAAAAAATAAATAAAAAATAAAAATTATGCCCTAAAAAAAGTGTCTTCAAGGGACACTTGCTACCATTTTACTGCCCAACAACACATTATCTAATTATTCAAGACTCGATAAAATGGCATCGTCGTGCCTGCAGCCACCTGTACAACACACCCAGCAGTCCAAAGGTATTTCAGGGAAACGGCCACGCCAGACAACAGTTACTCGGGGGTCACATGATGATATGTGATGTTATAAAGTAGTTGTCGTTGTCATTGCAGTGAAACGTGCTGACAAACCCAGTTTTCCCGGCCGCCACCGTCCCTCTCTCGGTTTGTTGTTGTTGACCGAAGAGGACAAAAGAAACTTCGTACAGGGCGGAAGCTGCGGCGCCCAGCCGCACCAAACTATCCCCGCTGTACAAATAACGTCCACAAGTAGGTTTTACTTACCCGAAACGTCTACTGCTTCGGGTGGAGAGGCGTGAGCGCGTCTTTAGTTGGCCTCATGCAGCCGCGGCGGTTGTTGTTGGTCTCTCGGCGTTTCTTTTTAACGTACAATACAGTTCGGCTCCGCGCGCTCACCCAATCGCCGCGCGCCGGTGACGTCACTGTTGCGAGCTAGGACTTGTTTGTCTGACCGGGTTACCGTAATGCGCAGAGAAGGCGTGCAGCCGCTTTCAAAAGTTACCACTTGGCTTCATACGGGTTTCGGAGCTACACTCGTCTGTTATCAAACATAATATATAAATAAAAGACAAAGGCATTCCATTCAGTCTCTTCCACGTGACCCCGTCCACTCTCACACCAACGACCTGCATGTTTCCTTTTAGCACACCCATAAATATTATGTTTGGACTTCTGTCATCAGCATCCTTGCACCATCATATTAATTGTCACCCCCCTGCACATGAGGAAACCATCTGAATGGCTTCTCTAACGTTGTCTCCGAGTCAGTCTGAGCCGTCGCTTTGTTGTGTTTATTCCTAATCCTGTCCATCCTCATCACTCCTAAGGTGACCTTCACCTTTGCCACCTCCAGCTCTGCCTAATGTCTTTTCATCTGTGCTACGTCTTTCAACCATATAACATCACCAGTCTCGCCACCTCCTTGTAGACTTTTCTCCACCCACTCCATCTGCCTACACTCCTCTTCACATCGTTTCCATTGTTCTGAACAGTTGGCCCCAAGTGCTTTAACTCCTGCAGCTTCACCCCCTCTACACCTCATCATCTCACCCTTCCAATCAACTCTGTTTTACTAACAGGTGTGCACTCTGTCACTTTCCTTCTCCTTCTTTCTAGAGCATAGCTCCACCTCTCCAGCCCTTAGTGGTCAGTCAACTTCCGGGTTGAAGCCAGTGCAGAAGTTTGACTGTTGGCGGTTGCGTTTTTCTCCTACTCCATGGTGTCATGTTGTAAATGGATGCCATGAATAGGCCTGGGAAGCTGTCTGGAACACGCCCACCTTACTTCAATCATGGCTATCAGCTCCTTCTGGTTGCGTGTGTCTCCATCACCAAGAATGGCCACGTAAAAGCAGTCCTCGGGAATCTATTTTATTTATTTATTTATATTTTTTGTCTTGCTTCCTTAAACAAGGAGTGAGAAGAACATCCTCCGGAGCGATCAGCTGTTGTTCTTTGTTTGTGCAGCAGATGGAGATGTAAGACTACAAACCGGAGCTGCTTCAATGGAAGCTGAGCTCCTTTCCTCTTTGGTAAGAGGCTACTGCTTCACCTCCTGTTACACCGGCTGGTTTCATGTGCTGAAACACCATTTCCCTTATTTCAGAAAGTCTCCAAACTTCAGAAATAACATTTCTGCTCATCCGTTGTCTCTTATTGTTTAAAGAAAATCTATATGACTGAGCAAAACTGCATGCTGCGTGTGACTCCTGTTTCAAAGCCTCCCATAAGAGTTGCCTGTGTTTCCTATACTCCCCTCACATCAGCGCTGAAAAGTCAGCCATATAATTATCCACCACTTATATTTAGAGCCTCTATTCTTCGTCTCCCCTTCTACGTCACCGATCTTTCTCACCGCACTCTTGCATTAAGAGGCTCTTGGGTGGTCTGGGAGAAAATTAGTCTATTTCTATTTTGCAAAGTCTGTAATTGACTCTTGAGCAGTAAGAGCAAACAGTTAGTTGTTTTTGTTGTTGTTGTGGAAAACAGGGATTTTTGAGCACTGTGATGCAGCTCTCTCTGATTCAGTTCATCCAAACAGAACTAATGTGAGTTTCTAAGCTTAGACAAACAGGCAAAGTGTGCCCGGTCAGATTTTTAAACTCTGGTATATGGATGCACCAGCGGTTACTTTTACTTCCTCTTCTTCCTAGAGAGATTATATAAAATTAACCCATGTGAATTTTGGCTGGATAGTTTGAAAGCCATAAAATTATTATCCATGTTAATCTCAAGCATGAGTGTGTGTGTTTGCTTTAAAACTGCCACCCATGAGAATGGTGTTCAAAGTTTCTCAGTACAAGCAGGCGGATTTTCATACGCACATATAGAGGGATTTAGAGTGGGAGTTTGTGCATAAGTCTGCTGGATTTGAGTGCAATCTTAGGGAGCCATACAATTAGCATCCATTTATATCTCCCTGTACCAACCTCGCCCAGCCTCCCTACCCCTCTTCTGGTAGTTATTTTGGGAAATGGAGGCGTATGCACTCCCACGCTGTCTCCAAACCACCACTCAGTGTGTGTCAGTGCACTCATGTTGGTGTGTGTGTGGTTTTTTTGAGAGCAAATGCAGCCGCGTTTCTAAGCTTCCCCCGAAATGTTCCTTTCAATTTGATGCTGGGACACTGACTGTCTGCCACTGCCTCAGCCACACTCTCTGTCCTTTCGAATACAGTATTTTCCCCTCTCAGCACAGCCCGTTTGGAGCTTAGGAAGACAAGGCAAGTTTGAATTGAATGTTCGGAAGTGGTAAATCAAACAAAGAAAAAAAAGAAAACAACCCAAAAAAAACTTGGTTTCCCAAAACCAAAAAAGATGAACAGCTCTGAAATCCAGAGTGTACCAGATATAGTGAGAGGAAGAGACGCAAGGAAAGGAAGTGAAAAAGCAACAGATAAAGGATCAAAATTAAAAGTAGACCAAGGGATTTAAAATAAAAACAGCTGCAAAGGTGGCTGTAAATGTGATAGTATTAAGAAAAAAAAAAGAGGAGTCAGAGGGGAAAATGGATAAAATGGTACATTTGAGAGAGAGACACACGCACACAAAAAAGCAAACATTCCCTGCATCAGTGCAAAACGGCTTTTGTGGCCCGGTTTTTCAACTCGAGCCCTTTCATCACTGCTCTCAACATGTTCATTACATACGGGCCGCTCCCTCGCTGTAGAAGTAAGTCTTTCTGTGATCACAAGGCTGACATATGGCAGCTTCCTAATTTATTCCGCCCCACCCGTGTGCTGCTCTTCTAACCTCGCTCCTCTTACAGTAATGCCTCAGAATAAATAAAAATGAAAGGGCTGTCGATTTTTTTTCCGCTCCCATATGGATCAAAATAGACAGCTGTGGTCAGTTAGAATAACAAGATAGAAGTGAAAAATCCACCTGTCAGAACCTGTAAGATTCACTGCCGAACACGTTCGTTCAGTGGCGGAGAAAATAATCAGATTCGTCACGTAAGAAAAAGTACAAATGCAATTTAAAAATACCAGCATGCCAGTAAAGCTCTGTGGGATGTTTTAAACATTTAAAGTAAAAGTACAGATCTAAACCAGATCGAACTGATCTGCACATCCATGTTTGAACATGAGCAAACAATGCTGAATTTTGTTCTATTTTTAACATTTCCCATTAAAACCTGACAACCTGCCTCTTGGACCCACTTCTCATTTCCTTCTGAAGCTCTTTGATGGCTCTTTTCATTAAGATTTGATTAACATTGTAAAAAATTCATCAATCAAAAATTATTCAATGTATTATATATTCATCAATATTCAGCTACGACAGGCCACTTGCTAAGGTGCCGTTCTTATGTTTTTGTGCAGCCATTTCAATAAAATAAAGTGTATTTTTTAACCCAGCGTGTCAGTGATCCTATGTTTGTGACCTTCATTTTGACATTCTACACTTCATAATGTTTAAAGATAAAAACAATATATTACATACTTGTAATGATTTAAAGTAAACTTTTACCTCCTGAGGTTCAGACACCTCAATATATTAACTATGATAATTAGGATAACAAAGCAGGCTTGACATTCATTTTACATTTCTATTATGTTTAGATGTATATACAGTATTTGAATCGAACTCTCAGTAAAGAATGACTTCCTAAAATGTCGAATCATTTAAGCTTTTTAATGCAAAGTGTATCTGCAACAAGGCTCAGAATCTTCATTATGGCTTAGAGGTTAAAAACAAGGTCTAGCACTGCAATTAACCTCTGCTTTGACTTATCGGATAAATACACACACACACACACACACACACACACACACACACACACACACACACACACACACACACACACACACACACACACACACACACACACACACACACACACACACACTGGTCTGGGTGTGTTGCATGTATTTTTGTCTGATGTGTGTGCGTTCTGAGAGCCGCTGTGGATGTTTTCTACCACAAAAATACTAGACAGGATCTGTGAGGCGTGTACATGTGCATGTCTGTCATTATGTTGTGTAATTAAAATGGATGAACTTGGGGTGTGTCATAGTAAAAAAGCTCCCGATTCCAATGTTGGGAAGCTTGAATCTTCTCTGTCTTTCTGAATTATAAATTAATCAAATCGGCACACTTTGAATTGGAATTGAAAGCCAGTTGGTTGTGATAAAGGAAAGACCGTGTTACCAGTTGATTTATGCTCCTACCCGCACCTGTGGTCGTAACTGTGGGTGGGAACACAGTGAATGAGATCATAAATGCAAGCATCTGAAATGAGTTTCCTCTGCAGGGGTGGTGGACTCAGGGATCTGGTTAGAATGCCTCCTGTGGATGCCACCCTGGGGAGATGTTTCAGGCATGTCCAACCAGAATGAAGCCCCGAGGGACACCCAGGCCACACTGGAGTGACATGCCAGACAGCACCTCGGTATGGAGCAGCTGGATGAGGTGGCGGAGGAGAGGGAGGCATGGACCTCTCTAGTCAGGCTGTTGCACTACCACCTGAACCTTTGAAAGCAGAGGTTGAAAGGACGGATTAATTCTTTTAAAACCTTTATATAAAAGTCCGATTTTCTATAATGAATCAGATGTGCTAATATGGATGGAAAACGTATCAGGGACATCACCACAGCCTGGTTTTAATAATTTATTGTTTTGATGGGGGTGTCGACTGGCTCTTTGCAGGTGCTCCATCACACCAAGTTATGCTCTTTTTATCAGGTCAAGTGATCCTTGCCTCTGTTTCCCTTCCCATCTCTCTCATTAGAAGGAGGTAATCCATCCTGCTCAAAGATTTCATTTGTTTTGTTTTGACAGTGATGAAGGGCAGGAAACTGGATGGAGAGGTGGAACAATGTACAAACAAGCCATATTTTTCAGCCCCAACGAGAGTACAAGGTATCTGCATTAGCAGACTCATCCTCCTCCTCCTCCTCATCCTCCTCATCCTCCTCATCCTCCCCACTGTCTCTTCACCCACTCACCAACTCAACATTTTCCCCATGACGCTCTCATTTTCCATTTTTATTCCTTGGCGCACAGGTTTCCATATCTGTCTCTCTTCTCTCCATCTATTATTTCTGTCTGTCATTCTTCAACTCCCCCTTTCCAGCTTTGCCTCTCTCCTTCTTCTTCCTTCTTTTCTTGCTCTTTCACTTCTGCCTCCATCCTCTTTCTCTGCCCCACATCCTTCTCCTCGTCTCCTTGTATCTGGGTTGCTGATTGAACTAGTTCATCTAAAGCTTGCTAGCTGATGGCGTCATCACTCCTGTTTAATTGATGCAGTTTTACTGAGACAAACTGCTTTTTGGACTGGTTATAAAATCTGAAGAATACAACCACAAACCTGAACAGCTGAAAATTCAAGAGGTAAGTTAAACTTTACTTTTCTTCTTCTTTTTTTTTGTTGAGATTTTGAATTGCTGTTTGGAAAACTTTGCAGCAAAGAAGATGCAAAGAAGAACTTAGTTCACTGCTGGTCAACTTTTCCTTTCTACTGATGGCACTTTTGGTTTTCAAAGTTTAGACCAGCGCTGTGAAATAACACACAAGTGGAGGGGAAGTACAATTACATTAACAAACTGTTGAAAGCTAATGGAAACTTTCCCTGACTGCTGGCTCTGGCGAGTGCCAGTCAGCAGAACAGAAATGGCATGAGTAGCTGCGGCATTAACATAACAATACGAATCTGCATGGAATAAAGAGTATGATAGATGGCCATCATCACAGGGAAGGGAACTGGGACTCATTTGCCAACAACCCTATGTAATTTAAAAAATATATTTTTCCTCTTTTGCTGATTCTGTTTTTTAACTCTACTAAAGCACATCTTTTGAAGCATTACAGGCCTTTTCTGCATGTAATTTTAGTTTATGTATTTAAATTCCCAGTCCCTTCAAAGATATATAACAAAGTAAAAAAAAAGAAAAAATGAAACAACACCAGTGTGCATGATATGCTTTATTTAGGCATATGTTTGTGTTACTGTGTGTGTGTGTGCCCTCTTCTGTAGTGGTATGAATCATATTGAAAGGTCAGTAACGCTTGAGGCGAGAAGAAACTGGGGAGACCCAAGTGATGAATTGCATTTTGGGACATTTCTCCTTGCAGTCCTGCAGGCTAAATCGAACTGCGAGAACTGTGCATGCTTGTCGGGTACAAAAAAAATGCTTCACTTGTATGTAGTTCAGCTTTTCTAAGTGCGTATTTCTAGCTGTGGATGAGCAGAACAACAGATAATGGTAATAAATCATTTATGATGAGTAAGCAGGTTATTGCATAAATGATAAGTGTGTATTTCTATGAGTGTTTTGCAGAGATGCACAATAACTGCATTGATTTAAGATTTTTCATTTAAATTTTTTTGTTTTTTGCCTGAAATGATGTGCATTTTGGCAGCACGGTGGCTTAGTGGTTAGCACTGTTGCCTCGCAGCAAGAAGGTTCCTGGTTCGATTCCCGGACCGGTGGGTCTTTCTGTGTGAAGTTTGCATGTTCTCCCCGTGCTTGCGTGGGTTCTCTCCGGGTACTCCGGCTTCCTCCCACGGTCCAAAAACA
Organism: Xenentodon cancila; assembly: GCA_014839995.1. NCBI lineage: Eukaryota > Metazoa > Chordata > Actinopteri > Beloniformes > Belonidae > Xenentodon > Xenentodon cancila. Next base: position 17,486,403 of record CM026212.1, read on the forward strand.
TGCATGCAGGTTAATTGATTCTTCTAAAATTGCCCGTAGGTGTGAATGTGCGTGTGCATGATTGTTTGTCTTGTATGTGGCCCTGCAACAGACTGGCGACCTGTCCAGGGTGGACCCCTGCCTTCCGCCTACTATGCGTCGGGATGGGCTCCGACAGACCCCAGTGACGGATTAAGCGGGAATAGATAATGGATGGATGTGCATATTTTTATTTTTTTACAGAGGACTTTTTCACACTCACGGATGTACTTTCTCTATTATTGTAGTGACTTGAACAAATTCATGCGATCCCTACGAAACATAGAGGTATGTATGAAAGTTGGACATGGTCAAACCTAAAAAAACACGTTTATCAACATTATGCAGGATACATTTTTTTTTTCAGATATTACCATAAGATCTGTTGTGATGCTGGTAAAGATTCTGCTTAGTGTGTGAATGTCTATCTGTCATTGATCTGATGACAATTTACCTTCTGACTGATCAGCAGCTCTCTTTCAAGACTGATCAATAACCTAGATACCAAGTGGTCTGCATCTCATCTAAGTCCTGTATGTTGAAACATCAAGATTACTATTGTCGGAGCGCCCACTATCGCAATTGTTTAAACAGATGGACCCACAATGCTCTTATGTGTCTGTGCACATAAGAGTCTGGTCCAGAGACTCATAAGCACTTAGCAATAAACTCATATTGTGATTGATGACTAGAACGCAGCAGCGACAGATGCTGTGATGCACTGGTGCGGCTATTTGCTCTCCACTGTCTGTAAGTGGACAGAAGAGCGTGGACCAGTGGGTGGTTTCATCACATGATTGTCTGTGGGCGCTTGCACAAGCAGGTAACAGTTTATAATCCTGCATATTTCAATAGATGTGTAAGAGTCAGTATAGTGTGATGCTCATCTTGTTTGTTTTGTTTTTTTGTTTGCTTTCAAACTATCAGGGCTCATTTGTTCACACTCTGCCTCATCAGTTAGTTCTGTTTCACGCCCCCCCCCCCCCCCCCCCCCCCCCCCCCCATGGACCTCGCTCAGCATCACTTACAATTACTTCAGTGACCTGGCACATTGAGTGGGAGGCAGCTAATGAATAATCAAGAGCCAAAATGCTTCATAAGGTGAAAGATAAAACAGAATGGCTGTGTTAGGGAGCTTCTCTGTAGTCATGTACAACTTTTGAACAGCCTTTGGGAGTACATGGGAGGACTCTGAAATGGGAAAAGGCCTTCATTGATCTCTATTTACCAGGAAAAATGCAAATACTCACGGCAGCCTGTTTCCAGCTGCATCCTTTAACTCATTTACCAGTCTTCTGGTGTGTGTGTGTGTGTGTGTGTGTTAAATTAGACATTAAAATGTATTATTCCAGGAAGTGAAAGTGATGTGACTGCAGATAAGTATTGTGAAATGCGTGTAGTCTCAGAGCAAACAAAGTCAAAAAGAGTGTGGTTCAACAACAGGTTAAAAAGTGGGAGGAGCAACTTAGAAACAAGCTTCTGAAAGAACAAACATATTATTATGTTTACATGGTTTAGTCTTTGACTATGTCTTTAAGTCTTTTCTGTGCCTCTCAGTCAGTTTTGCATCTTTTTTTTCCTCCGTACCGGTGTTCTGTCAGCTGATTCCTTCTTGCCACTTTAAGCTGAGCTAACCCAGAGACGCCTGGAGCCTGAAGTCTTCAAGCAGGATCTCAGCTTGGAAGCAATCAACTAGGATTGTGTTCGTCTGGATAAATCTCCAATTTCGTACTCCTTATCTGCTTGATTCTATTATTTTGATTCTTCTATTTTGATTCTTCTATTTTGATTTATTTGTATATTTGTTTTGTCCCTCCCAGCTTTTGCAGAGGGCTTAGTCGATTCCCTCATTGCCTAAGAAATCCTTATGCTTGCTTGACCGTGTAGTAGTGAGACAGCTAACCCACTTTCATATAGAGATTTTGGTATAAAGACACACTGGAGATCCCTTCTTCATTGCACCTCCATTAGCTGTGCGTTCAGTGATCCTACGAAGGCGTAATATTCTCTCCCTAGTGTATGCTTTCACGCCATTCTGGAGTCTATAATTGGCTCCTTTTCTCCATTGTGTTGTCTATTGTCAGCAGCAAGCCCGTAATGTCTGTAGGATTCCTGACTGGTTTATTCAGTTGGTATGAAATAAGACAAACATAAAATGAAAAGTTTCCACCTGGTTGTTTAAGTGGGACACACAGCAGTGCGGCCCACCAGAGGAAGACCTCAGGTTGGCCTGAACACGTGCACGGTTACCAGTTGTGACTCCTCCAGTTTCCTCAGCGGGGCAACAGGAGTTGCCGAGAAGTTAGAGACTAGAGCAGAACGATGATTTAGACCGTGGAGGAAGTAGTTTGTAGATATAAGTAGCTGTATGTGAAAATTAGTTGGTAAAATCACACAGTAGTAGACGAGCATGTTTAATTCACGAGGCGTTGGCTATATGTTTGTGCTTAAATTCTTTGTTGCACAGGGATGAACTTGAAGATTTGCCTTTATATCTTTTAATGATTCAATATTGAAAGTATTTGCTTGTAACCAATCACCGGTTGGGTAATTTATGTTGCCGGACCTTGTTAAAGGAGTCAAGGCTCCTCATTAGGTTTTATTGCCATTGTGTCTCTCAGTTCACACATAGGACACTCGTTGTCCGGGTTTAAATCAGACAGACTTTTAACCTCTGTATTAAAATGATCTGATTTTCTCCGCTGGTCTCGTCATAGTAGGAGGTGATTTTGAACACAGCTGCAGTCACAGTCTAGTTGTCAGTGGATGTGGAGGAATTCCTGTTTATACTGCAAGTTATTCCTGCCCTTCACCAGCAATAAATGCAAACCAAAGAGAGGATCCTAATTGTCGATTTTGTATTTGATAAAAAGAAATGTTACTGTTAGCAAGTTATGAAGTACAAACTAATAGTTTGATTGTCATTTTTTTGTAACTTTGACAGTATTTTTCATTTTGAATGCCACTAAGTCCATTTAATCAATTTCTGCATAATATAAATATAACTCCGAGGACATTGTAAACACACAACAGTCTGATAGGATTAGTTTAAAATTAACTCCGTGCTGAACATGCAAAATACTGTACATATACAAATACAGATCAATACAGCATCAGATTTTAAAGAGCTTTTTTTATTATAGGCCAGTTGATTAGATTGACAGTAACGTAAAATTGTGTTTGGGGAGGAAATGTTTGAAAGCACTGACAAAGATGCCTAATAAAAATAGAGCAGATGAAATAGAATTTGGCTTTTGTAATCATTCTGGCAGAATACTATTTAATATTCAACAGATTTTTTTTTTTTTGTTGCATTTTCAGACACTTTCTCATTTGTGAAGCCCTTTAATATTACATGATCTGCCATTCACAGAACCCTCAGCTCTATTCATGTCCAGCTTTTAAAGTCCTCTTTATGTACAAAAGCAATTTATGTGTGGACTCAGTGAATGTGTTTGCATACATTTCATGCATATAATGTGGAATCCGGCATCATTCAGCTGGAGTATATTAAACAGGAGGTAGTTCGCGTGAAACCGTGTACTCTCGGCATATTGAAGCCTTAACGTGGAATTGTTTGTGTTTGTGAGCATATGTGAAGCTCCCTCGGGGTGCGAACTGGCCTGCAGCGTAAAGGCCATGTCTTATGCTCACACAGAACTCAGATCAACTCTGTCAAAAAGGCAAAACATTAACGCAGCATCTCATGCTCAGATTCCACCACTTTTTTTTTTTTTTTTTTTTTTACCTTTCGGTCCTTTTCCCATCCTAACAGCAGTTATCCCTCACATCTACCTCGTTCCTCCTTACTGAGCTCCCTTCCCCTCTCCATCTCTCAGCAACTCACTTATCATCTGATACCACTGGAGACTCCTTCCCCAGCTCCTCTGAAGTGACGGAATGCAGAACACCACTTAACAATAGAAAAATCAATTCCCATCTGCATAACGTGCTTTTATGTCTCTGTTCTACGAGATGGATGCAGAGAGCACAGATAATGAATGTACTTCAAGGTAGGAGGAATAAACATGTTCAGACAAACAAAACAAAAAATTGTTGATCATAGCTTTGTACCTATGATCAGTGTGTGTGTGTATAAAAAATAGTCAGGGGCAGGTTTTAGGACCCAAGTGCAGCACAACGTCAGATAGTGTTTAGAAAAGCCTTTTTTGGCTGAATTGTCAACAGGGAGGTTCTTTTTTTTGATGAGATGGTGTGGCAGGGAGGTGAGTGATGTCACTCATTACAGCACAAAACAACAGGGCAGACTGAGACAATTATGCAGCTACATGTAACTTGTATTTTGTTTTTTAATTTCTGGAAACCACAATTGCAACTTATGCACATTATTTGGCAATAAAAGGCCTGATACTAGGATGATTTGTTTCCTAACCATAACCAGGTATTTAATTTTCTCAACCTAATTAAGTGGCTTTGATGAGTTATCACAGATGATAAAAAGAAGGGCAGGATGAAGATAAATGGTGGTTCAAAAGATTATTGGAGACAAAAGTACTTTTCATGTGACTGTTATTCTGCTGCTGCTGAAACGACTGCTAAGAATAGTTGTTTTAGTTGTTTCAGAAATGTCTTTGAGCAAACACAACACAGGCTCAGTGCAGCTTGATTTATGTGCTTGGACAAACTCAATCCTTTCATTGTTTTTTATTAGATTTTAAATTCACGGACGTGAAGAGAAAGATGTGGACGTACGCTTTATTTTTCAGTAGTATCTCAGAGTAAATTATGAAACTGTTTCATTTAGATTCATACTTAAAGGATTACCTGCGGTGTGGTATTCTCTGAGGGTACCAACCTGGTCCTAAATCAGGGACTTACATTCAGGAAAACTTATTCATTCTTATATTAGCACCATTTTTTTTTCAATAAATTAAAATTTGCATTATTTTTTATCCATTAAAAAAAATATTATCAGGTTTATATATATATATATATATATATATATATATATATATATATATATATATATATATATATATATCCTTCAAAGACTTCGTTTGAAGGGTGATAAGTCCAGTCCCAGGTGATGTTGACATCACCGTGACTCAGTGAAGAAGTTTGAGATTTTACAATTACTCCATTAAGAGAATCTAAAAAGTCAAGCTGTGTCATTTATTTCTTTTTTTTTTGGTAACAGGATTTTCAAAGTCCTTGTTTCAATAAATGTAACATTTACCTAATGTAATTTCCGTGCCTAAATCTAATAATGCATGTTTGACTTTACAGCCTAAATCCAATCAAAATAAAACCAAACAGACAATAAATCAATAAATGTTGGTTCCAGTCAGGATCCACATCAGGGTCTTTTAGTTAAAGATGTGTCATTGTGGTTGTTATTCTTTATGAACAGTGACTGAAGCGGTGAAGGAGTGAGGACTGACATGCAACACATTCTGTAACACAGGTTACGCCAGGTAATCAGTCGCTGAGGCAAACTTCTCAGTAAACAGCGTTGACAAGAGCAGAGCCCAGAAGCAAAGCAAGTGCTCAAAAAAAAAAAAAAAGAAAAACTACACAATAACAACATGAGTCAGAATGAAGGCAAAAACCAGCAGCAAGTTGAAGTAATGCCCTTAATTAACAAGCGGGCTCAAGGCTGGGAAAAATAGTCTAAATAAACATCGATGACCTGGCAAAGACCAGCAGAAACCAGGGACCACTGCCTGAGTAATTAGTGGTTACAAGGATTGGAGGGGAGCCAGCGCCTCAACGCAAAACCTGTAAAGCAAAAGAAACTATAAAAAAGACCAAGGTCAGAATTTCCAGAATAAAACAGGAAGTGTGGGAGAATGTCAGTAAAAGGAGCGGTAACAGGTTGGGGAAAAAAAATGTCTCGGGTTTGCTTTGATTTTGTTTTCAAAACACTTGCGAACCCAAGTGAGATTTTCTGTTTCCTCAGTTGAAAGCTGGATGTGAGAGTGTCTGTGTTGAGCACAGAGACTGTATAAAAAGACAAGCTATATAAGCTATAAAATAAACATGACTGGGCTCTGTTAGGTCGTTACTCACAGCTCAGAGCTTAAGACAAGACAGTGCTAATGTAACCATTAAACACAGCCAGAGACCAAAGCAGCTCTTTGAACCCGACTCTAAATATGAACTCATTGAACTCAACTCAGACGTCCAGATGTTGCCCCTTGGTTCAGACATGTGGCTCTCCGAAGCCGTGGTTTCTGTTGTCCTGATGTCATCAAATGTGCTGTGAAATTGTGTTGCACTCACTCTGACTGTTATGGTCTGTGACTTGACATTTACCTCTACGATCAGCAGTTCCCTATTTTTAAAAGTTGCATTTGAGAACTGCCTCTTTTTTGTAGTGATATTTATCATATACGTGGATTTGGACAGGAAAGTACCATTTTTGGAACGATTTGGTTGCAACTTTTAACTCGTTAATGGTACTTTTCATTCATCTTTTTTTTTATCATTGACTTTTCCACTCTTCTCTTCTCTTCAGTGGTCTGTGTTTATGAGATGCTGCAGGGAGTGCATGCTCTTTTTGTCCACTTTCATCCAGCGACTCCCAACACACACACACACACACACACACACACACACCCACACTACTGTCTATCGCTGTGTCTTATCCCTCCACTCACATCAGCTCATCCTACCTCAACTCCATCTCTTTTTCTCCATCTTTCTGACTCACCCCTTTTTCGTCTCTCTCTTTACTGTTCTGCACAAGAAAGACAGACAAAGAAGGAGGGATGGTCTTGGGAGGGTGAGGTGAGGTAGAGAGAGAGAGAGAGAGAGTGAGAGAGACTGTGGAGGGCGCAAGAGCGCACGAGTGAGTCAACGGGAGAGTGCGCGTGCTCTGCTGTCGCTCAGGAGGAGGAGAGGTTTATTCAGTCTCTGAATGAAGGAGCGAACGGAGGGAAGGATGAACAGATAGAGCAACGAGCCAGTGAATCGGTTAACGGATCCCGACTTGGGCTTCTTCCAGAGCGCAGACACGGTAGGAAAACAGACCATTTGTATTTCTAGTGTCGGTACTATGAGTTTAAATGGAATTATAATGACTGTTATTAGGGTCAGTGTGTTAAAAGTGCATCTGCTGCCCGGGGAGCGGTCACTTTGACTGTTAGTTTAATTGCAAATTGTTCATTTTGCACAGTAATGTGAATGCATATATAGGGAACTGAAATCACGTAGGGCGAAGTCACTCGGAGGTTATGGGCGAAAAGAGGAAACTGACCAAAAAAAAAAAAAAAAAGACTAAAAAAGGGGAGAAATTTAGCGACTTGCCCCGCATGAGAGCCTCAGGTGTGCGGCGCCGCAGATCCTCGCCCCTCCATTCACACGGCTTCATTGGAATACCACCCAGATGAGCAGCTGGAACCAGCGCACGGTTCCTCTTAGACTGCTGCGTACGTGCCTCTGCCGGGGACTCTGACCGGCGCCGGCTGGCTTGGCTCAGGCGCTGGAGGGACGAACTAGGTGGACCTGACTGGACCGCAAGGGTATGATCCGGGGCTAGAGACTACGCCGGGGGCAGGTGGGCGACTGTGGGATTAGGGTCAGGAGCAGTCTGGAAAATGAAATTAAACTGGTGTATTAATTTAATACCAATCCGTTTATCTTTCTGGTAAGATGATTATTATGGTTGGATGCTGACGATGATGATAATGATGAGGGTGTCTTAGGTGATAATGTTGATTGCGGGTAATTTATAACAAAAATGATAATAGAAAATGACGGTAAAGCTCATGTCATGATTTTTTTTTCTTCTTAACCTCCTAGGACCTGGTGCTATTTTTTTCTTGTTGCTTTGGGCTGCCGTTAAGAAATCAAAATTATTATACACAGAACACAACATGTGCTGTTCACATATGTGTACGCCAGGTCTTGGGATGTTAATATAGATTATAATTAATCTCACGGAGGTGATGGGGACTTTTCCCAACTATGATGAATTATTAACCCAAAGATATGTCACCCTCTCAATAATTCAAGAACCCAAGCTGTCTAAGGAAATGTGGGCTATAAATTAATTTGCATATGTCAAACAGATTTCAGCTTGCACGAGCTTCAATAAATCTTTGTTAAGGAGATTTGGTGTTTTGTTGTCATCCAGTGGGCCTTGTAAGAGTAAATGTGGAAAATACCTGCAGGAGGGTGGGGGGTGGGGGGGTTGAAACAATTTTTGACAATTAATAGTCCACCACTTGTGGTGTTTATGTACTAATGCAAAACCAATGAATAATCCTGGGTGCTGTGCACTTACTGTAAATGACTGCAACTGACTGCAAGAATGCATTTATTCATTAATGCGAACAGCCTACTCCTAGATATGTCAATATTGACATTTATTTGGTCACATTTAACATTTTCTACCAGATTTATGTTAGTACTTTGCTGCTTTCTAAGTCTGTGTGTACTTCTAGATCCAAAAATACCTAAAGCTTTCTCTTGCCATCTGTCTGCACTTTCCTTCCTGTGACTGCATCCTTAAGTAACTGCAACAATGATTTGACAACATATTCACTTTCCCTGCTGCAGGAGGTGATAACCCACATCTATATCTTCTATTCATTCCCATCATAATCTGGTTACGTGTTTCTCTGGCACCAGCTGTGGTTGCTTGTGTTGTTTCTTGTTAATGAGGCTGTGTCTGAGCGGCTGGGAGAGTCCCTGCGACCATAATCCTCTTCTCCTGTGTGAGTGCATGTGTGTTAAATGCTGCTGGGAGTGCCAGTGGGGGTGTCCTCTGTGGAGGTGTGGAGGCTTTGTGGTGTGAACTGTGTGGCAGAAGCAGCTAATGTTGACAAAGAAGATGAGGAGCGACTCATGGTGGAGAACAAGGAGGAGCTTCTGTAAAGTTTACCAGCGGAGAAATTACGGGCTTCATTTATTTATGTATTTTAAAATGATTATATTTAACACCTTGATGCCTGATGTCACATATTTGACACATACCTGTCTGAGACCTCTGCACCATCCCCAGAATCAATAATAATGAAGATAATAGAAATAATAATAGTAAATAAAAAAAATCAAATATTTATTTTAAAAAATAGATACATTGAAACATTTATAAAATTACCTAATATATTCATAGATGTACAAAAATATGAATGAGAAAACTTTTAAAAACAGAAATGGGAGTGTTTTTAATTTCAATATATATTGTAACTTAAATACAAAAAGAAATTCTGCGTGTTATTTCATATATCAGGCATCAAGGGGTTAAACACTTTTTTGAGGGCTGTACTGTGCGTTCTTTTTGTTAGGTGTCCAAAATGGTCCCTAAATGGTGACTAAAATTATTTTAAATTGCCTCCAGGTCTAAAACTGTTCATGATGGCAGTTATTGATTGATTTTGAAGGCATAATTGTCAATATTTAGCCATTATCTGGATGTTTCAAATACTACAAAGTATTTTAAGTGAGGCAATGCTGACAGGAGAAATGATGGTTTACTATCAGGTGCAAAAGTGCCTTAAAATGGCTTTTTATTGTGAGCTGGTGCTATACAAATAAAATAAAAGTGAACTGAATATGAAGGTACTGATCAACATGCAGTGCAGCTGTTATAGCAGGTATCACTGTTTTGCATCAGACTCTTTTCGTTGCGCATCAAATGTGCTGACAAAAATCGAGCCTCAAGCTTGAAGCACATTTGACTAGCTGCAGTATTCTCCCACGTGACAGATAGCGATGGTGAGTAAAATACACTACTATTGTCTGCCAGTGGAACAGCAGTGAAAGAGCTGAGGTAAAGAAATAATCAGTTTTCCAAGTTTACTGTAAAACTCACTATATTTTTTAATTTGTGCAATAAGCTGCCTGCCCATTGGGAATTTATGCTTCCGTCTTGATGGACTGCAGTCATGCATGAAGAGGCAGATCTACTCAAAGTCTTGCCTGTGCTCGTTCATTTTCCAAATGAAGTAAATGCTTAGTATTCATCAAGTTACAAAAATTCAATCAAGTTCATTTGTATAATTCACAACAAAAGTCTTCTCAAGGCACTTTACAAAGAAAACACAAGTTCATTGCCATCCAATTTTAATCCAATTATATTTCAGTTTAATACAATTTGCAAAGATCCATTTATACTTTAAGTGATTACAATTGAGTCTAATTAAAATGTATGTAATAGCAATTCATTAGAAAACTGGGAAACAAGTCTAGCTGAGAAACCTAACAGATTGCATCCAGGCTTGACTTTGATGCAACTCCTCGTCCAGAGCAGGCACGAGGGGACAGTGGAAAGGAAAACCCACTGTTAACGGTTAGAAACCTGCAGCAGAAGCGCTGCTCTGCACCCATCTGCATCAAGTCTTTACTGAGGGGGAGAAGACAGGAAAGAGACGCCAAAGTACACAACCGGACACAAAAGGACAATAAGGTTCCACCAGCACATCAAAACTAAATATATTCACTTCATCGTCATTTATTATGCCATCAACAAGTTATATGCCTGCCAACTGTAGAATATTTGAACGTCTTTATACCTACATTAGCTTTTATGGATGCAGTAGTCTTTTCCAGGACTCTGGGAAGACCATTGGGAAGTCAGTTTTTCCATGATATCTCTTTTCTTGGCATTATTTATTTTCTAAATAATAAACAAAACAATAACATATCACTTTAAGTTTATTGATTTATGCCTCCATCTGTTGGCAAAATAAAAATCAGAAATCAATGCAGACAGTTAAAGCCAGGAACCAGTTAATTAATGTAACTGGCACCAAAACATTTAAGGAGGGGAGTCTCATAGGCAGCCAGGGCCTGAAAAGAGCTCTAGCAACCAGCTTCACATTGAGTTCATGGGTTCATAACTGGATTGAGGCAGACCGGCAGCCATGCTCGCGGGAAAGCTGGGTAGTTAGTAAGAAATAGTCCTGGAAATAACAAACTTCCAAGTACCTTTCCCATACCACAGACTTAGTCGTGAGGAGTGGTTGAGGGGATTGAAGGCAGAACCTAAAGTCGTAAAATGTAATTAGAAAATAAAATGTGACATACCACAGCAAAAAGAAACTTTAAGTAATGACAACACTGCATTTGATAGTAAAGACAAACAATTATTCATAACCTTAGCGGTTCCTGCCTATATTTCACTTAACATGCAGTATAATTTTAAATATATTCATGATTATTTCTTTTTTTCATTTATTATAAGACACTTTTGAGCTCTATGAGCTTGATGTGCACAAGAAAACTCCACTCGTTATTACATGAATTTCCCCAGAGGGATCATTAAACTTTCAGCTCTCGTCACAAGTTGTTCCACCGACTCGGTAGTCCATAAGTGTAGTTTATGCTGTGTTTGGAAAGCATCTTTATTCAAACCGTAAAATAAATGAGATAAAATAAACAAATAAGAAAAATACAGAGCAGCAAGCTGCCTTTGGGGCCTTAAAGCCTGGCCTCCTGCCTACGAGTTGATTAATTAAGTCAATGTAACTACACAATCTAAGGACAGTGATGTATGGGGGCGTTATCTCTTCTCTGGCAGTGACACTAAAAGATGCTGGCCTCTCTTTTATCTTATGCAGCATCTGACATTCACAGAAAGTGCTAGATATTTGTGAATGTCCCAACATAACATCATATAACTCAAAACAAGTGCTTGCTGGAGCATATGTTGGACGTACAAGGCAAATAATGGGATTTTTTATGGACAAATTACAGGCTATCAAACTCAAAGTGTAACGGTAAGTGCAGGGATTTGCTGGATATATATATATATATATATATATATATATATATATATATATATATATATATATATATGTATATATATGTATATATTTCAGCATCCTTTGACTAAAGCACTGAATAAGTTATGATCAAAGTATTGCACCACTATTATGTTTTAAAAGAAGTTAGATTCTCTAATTCTTTGCTTCTCTGTCTCATTAATCTCTCCACCTTTTGAACTGGAGCAAAAAAGATTTTCAGATATATTGTACATGAAACACCTATTAAAATGAGCAGTAATGACCTGGCGTCTATCTTGATATCCCTCATGGTGCCATACAGTGGTGCCGGCCTGCTACTCATCTATTTCATTCCACTCCGTTTCCAGTCACTCCCACAGCATCTCTGCAGGGATCCATTTGACACGTTTATTGTGTGATCTCCATGCTGGGCAGCAGTTTTAGATGTTCCAGCATTGATTTTACTTGCACAGCAGCCGTTTTTGGCCGAACCTTTGCGCACCTCGCGTTGTCCTTCGGTGGGAAAGTGGCTAATGATGAGCTGAGTTGTTAATGGTCTGAAGCACCGGATGCAGCACGCAGCAGTCTGTTTATGCCAACCACATCAGGCTGAAGCAGTACAACCCTACTTCACTAGAACTGTATCAGTGTATTTGTTGTTTAAGGGAACTCCACTCATCACAGTGTAGTTTCTCATTCTCATCTATATACAGTTTCACATATAAGTGGACGCTATTGAATATATTGATTTATATTTTAAAACATATTCAGTCTAGAGAAAATAAACAATCATGTTTTATTTGCCAGATTTACATCTTTGTTCTGTGACTTCCTCATATTGATGTTATTGTGCTGCATTTAAATTTAAGGCAACTGGGAATTCTGAGAGTCTGACCCGAGACTTGGAGTGAAAATCAATATTTTGCAAGCCTTCGATCATCTTTGCATGATTGAATGATTTGACTAAAACAGGCAGAGTGTGAAAACATATGAAAAGTCTTCAGGAATTATAGCTTAATAATGAAATATATTTTATTAATTTCCTAATATCAGCTGTCGTGAGCTGCTGGACATCACAACAAAACCTCTTCTTGCTTGTGTTTGGCTGCTCTTTTATCCCTCAGTATTGCTCCTGAAATAGAAATAATCTCCAGTCATGCATGTCTCCTGGCACATCATTCCAATGCAGAATGAGTCTCGGAAGCGACCTCGCTGGGACTCGTTGACCAGGCTTCCTCATTGATCTTGGGAGATTAACCACAACCCCTCTGTGTCCTTGAGTCCTTTAGACTCTCTTTACAGTATTGATCATGAGCACATGTTCCTTGTGAAGTAATAATAATTGCTATATGGGCGTTTGCGTGAATAGGTGAAGGAAACACATTGTGAAGCACAAGAGGGATAAAACGGCATTACATAAGTCCAAGTGTGGGCTGGTTACTGTTTTAAAATGACTGGCATTCTGAGAAATTCACTGAGGGCAGATAGATGAATTTTCAAACAGACATTGACACTGACAGACTTAATGGTGCCCTCATTTCTGTCGTCCCACCGATGATGTTTAAAGATGAGTTGGGCATTAATATGCAGTGAGGATTTCTTTCTGCTTTTAAGAAAACAAGCACAGTGGTGGGCAACCATTCGTTTTACAAGTAATCTCAGCATATAACACACACCTTCACTGACAACAGCATGCTATCAATACTGCCTTTGTCCTTCTCTGAAGCTCTGTGTGCATATGCATTGTGAAAGAGGGCCAGATAGAGAAACATGATTAATATAGTGATGATTTCTGAAAGAAAAGTATGACACCGAGAAGAAAAACCAGCCATGGCTCTCGGTTCTGATTTGCAGAGCAGATCATTTGGCTTCAGCGTCCATGAGAAATAAGTTGTGATTGTTAAAATTCCTTAAGAACCAGGTCATTTTCACATTAAAAAAAAAAAAAAAATTCTTTATAAAAACAAACCCAAACTCAGCCTGCAAGCGAAAACATGTATGAAGCACAAATTGAAGAATCATGAAATCCAGTCATCTCCTTTCATTTTAAACTCAAACAACTTTTATTCACTTAAAATAAAGCACAACAACTGTTTGCTCCTCAAGCGCGCCATGACCGCCGTGCTAATTGATCTTCTACAAATAATGCTTACAGTCTGTTTTTTATCAACAGTTAGGGCTCAGGTGGAAAAGGTTTACATTCCCCTAAATGGATGCACTTGAACAGATTACATGTTAAATGGATGGCTGAAGAGAGCAGTGCTTGCTATCTGAAAGGAGGATAAGTAGAATTAAGTGGCAGCTCAAGAAGATGAAGTTGTGTCTTTTTGCAACCAGATTTATTTTCCCAAGGCTTTTTCCGTCTCTTCTTTTCCCTCCATGTGTCCAACTTCCTCGTGCTCCTCCCTCCTGCATGTGTGCCCTGTTATTTATTTTTTTTCTGGCTCTCCATCTTCATCCTGATTGTACTGCTTTTACTCTTTAATTTTCTCCCATGGTTCCTGTTTTCACGCCTGCCTGGTTCTCCTTTCTTTTCTGTGTTCAGCGCTTGTATCTCGCTCTGTATTTCTCTGTAATGTCAACATTTACAGTAAAATCACGTTGTCCCTTTTCATGAGTATAATATCTCGGGATATCTAATAAATTAATCCAACGATACACGCCATGAACGAGAACAGGCCCCAAACACAACAACTAAAAGCACAAACACTACTTTCAACTGAATAAATATTAACATGCTTAACCAACAGAGATGAGATAATTAATTTAGTTTCTATCTAGCTTCTACTTGGCTGCTGAAGTGGTTAATGTAGAGAACATGTCAGACTTACTAGTCTTTTATTTTTAATTAGCACACCATTTAAACAACCGCATGTGAGCTGAATTAGATCTATTTAATATTTGAGATTTATAATCTGATTAGTTGACTAATCATTCAATAGTCGATGACTAATCGACTTTTAGAATACTCCGTAGTTGCTGCCCTACTAGTGTTGTGATTATTGAAATCAGCTCCACGATGTTCTTCCTCATAAAGAGAAAACTAGAGACTCATAGCACTAATAATATCACCTTTCTCATCTCAGTAAATTGACCCACTGCTAATGTAAAAGTATTGATTCATGCAGCTTTAAAATCTCGGTTTCCTTGGGAAAAGAGTAATAATCCTACCATCACAGACGACCTTCCACACCAATATCAGTGTAAAATGATGATGTGAAGCCGATGGAGAGAAATGATGAGGCCTCCAGTGATGGGATTGGAAAAAGAAACCGTATATCTCCATCTTCTTCTTGTTTTGTTGTTACTGTTTGATTTATCATATTTTTGCAGTGACAGTTGCTTCCACGCAACACGTTTCTCCTCATCAGCGCCTCATTAGTCATCTTAGCGTTTAGGTTTACTCTCCATCAGTGTAATATCTCCTCAACACTCCCGTGATTCAGTTGAGGTTTTGTTTCCTCACCATGTTTGCCAGATTTATTTAATTTTTTACATTTTTATTTCCTGATATGCATTGTGCTCGACTTTTCTCTGCCCCTATTTTATTTTTTTTATCCTTCCTTTGTGCCCCCTTTTTTCTTTCATTTATTTGTGTGTAATACGTTACAGTCGCATAAACCAAACTTGGCTTATATTATCTGATGAGTCCACCCACACACATGTCAAAGCTGCATGCGTGACTGCAGCTGCATTTGCATGCTCTGCAGCTGCATGAAGGCATGCTCAGTGTGAAATGTGTCAGCATTATTGCGCCAGGTGGATTGTGGAGTGTCGCAATGATTGTATTCCTGTCTGACTGGATTAATAAGAAGGGTTGACGCTCAGAAGCAAGAGAGGGAGTAAAAAAATGAAATGCAGCGGAAGTGGATGACAGGCGCTTTAAGAGGACCATAATCCACTCTTTTGGCTTTTGCCTTTGTCTCAGCAGCTTATCTTTATCTGTTTCTATCACTCACACTAAACACCACCGCACCTGCTTTCAAGTTATAATGGTTTTCCCTTTGTGTCCATTGAAGTTTTGTGTCTTTCAGTTCTTAGTGGGACTCATTTCAAAACAGCCAGAGTGGCAGCGTGAAGTCGAAAATAAAGCGTTTTTATTTTCTTTTGTCTTTACTCCTCACAGAAAATAATGACCTCTTTTGAAAATGCATTAGCAGGGATGGAGGGCTTTCACTGGCTCGCTGCGTCGCTACTCTGAAATAAGGGAAAGGCCAGCGCGAGGGTTTCATCATGCACAGAGCTAATGAAAGACTGTTGCATTTAACTTCATTAGTTCCTCCTGGAACTCCGTCGCTCCCGCGTGCTGAACACAAGCAAATCAAACACTGTAACGTCGTGTTATCCATCTGCTCTGGCTTCAAACTGCCCAGCTTCACTCTCGCTCACACACACTCACACACAGTGGGGTGGGATATTTAAGAAGCAGTTACTTCTCATCACTGCAGGTGTTATTTTTGTGCATTTTGAAGTGCATTTGTTTCTCAGCTGGATTGGAGATAAAAATGGAGGCACTGTGGTAAATTAAGGGCAAAATTTGATTGGGCAAACTCACTTTAAATTCTCCAAATATCACCTCTTGAATAGCAGGCTTTTTTTTCTCTTCTGCCCTTTCAGTCATCAATGCCCCACACAAATATCAAGACCCTGTGGGAGTCATTGTAGTTGAAAAATTGCAGGCTTCCAATTACCAGCAAGGTCCGCTCGTTTGCGGCATTAATTTGGCGGACTGCTTTGGTTGTTATTGAAATAAACTGGTTGCAAAAATGATAGTAAATTGGACCAAACTGGACACTCACAGCTGTTAATGGTAAGCAACCGATCAGGAATTTGTCCAGGATTGTTAATAGGCTGAGTTTAAATATTCAATTTATGCACAATAAGTCTCAATCTATCTGTGTCTGGACACTGCCAGGTGCTTTGCTTTCTTCTCTCTCTCTCTCTCTCTCTCTCTCTCTCTGTGTGTGTGTGTGTGTGTGTGTGTGTGTGTGTGTGTGAGAGTGAGAGAGACATTAACAAAAGGATGGAAGTGTGAGCACTTTGCTGCCAGTAAACCTCAGCATCACTCCACACACACACATGCAGGCGCAAAAATAAACAAACACAGGCTGGCAGATACTGGATATGAACATCTGCAATGTGACTTGGGCTCATGAGTTGTGTGTGTGTGTGTGTGAGAGAGAAAGAGAGTTTATGTGTGTCGGTTCCTGGATGTGAGTAAAACGTGCCCATGATAGCTAGAGAGAAACAGAGGGAAATGATGCTGATGGTGAGTTGCATAACACTATATGCACAACGCGCATTATGAGATTGCATACATTATATTATGTGGATTATCTAAAGGCACAGTTTGGGATCTGTCCAACTGCCAGGGCTGGTTAAATGGGGGCTTATTCTCTCGCTCCATGTAGTCCTGCAGCTGCATGGAGCTCATCATACTGCTTCTACTTGGTTTGCAGCTCACAAGGAGTCACAGAAACACCAGGACCCGATGTTGGGTTGGTTTGGACAAATAACTTGTGATGAGAACACACAACATCACATGAGAGACTATCAAATGAAGACAACGTGTATTTAAAGGGGTAATCGGATGCAAAATTGACTTTTTGGTGTTTTTTTTCAACATAATAAACGTTGAACATTGAACGTGCGTGTACACATCCATCCTATACTGATAAAATCCACCAAGTGTTTTTTTATTGCTATTTGATAAAACATGCTGTTTATTAGTTACCATAACTCTAGTTTTACTAGAGCTATCAACGCGATTTAAAAACTGGCATTTAGTTTGAAATTTGCACGTTTGAGACAAATTGAAACAAAGACTCAATGCTACTTTATTGTAAATCCACCATGTGATTTGAACGCACCGGCGTGTCCATAGACTCCAGAGGGTTAATGTCTCGCTCAGAACGCTATCTGCCCAGTACATTAAAAAGATAAAGTGAAATTAAGTTAACCAGCTATTCAGAGATGTCCAGTGCAAGCCTCTATTGTCACACCTCTTCGGTGACCTCATCTTGTTCTGGATCCGACTACCGGTACGTTAAATTGATATGGTTGCACAGATTTGTCTTCACAGCCTCCTCCTGCCATACTTTCCATAAAAATTTCCAAAATCCTCAACTGTCGTCAAGGCAACACTTCAGTGTGTTGTGCCCAAACGCCCCACACTAGATTTTATACTAAAGAGTGGCATGGTGGTGAAAGAATAGACTCTATGATAAGCATCCAACCAGAACATTGTTTATAAAATCGTCCAGAGTAAACGATTTTTCCCCACATAAAAAACCCGTTTAGTGCAGACCCTTAAATTTGTGTGTGTGTGTGTGTGTGTCTGTGGTTGTTAGGTGGTGATGTGGACTTTATTAAGAAGAATAAACCCCAATATTCCGATGTATTTTCTGTTCATCCTCAGCTGGCCCTCTGCACCCTTGTCACACATGACTGCACCCCCATCCACGCCTCCAACACGATTGTAAAGTTTGCTGATGACACCACTATAGTGGGATTAATATCTGACGATAACAAGACCCACAACAAGGAGGCGGTCCAGCATCTGGTCAGCTGGTGCTCTGAAAGTGAGCTGGTGATGAATACCACCAAAACAAAAAAAGTCATTGTGGACTTTAGGAGAGCCCAATACACAACGCACAATGGCAATAAAGTCTCTTATCATAATTCTGTACTATCTGAGCTTCAAACTGCACTATCGTGCATCAAAGCTTTTCACACATTTGCTCATATTTGACATACCTTTAACAACTTCCTGTCTCTTCTTTTGACAAAACTGTCAATTGCTGTCATGCATTTGTATTTATTAAGAAAGTATAAACATCTGATTATTCAACAGAATCCTTCAGAGATTTATTTCCATGTCATCTTTTTCAAAATGCATGTTGGCATGACTGGCGTGATTTATGCTCAGGTCTAGTTTAAGGTTGACGCACACATTTTAAGCCTCAATGCGATACACTTCTATCCCACTCACAGAGTCCATCCAGACATTTATCCCAACTATACCTGCCTTTGTAAAGCAGTGTCTTAAGCTCCAGACCACCCTTCATTAAGCTAATTTTCTCATGTAGGCCTAATCTAGATGCAAAATGAAACATTCATACGCAATTCTCCATTCATCTGTCAGCTGATGCACTACATCATCGAACTTCTCTGGCCTTTACAGCCTTAAGGGCCCTCTGATGCTTTTCTCATTTCCTCCTCAGCATTGTTCTGTCATTACTCTTTTCTCTTATCATCTGTATGGCTCTTCTCTCTTTCTATCCATGTCCCTTCCGTTACCCCACCCCCCACCCCCCTATACAAATCCCTTTAGTTCATTTCCTCTTCATTGCGTCGCTCATCTACTCTGCCATTATCACCGTTACAATCTGTTGCTTGCTTGAATGCAGGTTGCTACTTCAAACATCCTTTTTTAGATGAATCAAAGTAGACATACAAAGACATGCAGACACACATAATGGCATCACATGTGTGCCAGATACAAAGATTGGGTTCAAAAGCTGAATAAATGTGCTGTGGTGCATCTAATTACATGCATATAGGTGAAAATAAAAAAACGTGCCAGCAGGATTTATGTCAGAGGGAACCTGCAAATGTGTTTGCAATTTGAATACTTCAAATGCTCTCCATCAGTTAGGTCCAATTGACAGTTAACCAGCTTTAGCTTGTCTCATTTCAGTTAAATAGGACTCTCTGAACGTTGAACGTTGACTATCACACAATGTGACACACTCGCATACATTTAAGGAAATCAATAATTGTGATGGACAGGTGGTTTATGAAATGGCCAGTCATTAATAACGACACCAGGGACCAGACGCTTCAATCTCTGTGTGGTCTCAAGGCACAAAAATAGAAATGTGCAGATGCGTCTTGTTGTTTTGGCCAACGCTGTAAAGCTCTAGGTAAACTTGAATCTTTGTTTATGAAAAATCGCTGAGCATTTTGAGCCACAAAAGGATGTGGACAGTTTAGGTTTGTAGCTCAGTTTCTCTAGTAGTTCTCTCATTCTGTGGGCGTTTTGTGGCTGCGGTGCTTGTTCTCCTCTCCAGGAGATCCGTTTCCGAGTTGGAAGGTTCTCAAATAATCTGCAGCAGGTGGAAAACCGGGTTTTTGTAGTGCAACGGAAAGCTCACGGAAGCTTCAAAGAGCTTCAGAGCAGATCGAGGACTATAGTCTTCGGCTGCAGTCCAAGGCAGTTGAGTAGTAGACCCTCACTAGAGAAGAAGCACTGAATAAAATCTTAACAACAAATGTAGGGCAGTGTGAGCAAAAATGAGCTTTTTTATGCAGGGACTAAATTTTCAAGAGAAAATACTTGTATTGATCTTAACCAGGTTTTATCTCTGTGTGCAACCTCCTCCTGATAACTGACTGTTTCTCTGAACTAACTTGGCTGCATCACTGGGAATCAATGGAAGCCTGTGAAATTAGAAATCATTGTTAAATACTTTATTATTCTAAACGAAATAATCAGACTCATTACTGTTCATTTGTAGCTTGATTTTACACGTGAAACGCCGGTGCTGCTTTTCCTGCATATTTACATGAAAGCTGTTGCTCTCAAGGGAATTAGATGTTTAATTCTTGTTAGGAGGCTCCGCATCTGAAAACCATGAATGAATACAGCATTTTGTTAATTCACTCTGACCTCAGCACCACCTCCCTCGACCGGCAAAACCCCCCTTTCCCTTCTGTGGGCTCGGACGCCTGCAGCTGTTGGTCAAACGCTGCAGTTAAATTCATATCTGAAAATGGAAACACTACAGGTGGGCAGGCGAGATTTCATTCAGATTCTTTCCAACATCGCCTTAGTACATGGTGTGTGTTTGCAGTGAGCGGCTTCAGGCTCTGCCAAACCGCGTCCCAGTTACTTGAGAGAAAACCGTATCGATCCAAAGACAGAGGAGGAGCCGGGGGGCTTGGCTGACACTCATTTCTCTCGCCTTATGTCACACTCGGACTTTTTTCTTGCCGTGATACACATATGGACACACACACACACACACACATGCATACAATCATCTTCTCCGCTCATACCCATAATGATAAAGACTTTTGATTCCCATTAATCACCATAGCAACAGAGCTCTTGCAGATCCATGCAGCCCTCTGTGATCATAACTGAACAGTACTGGTATTACGAGCTGTGATGTGCTACTAATGCATTCTCATTGATTTTACTGGTGAAGGACCTGCTGCAGGATTCTGCCCCACAAACCAACAAAACATTGTTTATTGAGGTACTTATATTTGATAAAAATCAACGAATCAATGGAATTTGATTAGCAGCACCTAGTTGTAACTCATCTTAAGTTTCTGTGGAAACAGTACCAGCTTATCTGGCAGTTGGGCCAAATTCTCATTAATAAAATGGATATGTATTATTATTATTTTTTAAATATCTTGATACATAAACCATAGAATTAAAAGAGGATGTAATTTACCTTTCACATGACTGCATTTGGATTAACATTGGACCTCCCAGCTGTATGAATGTAGACGCCACATTTTTTGTTCGTTTTTTTCTGTACAGAACCCAGGCATGAAACAGCTCAACATGCCTTTAAGTGAGCAGATGGGATCACAAATGTTATTGTAGCATTTGTTGCGTAATTCATGTACGGAGTGTGTGTGTGTGTGTGTTCCTGCTTATGATTGTATATGTGCAGATGTTAGCCTTCAGGGGATATATAAACATAGTTTAATACCAGCCGAAGCACAAAAAGCTCAAGAGACGGAAGATGGGGACATCCCCACTTTAGTTAAAGACTTATTTTATCTTAGAAAGTGATGGAAAAACAAGAAGCCTAACTGGAAGGGCGTCTGGAAGTTGGTCGATGCATGAAATCAGTCTTATGACAGGAGACATAATCCTGTACTTAACAACCCCATTTGATTCCTTGGCTAAATTACATTTCTACATACTTTTGGGTCTGTCTCTGGATACAAAGTAAAGTATAATCAAAGTGAAATTCTTCCATTGTTAAATTTTGATTATGTTGAATGTTTAAGTGGTCCCCAACTGGGATAAGATACCTTGTAAATATTGTGGATAATAATCTAGTAAATTTGTACTGACTTAATTATTTGCCACTAGTTAATCAGTAATAGAGGATTTTCAGAAATAGATACCTTTTACTTTGATTGGCCAAGTAAATTACATCAAGATGAATATATTACCAAGGCTACAATACCTTTTCTAGTCTTTATCAATTTCACTGCCACCCAGCTTCTTTAAAAACCTTAACAAACATATTAGGACATTTATATGCAATGGTAAAACTCCACGGGTCTCATTAGAAAAACTTACATGGGACTTTAAACTAGATGGTCTTCGACTACCTAATTTTGAAAAGTTACTTAACTGCTCAAATGCAACTTGTGTCTTTTCTTTTTGAAAAGGAAATGTTGCATCTGGGGTTTCTCTTGGAGTGTATGCTCTTAAGGAAGAGGTTTCTGCAGACTTTGTCTACAACTGTTTCCAGCTGAACTCTGGATATATATCCTCAAAACATAGTAGGAAGTTCGAAAAAAGGGTTTAACTAAAAAACATTTTTCCACCCAAAACACCTTTGAAACAGAATGAACTCATACCTCTGTCAATGGATAATAAGACCCTGGAAATGTGGTACCAGGAGGTTCATCACCTGGAGGACTGCTATTAGATTGGATTCCTGATGTCTTTTGAGGACCTGAGGAGAAGATTTGAGCGGCCCAGCAGGAGCTTCTTTGATAATTTACAGTTTAGATGCTGTCCTAGAAATGCCCTGGGACCTAAAATGACTTTACCTTAGCTCAGAGATCAGGAAGCTCTACTTCGTCAGGGAAATGCACCTCATCTAATTTCAAAAGTGTCTCTTAATGGATGGTGCTCCAAAACCAGGGTTACATAAATTAAGGGCGAAATGGGGGTCTGACTTGAGTGTGACAATTGGCACAGAACTCTGGTCTGAATTACATCAAAAAAGTCTAACTGCCACTATTAACTCCAGATACAGACTGACCCATTATAACTTTCTCCATCAAACCTATATTGCACCACAGACATTGCATGACTATAAATCAGAGACATCCAGCTTGAGCTTTAGATGTGGTATAGAAGAAGGCTCATTCCTGCACTGCACTTGGTCGACAAGTGTAGATGCGGAATTAGGAAAACCCCAAAAGGAGTTTCTTGCATTGGCCTCGTGCGTTGCCAGGAAACGCATAGCTGTTACAGGGAAATCTGACTCCCGACTCCCAATAGGAAGATGTGCAAAATCTGTAGGTATAATAAGGCCATGCTTGGATGAGCTTTTGGATGTGACCTTTGGAAATAGCCTAGAACTCTGACACTCACTCGTTGTTTCTGTGATTGCTGTTTTTACGGGAAGAAATAGTTGTTGCACCTCCATCACATTCTATTGATCCCTTTTTTCCAAACCTGTTTTCTCCATTCCTTACATGAATCACTGATGTCCTGCGTCTAACTTCTGTGAAGGCTGTTTTGATGGGAACCTTTCGGCTTTGGAGCTTTGGAGTGACAGGGCCGGCGTGTTTGGGGCCTGCGCCGCCCTCAGCAGTTCTCAGCTCTTCTTAAAATGACCTCCGACTAGAAGCGTGCAATGTCCGCAACTTGGAAAACAATGACGTCTTGTAATTTCTTCAGAGAACCAAAAAAAAACCCAAAAAACAAACAACTAAAAGGTTGGTACAAAGGCAATATTTGGTTACATATATGAGGTCAGATGTATCTGTAATCATATACATGATCTAGCAGAAACCCCTGTGTGTGTGATATAAATTGGTTACAGTGTCTACTGTCGGCCAGCGAAGCCTCCCGGTCGCGTCTAAGCAAGTACATTAACTCTGTATGACTTGCCGTCAGATCTGTCATCTGCTGACCCAGCTAGCTGCTGACATTAAGTTCTCCCGTGGGCACAAGAGATCGCGTGGCCCCAACCGTCGGAAGAAAAGTTAACGTCTGGAACCTGTGGTTGCGTCTCCATTTGATAAAAATACGTCTCATTGTCCCTGAACCACTCCTACAAGGACTTCTGGTATTGTCAGCTTTAAATATGCCCCTGCCATCAGGACTTGCACCGTAGGCGTCAGTCACGATGAGTTTATCATTTCGTCCTTCGCTCTTCTTACCCTGATGCCCTCATCCTTCGGAAAATCTGGACACATCAGATCAAATGACCTTTTTATCTTTAATCGCTCCAGAGTCCAAGCTTTATGGTGCATAGCAAATTGAAGCCTTACTTTTTAATGAACCTAAATGAGGAAGTATATTTTTTGAGGCTACACAGTTGTCCTTATACCTTAACTTTTCTTCACTGCATGTGTCTGTACATTTTTTTTTACCTCAGCTGCTACTATAAGCATTCTCATGAGTTCTGAAGCTGATTTTCATTGATTATTGTAATCTAAAACCTCGACTATTCAAGATTTTTTTCCCAACAACATTCCTTCCTGTAAGGTGATGGTTCCTTACTATCCTTCCAGGTTTTAATGATGCTGTGAACAGGTCTTTAACCCAACTTTCCTACTTCAGAAATCTCCTTTTCCGTGAGCACAGGCGATGTTTCAGGAATGAGAAGCTCCTCGCTCCATCACGTCAGTACTATTCCAATATTATTACCAATTTGCCTAGTTAAATCAAGGTTACTTACTTTATCTTTGGTCGGTCTCTGAATTTCGTCTTCCTTCGAACAATAAATGAGTTGGCATAATGTTATTGTTTCATGTACTTTAAAGATTTACATAGATTTTTCTATTTTTTTTTCCTCCTTGCAACATGTCTCCACACTAGACTAATGTCTTCCTGCTTCCAGCTGTATTGATCAGAGTATATACGCTTGACATCAATCTTCTGAATCAACTTTCAGAGGGAAGTCAAGTAAACATATTTCCCAAAATGTCAAGAGTGTGACCTCTGTTACTTTTAGTGATCAATGTGAGTACAAGAAGAAAATAATAAGTGGGTAGTAACCCATTTCGTCTCCAGAATTACATTTCCTTATGCCTAAAGTTTTTTGATCCACAGTGTCAAAGACAAAAAACAAAAAACAAAACACAAAAAAATGGATGTCCTTCCCCAGAGAGCACACTGAGCAGGTGAGGCAGCCAGATGGTGGCAAAGTCAAACTCCCAGTTGTGTTCAGCGTCCAAAGAGAGGTATGAGTCATTGCCTCAGCCAACTTACACACCTTCAAAAACACTCTATGCACAACTGTCTGGTCTGCTCTTGTGTTTGTGAGTGTACTCAGGTTATTGACTCTGTGTGTCTTTTTTTCTCTTTTGGTAATGCAAACAGTCAAATAAGCACTCAGTTGCAACACTGAGTCACTCACTCTCGTCTCAGTACGCTGCCGTGTGGACCAGACTGCAACACACTCAGAGGTGTGACTTCTGTGTGTTTGTCTTCTCTGTGGGCTTATTTTTCCCACTTGGCCTTTTTATCGCAGCTTTTATGTTTTGCATCTTTGTGGCAGAGTAGCATAAGCTGTCCATCTCAGTGTTGCCGGCCGGGGCACTGCATTTAAACGCAACGCTTATGTGTGTGTGCCTGTATTTGAAGTTAAGCTCAGTGTCTCTCGTTGACCTTTGGAGGTCCCTCGGTCCCATCACACATCACTTATTCACTGTAGATCCATGAAAGCAGTTCATTTTGTTTGTTTTCATCCTGAAGAAACGCCAGAAAGAGAGGAGGTGATTTGTGAGATTTTTTTTTATATAGTTCATGTTCAATTCGTAGCTGTGCGTTGAAGTAAACGAAAGAAAGAAAAGTAAACGGGGCGAAAATAAAAATTCAGGTAAATGTGTGTTCATCTTTCTTTCGACAATAAAGTTTCTTAGATTCTAAATTAGCTATTACCAATGTTGACAAAATTAGTTTTGCTGAGCTGGACTTACCCAGCATCTAAATTGTAGCCATGCAATTCCAAAGATGCTGATTCGTTCAACCGGTGCTGTTTTATGGCATTGGTGGATGTAAAAATCAATATCACCAGGAAGGGGGGAATAGAGGATTGAGGAGATTGGGTGTGTGAGGAAGAAAAATGAGCATGCAGTTGAAAGTGAGAGGAAAAACTGAGAATAGACAAAAAAAAAAGCAATAATATAGCAGCTCAGAGTGAATTGGAGTGAAAAATAAAATCACAGGTTGCAAAGACGAAGAAATGAAAGCAAAATAGAGTGATGACATTAAGAAGCTGCAGCAACAGTAATGTACCATGCGACCAGAAAAGTAAGCTGGTACTGAGAAGATGATGCAGACGAGAAGAGATGGAAGATGATGGTAAAAGAGGGGAGAAGATTGAGATGAACAGAAACGCAGGGCTGTGGAAAACAGATGGATGATTGCTATGGAGATGAGGTGTGGGACTAGATTAAACCCAATTAGTGCATTATAATGACTTTGAGAAGTAAAATGATAAGTTGGAAGTCATTATGTTGGTGATAAAGGAGCCATTTGAAAAATAACCCTGACTCCAACGGTAGTTTCTTTTTTTTTTTTTCTTAATCTAATGTATGGTTGCAGTAGATTTTATAGAGCTTAACCAAAGAAATGAACATGGAGATATATAACTCAACCGTGAAAAAGATTTGTATATCAAAGTGTATGTAAAAATAACAAAAAAAAAGTAGAATGTTAAAAGATGTTACACTAAGAAAGGACTGTGATGCATGACCGTAAAAAGTGGAGAAAACAAGTAACAGCGAAATTTGAAGATGCTACAAAAGCTTTGTAGAGCTGCAAGCTCGACTAAAGGGTTAAAAAGAGTAGATACAGAAAAAGACGCCACAGCACTTTAAAACATGTTTGGATTAGGACATAAAAAACATCATGTTAGTGAAACAAATGAGCAATGATTCATTCTGGTTTGCAGAACATTCATACATCTTGATACAGTAGCTGTAGCATTAATCATGCTCATGTCGGTTGTTTGCATCCATCTCCTGCCCCTGGTGTGCCCCGCTTTGTTTATCAGCGCTCTGTGAAAATCACAGACATGCTGTCTTATCCAATGTGACACTCGAGAAAGATCTACATCAGCAGAAAAGAGAGAAGCCTCTTAACTTTAACTCTGAACTCGCAATCAAGATCATGTAGTCTAAGAGAGGATGCGGACAAATCCACGACTAACTTATATTTATCAATTATATAGAGCTCTAAAGATCCCCAACTGATATTTGCTGCGATCACTCAGCACCACTTCTCATAAACACACTTTGCGCGTAGCTGGTCCAGTGGGCATCTCTTCAGTCATGAAACTGAAAAAGAAATGATTCTGCAGCTGAACTTGTGGCCCACTAACATTTATCAGCATCAGCTCAAGTTGACTGCATGAAAATATTTTAAATGTATGAAAGATAATGTGATCAGTCAGACGGTGCGACTCTGAAAGCTGCTTCAAACAGAATTATCTCCTTTCCTTTGTTAAAGGGCGACCCAGTGAGTGATACCCTGGAGGGGACAACAAAGAAAAACACTGCAGAATCTTTCCTTAATGTTTGGAGGATTTGACCAGCTCTTATCTGACGGAGGATATTTCCAGGTTGTTTCACTCGGTTATTAATCTTCTCAAGCAATAAAGACTTTCGCTGAACCTTTGTTCTTGTGGCTGAAGGGTTATGAATAAAGGTTATGAATAAATTTGGGGCTTATCAGAGTTCCCCCTTAGGGCAGTGTATGACTGTGGAGCATAAAACTTTTACATAGCAGTAAACAATATATTTAAGGTGCGTGTGAGGTCAGTGCTGTTCTGCTAGGAATTCAAAGCTGATGTAAAGGGGCACAAAGGAATTTTGTATTTTATTTTATTGTTTTTTTGCTCAGTGGATCTCAATGGTGGAGATTAATAAGAAAAATCCAGAGTTAAAGCAAGTCAACTAGGATGTTGCGCAAACACGGAAAAGGAGGAGAATCAACTTAAGTAAGCAGATATTTGTTCAAGTGAAGTTGAGGCTAACATTTTAACATGAAGGCAAACGCGTACTCCTTTAAGTCCTCACTTTATCGTCCATTTGCAAAGCACTTATTCCTTCAAATCCACACACACGCGTACGCACGCGTCACGTTGCTTCGCGTCTGACAGTGCGGCCGGTATTTTCATCTCTGATGCACACAGTCATGCAGGAAAATGCACCGGCGACGCTGCCTTCACGGGGCTGTTGAGTGGAATATTGGAATTTAATAGAGGCGAAGCTAAAGTAGCTTCTATATTACATTTTGTGCAGTGTGATCGCACAAAAGTAATTCTAGAAAAGACGACTGGGGCCTGGTGGTTAATAAGGTGAGGCTGCAACTGCAAGATTGTCAGCTTCAATCTCTGGGGAGGCTCAAGTGTCCAGGCAGAGAGAGAGAGAGAGAGAGAGAGACTAACACACACCACGCACACACAACACACACCGTCACGTTTCAGAAGCCAATTTCAGGATGTCCTTGAGCAAGACACAGAGCTTCTAACTCAGACCTCAGAGTAGGCAGATCTCCGAGAATGAAGGACGACTGCTGATGAATATTAATGTACAAATTAATGTATACCACCATTTTACAGTACAGTGCAATTAAAGCAGCAAAAATTAACCACCTTAACTATTTTTTTCTTTTTTTTTTTGGTGTGTGTGCCTTCAGCAAAACTCCAGTTCTTTATCATCAAATGGACTATCATCCGTTGTGCAAAGTAATATGTATCGCATGCTAGAAACTGCAAAATGTGGTTCAAAGCTGTACAGAGGCTCAATATAAAAGACGATAAATATTACCCAGTTAAAATTAGAAACGTCAGAGAACAGGTCAGAGAACAGGTCCCTCACATTAGTTCAGTGACGAGTAATTTTAGGAGGTTCTCTGCAGCAGCACAACATCAGTGTGAGCTTCAGTTCCTCAGTTCTGTATTTGGATATTTGCGCTCTCAAATACCATCATTCAATATTTCAGTGCTATAGATTTAACGCATGGCTTGGCCTGGAGACTCCAGAGACTCATATGATTTACTGGTGGGCAAATGTGAGATGACGCAGAGGCCAATTCTTAGGGAGCAGTGAGCTCTCAGGGTGTCTGCTTCTTAACTGGTATGAGGGTGGATATTTTCAGCTGCATGTTTGCATACACGGCAGACCAGTTTCACAAGAAAAAATGCGTGAAGTTTGTCCACATAAACAAGTCAGCAGTGTCACAATCCGTGGCTGTAAACCATGAGATGGTAAGTTCTCCCTGTCAGTTTTTCAGTAGGCCTGCAAGAATTTAATCCTTTTTAAAACTTCTAACCACTGGTGAGCGTCAGGAGAAGAGAGAGTTGAGAAGATGGTGTCAAAGATTGTAAAGGATGGGTCTTGGACTTGGACTTTGGGCAGGTCGGCTCACTCCTCCTTCTCATCTGTAACCAAATGAACAGTGTCCAACGTGCAACAAGATGTAAAAGGGGGTGTAAAGGTGGTGTAAAGGCGTATATATTGAGAGGGGCTGCATGAAAGACGTACACAAATGGAACAAGACGTGTTGAGAACTTACTGTACTTAGTTTGAATTTTTAATCCCAAAGCTGGGATTTGCATGTTTATGTGTTTATTTGCTTTTTATTCAGTATAGGGACTGTAATCATTACGCACAGCCTCATGAGGACTTGAGTCATTATGGAGACAATGATTGGTTCACTTTGCCTTTGAAGAGATAAAATTTCGAGCTGAATGTCTTGTGCAGACCTTTGAAATCAGTCTGCCTAACAGTACCTCGCAATAATGAGCCACAAACATCAAGGTATGTGCGGATTAATCGGAAGGTCACAGTGACTCAGGGACTCGCTGCACCTGTTAGTCTCTTTTCAACTGTGCCATACTTGTCTCTTATTCCCTTTGTCTCTTGGTAGCAGAGGGGTGGTTTCACCCATGGCTGAGCACACTGGTAGAGCGTGCTCAGCATAATGAACAAGCACACACACACACACACACACACACACACACATACACACACACACACACACACACACACACAAACATGCACGTGCAGCAGAAATTAACATCGCAAGAAGCAATTGTCATTACAGAAGCTCCCCCACCTGCATAATGGACAATTAGCGTCGGCATCGGCAAGAAACTTCCAGCTCATTTACTGGCGGGAAAGCCATATTGACGAGCTCTTCACCTACACTGTGTTTTTGACATGAGATAGCAATGACATTTCCCTCTCTGGACGCAGCAATGGACATTTCTAAATGGGTCATTGGGGTAATTTGGGGTGAAAAAAAGGTTCCATTGCAATTTCACCTCCACAAGCATGACTTTTACAAGACATTTTAGATACTTTGGCTCAGCTTCAGGATTATGAAAAACTTTTCTTTTTAAATAAGTGAAGATTTTAGACTATCCATCCATCCATCCATCCATCCATCCATCCATCCATCCATCCATCCATCCATCCATCCATCCATCCATCCATC
This sequence comes from Xenentodon cancila, assembly GCA_014839995.1. Classification (NCBI taxonomy): domain Eukaryota; kingdom Metazoa; phylum Chordata; class Actinopteri; order Beloniformes; family Belonidae; genus Xenentodon; species Xenentodon cancila. The sequence continues at coordinate 17,516,562 of CM026212.1, forward strand.
CATCCATCCATCCATTTTATTCTGCTTATCCGGAATCGGGTCGGAAGGCAGCAACTTGAGCAGAGATGTCCAGATCCCATCAACCCAGACACTTCCTCCAGCTCTTCCAGAGGGGATTCTGAGGCATTCCCAGTCCAGCCAAGATACATAGTCTCTCTAGTGTGTCCTGGGTCTTGTTGGCAGAGTTTCCCCTTTCTGTGGTGCCAGACGGTTTGTCAGAATTGAGGCCAACCGATAGTCCTCCTTCATGGCCTCACTGAACTCCTCCCAGACTGGAGTTTTTGCCTCCAGGACTGCCCGGGCTGCAGCTTGCTTAGCTTACCGGTACCCGTCAACTGCATCACGAGTCCCACAGGCCAACATGGCCCAGTAGGACTCCTTCATCAGTCTAACAGCATCCCTTACTTCTAGTGTCAACAACCCAGTTCAGGGATTGTCACCACGAGAGACACAAGAGAAGTTGCGTCCACAACTTTAAGCTGCCGCGTTGAGAATGGCGAAGAACATGGTACACTCGGACTCATTGTCTAGAGCCTCCCTCGGTAGGAGGAGGGAGACCTCCCTGGCAGGGGGCTCGGCCAAACGTTCCCAACAGACCCTCACAATACGTTTGTTTCTGCCCAGTATGTCCAACTTCCTCCTCTGCCAACTCACCACCAGGTGGTGATCACTTGACAGTGTTTCCACTCCCTTACTCGAGTGTCCAAGACACACGACTGAAGATCAGATGAAACAACAACAAAGTTGATCATTGACTTTTGGGGTATCCTGGTGCCACGAGCACTGATGGACACCCTTATGCTCCAACATGGTGTTCGTTATGGACAGGCTGTGACTAGCACAGAAGTCCAATAACAGACCACCCCTCGGGTTCAGATCCGGGAGGCCGTTCCTCCCAGTCACGCCCCTCTGCTGTTCGGCCCGTAGGCGCAAACAACTTTATTGTGTGTATTTAATGTCTCAAACTCTTTTGTCTAAGGTCTGACTAATTTTCGAATTAATTCTTCAGCAGGTGAAACAGATTTCCTTTCAAATTTTACTTTGAATTCTTTACCTGATAAAAAACAAAGCTACGTATAGAGCTGTGACTAAACAAGAAGTGTAATGGTGTACAAACACTTTTAAAGAATCAGAAGTGAGGATATACGGATATAATTTTTTTCATTTTTTTTTTCAGTCTGCAAACCTAATCTATAACATTTAGAAGAAAAGTGCTGGCGGGCTTTAACACACTGGCTGCGTCCAGTTGCATCTCAGCATCTCATCACGAGCTGACCCCAGAGCCTTCCAAAACTTAAAGTAATCTGATTCTGCTGGGCTTTTTTTTTTTTTTTTTAAATCTCTTGTGGTTACAGAACTGATAGCACATTGTCACAGCCTAACAGGTAATCTGGAATGGAGAGCATTTTAAAATTAAACATCCCAGGCTCGGCTGCCAGCCGCAGACAATTGCATTAGAGCCCAGACAAATTGGGTGAACGTGCCCCCCCCCCCCTCGCAGCTTCTGTTTGTATTATTTGAGCCACTGTGATGCTTAAATCCAAACATGGTCTTACCACCAGCCCACTTAACCAGTTATACAAGACATTCTGTCATGCATAAACTTTCTTTTCTTTTAATTTTTTTCATAGCGATTAAAACTGTAATGACTGGAACAATATAATACAATAAAAGTACGGTAAAATCATACGTTATGATTGAGCACAGATTACTGAAGGCATGTGCATGATGCAGCATCTTACCAGAGGCTTATAAATGAGTCTAATAGATCTATTCCTTGTTACGATTCCTGCTCAAGATTACAATGGAAACTGAAAGTCTCTTTATAAGTCGGCCTGTGTTCTCCTTGAGCCTTTTACCTATTTTCTACTTGTATACTGCTGATTCATTTCCTACGTTCACTCCCCTAACCGATGATTTCTCATTTTGTCATTTATCCCCTGGAATCATTTTTAAAATGTCTCCTTTCTTTCCATTTTTCTCTTCCTTCACTGCGCCATCCGCCATCGATTGTGCCTCACATGAATTAACAGTATTTATTTCTAATATTTCAAAGGGTGATTACCTTGTTTCAGCTGTGGAAACAATCTCTCAGTGTTTTAGACAGAAAGAAGAGTTAAACAAGAAAACAAAACCAGACTACTCACACTACAGTGCCTGGTCATTGCACCACGGTTGATTTGAGTTGGCAGGAAAAAAGACATTTCTACTGGCTATGTCTTTGTATTAGTGGTTCTTTTTTTCTGGGGGGGGGGGGGGGGGGGGGGGGGGGGGGGGGGTAAGTTTTCTAGGGATAAGGGGTTCAAAACACCTAACATTTAAAACAGTTTTTTGCAAGTGATGCAACAATCAGCCAGTTCAATCAGACATCAGCAGTTATCTTAGAGAAGAAACTTGTGCTGCAAGCCATAAAGTCATTTTCAAACAATCTGGAGTCCATTCTACAATTAGAAAGATAAATCACATGTAAAACATTCAAGACCGTTCAAGAGTGGACATCCCAGCAAGTGCTCTCCGTACCAGAGGACAGCCTCTTCTAGCAACAAAAAGAACGTGGCAGCTTTCCAAAGTTGCATCTTAACAGACCACAAGACATATTGAACAATGTTCTCTGGTGAGTTGAGGTCAAAGTGGAGATAATTGACCATAATGCCCACAAAGTATATCAGCGCATACACATCATAGCAACTGTCAAGCATAGTGGTGGAGGGGTGATGGTTTGGCTTGTTTTGAAGACACAAGACACTTTACAGTCAATTTCTATGTCCTGATGGTTAAAACCTGAGAAGTGAAATAAGATCTAGGTTTGCATGCAACTGGTCCATTCAAGACTGTTATGCTTAAATGCTTAACAGGATTTGATCTTGGAAGGATGCATCCAGATTTTTTTAACCCCTTCCTGGTTTGTTTGGATCTTTCGCTACATCTGAGATCAGATGTATGATGAAGCTGACATGGTGGGATTCACATCTTCAGAATTTCAAATGTAATAGGATCAAAGTGTAAACAGCATCAGTGCCTTTTTCTAACGTCTGTGGGATGTAAACAAGTTTTTGGCAGTCCTTGTGAAAGTCCACAACTTTCCTCTCATCGCTGCCCTCAAAAGGAACCGGCAGATCCCTTCACTCATCTCCTCAGATATCTAACGAAGGCAAAGTATGCTGTGGAGAAGGCAGAAACTATGCGAGCGGGGTTGTTGTCATTATTTATAAAGATGAGCATTCAAGGGTGTCTCTGAAGAGAATGAATTTAAGTGACAGTGAAGCGACATGTTGAAACTGTACGACTCTAGAAATAGTGCCGTGTCCTCAATCTTTCACACTGCTGTCTGGTTTCATTTATGTGTGGGTGTGAGAGTAGGTGTGTGACCTTGTGGTAACAAGGTTCAATCAAACGCTGATTACCGGGTCTCTTTGGCGACTCTGTGGGTAATACCATGAATTGATTGGCTGCCAAGCCACCAAATTTTCACCTCCTAATCTAATGCCCCTCCTTTTTTGTCTCCTCCTATTTTCAGTGCCTTCCTCTCCTGTCGTTCTGTCTTTGTCCCTTTATTCACAACCTCGCGGTCTGCTCTCCTGCTGGATTAAACCGCCAAGCCTGCTTATCTGTGGCAGAGGCTGTGTCACCGTGCATACGTTTGTGTGTGTAAGTGTGTGTGTGTGTGTGTGTGTATGTCACTCCACTAATTGCACCTGTTAAGTCTTGCCAACCTTGTTGTTTAACTGTTGTAGTCGTTACAACCCTGGCTTTTCAGGTCCACAGTCATTTGCATTATGCAATCATGTTGTGACTGCACATGTGAGGAACTCTCTAATACCTGCACAAACACACTGTTACAGTGACTAGTATTTTTTTTTTTATAACAGCAGAAGAGGTCCATCATTCCAACTGCTTAACATTATGTGCACTCTTCATTTGCATGTGTGGGAGGATTCATGTTCAATTGTCCATGCAGCATTAAAAAAAATCCCCACATGTGTCTAGTCCACCTAAACACACACACACACACACGCACACACACACACACACACACACACACACACACACACACACACACACACACACACACACACACACACACACACACACACACACAGACTTAACTCTCTGGAAAGTGAAAGGAAACTGGAACTGTGTTGCTCATGGTGACACTAAGAGAAGAAAACAACGTTGGCAGTGTTGGAGTTGAACAAGAGTGTGGTGATTTATTCTACAAGAAGACCTTCAACAACCAAATGAATTGTTTGGTGGTTTCAACGGGACGTGCTCCTGCAGGATAAGGCATATGTTGGTGCACGTTGCAATGGTGCTTCCTGGAAATTTTAAGATTTTTACGTTTCCCTGGACTATAAAACAAAAAACCGGTTTAATTGAACAGTTTAGTGCTGCCTCACGTTTTTGGACCCAGCCTGTTGAATGCAGTCATCTACTGGCACAAATTGAGCCCAGTATTACATAAAATATATTCAATAACACACCGTATCAATGTAATTAACTCGGCCATTTGTTGTTAAAACAAAAACTGAATCTTGGTGTCTAAACCTAAAACTGTGTAGTTTGAATTTCACTGCATTTAGACTTCATTCGGTTTAGACTCAAGAGCTTGTTTGGAGAGAATATAAAATGATTGGATGATAATAAATCTATATTACTACAATCCTGATAACGATACACTCTGGTCTGGAGCTTGTTGGTACTTCACAATCACCAATGCTCTTTGTTTTAGGATGGGCAGGACAATGGCTTGGTCAGCACCGTCTCCTCACGGCTAGAAGGCTCTTTGTACAAATCCCAGCTGGAGCCTTTCTTTGTGGAGTTTAGTTGTTCTCCTCATGCTTGCATGGATTTCCTTCTGCAGCAGAAATTAAAATCAGCATGTTAGATGTTAAGTGCTCCAAATTGCCCACAGGAGTGACTGTGAGCATGTGTGGTTGCTGGCCTGCGATGGATATCTAGACCTGGGATAGGCTCCCGCAGACCTCCGTGACCCTGAATAGGAAGAAGCAGGTGCAGATAATGGATGAATGGATGGTTTGGGATATCCAGTGTGTGCATGGCCAGTTGTTTCAACCTCTTATTGTAATCCTCTCTTAACAGTCTAATTTATGAGGAGTACCCTCTTATCTAATTGATTTAGTTAATGTTGGCCCAATGAATAATCTGCCAGTATTCCTTTCTGGTTTCTCCCTTCTGCGTGACACACACACACACACACACACACACACACACACACACACACACAAACACACAAACACACACACACACACACGCACACACACACACACACGCACACACAAAGAGATCCACTGAGTGCATTGCCCACTCATTTTATATCCATAATGATAATATCTTTCCTAACCCATTAGTCACTGTGGTAACACCACAACAGTGTAGAGATCTCTTCTGTCTTTGCTCCCCACTTACATTTTGTAGTCTTTTTTTTTCCCTCTCTGATGATTGTGTCTTTCATTTGATAACACCCACATGTGACAATTTTGGTTTTATTTTTATTTTATTTTACAAAAGCACTCAAGATAAGTGCTGTCCGGCTCCTTCATTGGTTTCAGTGCCAAAGTGTTTGCAGCACTCACACAAGTGATTTTCACCGTGTCACACTGCAGCAAAAGTGAACTTTATGAATCTTTAATTTAGTAAGGGCAGACAAAGTCCCAGAATTATAACCAACTGACATATCTAACTGCAGCAGAGTTTAATCAATGCATTTAATTATGTTTTTCTGTATTTGAACCATACAGACTGATGCATGGAGAGAAAAAAAAGTTAATTCTTTTTTTGTATGTGTGGTCTTTATATTAAGTTTTTATGGTTTTTTTTTTGTCAGATCCTGACTAAAGCACAGTCAGCAGGAAGCCACTTTAAAACTGCACGCCGGCAGATTTGTACTGAGTGAATAACTCAAAGATGATGTATCGCCATGTATCAGAGTTTAAAAAAAAAAAAAAAAAGTCATTTTGTGTTGATGTGCGTTTTTCACCATATTTGAGCAGCCTAATCGTGTTTTGGTGATTTGGCGCCTTCGTTGGAGCTACGGTGTACTGCTGTTTCATCCTTGAGGGGTTGTGAATGCTTATTTGTATTTTGTTTATTCAAAAGGAATAAATGTTTCAAAAAGTAAAATTGTTTCCCGATTGGAGAGCGTTTCTGATCAAATGCGACAAATGTGTCTACATAAATTTGGCAACGGTTCTGGGACATTTCTGTTTTTTACTCTACTTTCCCCCTGGTGACGACTAAAGCTTGACCAATTGATGTAGAGCGGTAGCTCACACTTTGGAAATGTTATTGCCGTGACTAAAGAGCACAGGCAATAAAATTATTTGTCATTCAATGATTTGACATGTTTGATATTTAAACACTTAGAATAACTGACCTTCCATCCCTGAGCTTCCACGTGCCTTTACAGAAGTCCATTCATGGGCGACAAGCACAGAGTTAGGAGAAAGTACAAAGACAGAGAAAGAAGAGAAGTAGTGAGAAAATACACATCCCTATATATAGAAACAGAGAACAAGTGACACGGCAACAACAGTGACAAGTAGAAGCGTGGAAAATTACTGGCTCAGAAAACATTATTGGCCAAATGCTGTTACCACGGTGATTAATAGGATGCCAAATTTATTATCGCTGTACAGTTTAGAGAAAGATAGTGATGGCTATCACTGTAAAAAGATAAAGATAAAGGTTTGTTTGCATAAATAGTAGTAGCCGTCCACTTGGGCAACAAAGTCACATGTTGGTGCGATTTGTTTTGGATCAGAACGTGTGTGAACGTTGCACATATGTGTGTGTTTGCTGCACTACTTACAGATATAAAAATGATCAGAAGGGATTAAAGCAGCCTCCACTTATTGTCCATGTGCTTGGTTTCTCTTTTCCTCTTTCCTCTAAGCTTAACGAATAGGGAAGTGTCTTTTTTTCAGTTTGCTGTTATGTGGCGCACAAAAGAAGGAGTGTGAAGGGGACAGGAGGGAAACGGGACTGGACAAAAAGCTGAAGCGACTGAAGGGAACAAGAGGGTGTGAGACAGGAAAAAAAGAAATGTTTCTAAAAGAAAATTAAAGACAAATGAACAGTAAGAAATGAGAAGGAGAAGAAAAATAAGAGTAAATAAATGGTCACAATAACTCTTACCATGGGTGTAACTTGGTAGTTTCAAGTGTAAAAGGGACAAATGATAAATTCTTACCTTGCACAAACATGTTGGTCACACTAGACAACTGTGCACAAACTTTAGAAAGGTTTTTAAAAAACTAACAAATGACCTTGTCACGTTTGAAGACCAAGGCACAGTTTAAGTTGCAGAGTAAAGATTTTGGAACAACTGCAGGGTCATTATTTGCACACCTACAGCCAGATTGTTTTGTGAATCAAAGACAACAATGCTACAAACTAGTTTTTGGCACATTGATTTTGTAGAATTGCCAAGGCGTTGGAAAGACAGCTTCCCATTTGCTTCTCACGCCGATTGAGTGAGATCATGGGAGAGTGCAGGGCTCGTCGTCATTTCGCTCTGACAGTTGAATTTTATCTGCAACGGCGCAAGTCTGAAAACATGCCATTCACTCAGTATTTCTGCTTTGCAGGATGCTGTGAAATCTGTGTCTCCTGAACTTAAAATCAAGCTGCTTTTGTTGGGTAGCGTGAAGCTGTGACACTGATTTCATAGAGGATACCCCTCAAGAAGGAGGAAAGTGGAGTGCGTCATTGCATCTCCAAAACCCAATTTAAGAAATTGTTTCAACCATTGAAAAAAAAAAAAAAATGCTACATGGCACATGCAAAGCAATAATGATTTTCAGGATAGTACTTAGTTTAGTTATAGTAACATAGTCACAAAAGAACTGGTTGGTACAGAGCATCAGACAAGCCTGAAAGAGTACTTTCAATTACACAGACAAAAGCCTGAATACACATTCAACCCACACACCGGTGTCATCATCACATCATGCATCATCTCCTCTCATGTTACTGTCACAGCCCATTAAAACGCTTTTTACCTCATTTGGGTCAGGTCCTCAACTACACAAACTCTCACATTTGCAGAGCGTGCTGAAGGAAGGAACCAAGAAGGAGGAAGGAGATGTTGCTAAAAGTGAAATCTTTGGTTGCATGTAGTAACATGAATTATAGAAGGATAAAAGACTGGAGATGATGAGAAATGAGAATGGAAGGTACAAGCTATAATTAGTCAAACTTTCACAATCTCAAGTCACAATTCTCATCTCAAGTCATTGTTTCCTCTGTCCGTCGGTGACCTACTGCTTCTCTCTAGGATTAGATTGAGGGGGCTTTATTTGCTGTAAGTGGAAATGCGACACTAAAATAAATGCGTATTTATAGCGTCAATGAATGATGAATATATATAACAAAAGACTAAGTCACAACAGTATGCCTTTTCTGAGAAAAATAACCACAAATGCTCTTACTTTTCACGTGCTGCAGCTGATCTCACAGGAATGGTTGGTATCTGGATCTGGTATTTCTTAATTGTGGACAGTTTCTATATAAAATCTGCAAACAAAGACCTTGTTCTGCTCACTAAGATTAAGACCCCAGCATGGATAACTACTTGATTTTCAGGTCTAGTTTGTGCAGCAATATCTCACCCAACATCAAAAGCAGCAAAAAGAAAATTAAGAAATCACTCAAATAATTTTGTTCCTTATTTTTGAACTGAATCTTTAAAGTGTTGGGATAGCGTAAGGATGAACAGCTTTTGATGTGAATCCACGTCCTGTATTACTAGAACACATCTCATTGTAGAGAAGCAGGGACAGATGCCATTCACTATCCTCTTCAAAGCTGCACGCACACGTACACGCCACATTACAGCTAAGGCTTATAAAAACATTGCGCAACATTTTACTGCGTCTCCGAGGACGGCGCGCCTGTCCCCCTGATATCTTTCTTGTGTGTACCACTTGGTTTTAAACTCGAACTGTGGTCTAAAGTATGTGCAGCCCTATGCAACATCCTTTAACATGCTTGGACAGTTGCATCCACGGCCCAATGAGGCGCGTTCACTATCGCCCTTAAATCTGCCTAATTACGCATCTCATCAGCTCCTCAGCCTCTGGATAGCTGCAGTCTCAGAGCAACACACACGCGCTCAGCCTCTCTCTGTGTCATCCCGTCCATCTTCCTTTTCTCTTTGTATTTGTATTTTGATGTTTTAGGTTTTATCTAACTGCCTTTCACTCTTCTTCCCAACTGCATCCCTTCCCTCATCCTGGTCATGTCCTCCTCCCCATCTCATCTCAAATCTCGTTCTTACAAGGTCCCCAAACTCTTTTATGCTTCGAACAACACAGACTAATGCATATTATCCTTCTTCCCATGGTAACTATTAATTACCCCATGGGTTTCACTGTCTGCCTCATTGCTTCTTCTCCACCCACACCACAACCTCTGCCCACACCACCCTGAAGACCCTCATGCTCCACGCCTGGAGCTTCCCTGAGTGCAGCCGATGATCAGTCGCCCACACACTTATGCATTCACATGCTCACGCTCATGCCCAGACAGCCTCTCACACAAAGCTTTGCCAGTACACCAGTACATTAATAGCGAACAACTAGCGTACGCATAAACATAAACACACACTAAAGAGTGTGACCGAGATCAGTTGCGCTGGCTTTCGCTTCCACTCGTTCTGTGAGTGGAGAGGTTGTTTGAGATTGACAATGGGATAGTTTGAAAACAGAGGAAAAACGTAAGGATGGAGACGATAGAGAGCAAGTAAAAAAATATCCAAAACTAGGGTAGGTCAGATTTAACAAAAACATTGTATGCAAATGCACTTCAGACACAAATGTGTGCAGATTATGTGTAAGAAGAACTGCTTACAAAGAATAAGCTGTTTATACTGCCTGACTTAAGTTGGGAACCCTGGGAGCCGAAGCATCCGGTACTACTAACAAAAAATCTGCCACACAAAGGTTGGCTGGTATGAATTTACATATAATGAGGAGCCAATTTTATTTTTGCTCAAAAATGTATGATTAAAATCTTACCATCCACTCAGAGAAGCACAGCGGGCTGCCATCCATTGTGACTGTAACCTTTAAAGTGGCCATTCGACGCTCATTTTCAGCCATCTAATTTTATTCTCTGGTACCTCTGGAGTAGCTTTGCACACTGCAGAACTCCGAGAACTTGGGATTATTTCAGGACATCTACGATTAGGAAGGCTCTTCTTAAAATATGAAGAGATTTGTGTTTTGATTGGTCAAATCGTTGGAGGCTTGCTGATAGGCAGAAGTAAAACCCCAACAACTCCTGCTGATGGTCAGACACACACGTTTCCAACATATTAACATGTTATTGTTGTTAGTTTTTTTTTAAATTCCCTGTGAAAAAACACAAAACATGAAATCCTACCATGCATGTTCAAGTTAGTCAATCAAAATATGTAAATGTACAACATGAACTGAAATAACAATGATTACAGCTGGAGGTCTCTGTTTGGTAAACACAATGCTCATTACCTGCTGTTTCACAACACTAAGGTTTAAGTCGTCTTTCTTTTTGTCTTGGTTTTTTTGTGTATACGCATTGTTTTTTTTTTTCTTTTACCGTTTATGTGACAAACTGCAGTTATGATCACTGGGTCCATGATGTTTGAATTAAAATGCACATGTAGGCCACTTGCCAGGACAAAATAGACAGTTGACTTACCACTTATTCTTTGCAGGGTGACAGGGGTCTGCCGGAGCCTTTCCCAGCTCATTACAGGAGGCAAGGGTCCACCCTGGACAGGTCGCCAGTCTATCACAGGGCCACATATAGAGACAAATAACCACACATGCTCACATTCACACCTACGGGCAATGTAGAATAACCAATCAATCTAACATGCATGTTTTTGGACTGTGGGAGGAAGCCGGAGTACCCGGAGGGAACCCAGCAGGTCCAAACACTTCTGTGATGTAACACATAAGATGTTCAGTCACTGATTGCTTTGCCATATTCATATGAGCATTAGTTATATAAAAACCATGAGGTGTGGATTAGAAGAAGAGGAGGACAGACAGGGATGTCTGAAAGTATAAATTGTAGCTGAGCGAATGAAAACATGTTGAATTAAATGCCTTTTAAGCCTGAGACAACAGCAGCCTTCTGCTAGTGTGTGCACATGTGCGATGATTCAACAGCAAAGCGGCTGATGTGATTCGAATCGACAGCCGTGGTCGGTGCTCTTAACTGCTTTCAATAAACAGGTTGAAGCTCTTTGTGTATGTGTGAGTGTGTGTGTGTGTTTTGAGATACTTTATTCATCTCATAGTTAAATCTGTCTGTCACATCCAATACAGTACTTCACCATTGCCTCGATTCATATTTAAAGCGTTAATTGTTCTGTTTGGTTCGACTACAGCATCTCCAGTTTTGTCTCTTCATGTTGTGGCGCTCTTTCTTTATTAGTTGTTTCAATAAGAGGGATTTTATGAATTTTAGGGCGTTCAGGGTGCACTGGTGACGTTTTTTTTTTTTTTTTTTTTACTTTAAGTGCGATGACTGAGCAGCACTTTTATTAAAAAAATGTTATAAAGAAAAACAGCAACAGATTTGTTTCGGTACACGTTGTTATACATAAACCTAAGCTTCAGCTACATTTATTTTTGGGCTCAGAGGGGCATTTGGTTTAGATTATATAGATTTTAAAAAAAATGGACAGATTAAACACAGTTCACAGAAGTTTGTCGGCTCTAATGACGCCTTTTGTCCACAGACAGTTGACCTCTGTAACCATAGATAGAAGGAGGTCTGGATTGATGGATGGATATACAAAAATGTACATATTAAATGGTGCAAGAGTGCAGATAAACATGTTTATATACTAGGTGCGTTTCCACTAGAAGGAGTTCAGGATAAACCTGCCGGACAGGAACCTCTAACAGGGACGACCATCTCCTCAGTCCTTTCAGCCGGCGTGTCTCCATCACACTGTAGCCAAACAATTATAGTTGACCGAGCAAATATCACGGCTGACCACAAGGTGGCGGTAATGTGCATGAAACACGTAAACAAGGGATGCTACTTGTGTTTTTGTTTTTTTTGTTGTTGTTTTTATTTAACATACACTGCTTTAGTAGCGATTGATATTAAACAAAAAAAAAACAACCCGCTGGACCTCTACATTGGCATAATATGCCAGCAAGACCTCAACTGACTTGTCATTCATCTATTGTTTTTTTTTTGTAATTTCCACCTTCATCAAATGTACTCGCAGCAAATTGTAATAGGTTCAAATGAGTTGTGTTCACATGATATAGGTTCACCTGAGAGGGCGGAACATAATTTAGAAATCCTAATTAGCAGAGACCCCGCTGCCAGGAGGTTGCTGTTGGCCAACCTGAGTACCACTTCTACTTCAGGAATGTTTTTCGCCCTGTAAAGATTCCTGAATGCCACTTTTGCAGGGCCGTTCCCGGTAATGAAGACAAGCACCAATGATCCCGAAAAATCTAACTGGAACTCTGCTGCTACTGGAAACAACTGATGGCCACAGTTAAAGTTCAGAAGTATTAAGACAAATCCAGAGTTGTTGTTTTATTAAATCATTTTGCCTCTACACACCACCACAGTTCATCTGAAATAAAACTTTAAGTATGTGATTAAAGTGTAGACTTACAGATTTAATTTATGACATTTCACAAAATTATCTTCACTATTTTGATTCCAGAATTCAGCAGTTACATCATCAAACAAAACAAACCACTGGCACTGCCAGCCACTCGTGCCCATACCATAACACCGCCTCCACCGTGTTCCACACAGGATGTTTTGTATTGAGGTTTGTATTGAGATGTTTGCCCTGGTTGTCCTGGACTTCCTGGATGTTATTGGTCACCAATGGATTTCCTTTTCTTTTTAAGAACCAAACTGTTTATTTTGCCACACCCACCTAAGATTTTGCTCTCCCTCTTATGGATTTATGTTTTTTTGTTTTTTGTTTTTTGAACTCTGCCAGTAAAGCCTTTAAATTGCATTGACATCTTTTTGGACTTCAGTAGCTGCAGTCAAACAACAACCAAATTTCAACTCAATACCTGAAATCAACTCCAAACCTTTTATCTGCTTCATCGGTTAATTGTCCAAATATTTTGAGTAGTTTGCCTACTTAGTGAAACCTCTTAAACTGAGGCTGAAAGTCTTTATTTGTGACATATTTTCATTGTTTTATTTTAAATCAGTTGTAGTAGTGTACAAAGGCAAAATCATTATCCAAACGCTTCTGGACCTAACTGTGAGTCATTTTAAAATATAAAGGGTAAGTTATGTCTAACTTTGTGTTAATAATGAGTACAATTTACGTTTTAGATATTAAATCAATGCCAGGAAGAATCTTAAATTTAATTTATATGGGCAATCAATGAAAACAAAAAAAACAAACTGATTGGGCTCCTATCAGTCAATAATTCTACCATTTCTCAGCTGAGGTTTTCTCATTCATTTTCTCTTTGGACAGATATATTTCTTTCATACAGCCTTGCACTTTATCATTAAAAGGCTTCACTTAAATTACTGCCACAAATTAAAAACTTGACTCAGCTCAAGAGTAGTAAGCTGAAATATGGCTCCAACTGCATCAATAGCTTGATTAAAGCGGAGTACAAGGCATAAAACTGTGCCCCAGGGTAAAGTTTCCACAGAATTAGGCCTGATTTTCACATGATAAGACCTTGAATGAAGTTATCCTGTGAAATACTAACTAGGTAGTCTACCTTGTTACTTTAAATGATGCATAAATATCTACTAGGAATCCTTAAAGCTTCCTTTCAAATCCTCGAACAAAATATTTAAAAAAAATCACAAAACCTAATCACTCTTAATGAATTATATTTAGTGGTGAACCAGAAGAAACTCCAGTGGATGCTGCTTTTAGGACTGTTCATTGTTCGCTGTGCAATGACACGACAACCGTGAAAGAAAATAGAAAAGAGAAAGAAACTGAGTGATGAAAGTGTTTTAAAACTGCCGCCGTGATGTGACAGTTTCTGTCATTACAGGGTGGAACCCCCCCATAAAACACTCCATGTCTGAACAATTTCTGGTCTCTTGAGTGCTGACAGGTTGTTGTGGGAGCAGCGAGACAGTTGAAGATGGATGAAATCGGGGTCGGCGATTCAGCGCTAATGTCACGACAGTTGACTAACTGGGGTTGCATCTGCATAAGCCTGTGCTTACATGGGTTTGTGTGAAAGTAGGGTCAGCAGGTTCCTGTCCAGAGGTGACTAACACTGAGAGTGTGTCAGCACAAGGTCAGCAGCCTCTTCCCTTCAAGGTTCACTTTTCTGCTGGCTTGGCTTTTTTTTTTTTTTTGCAGAAGTGTATTTGTACTGATTTGACTCATTTCCAGTTCAAATGGCTCCTCTCCTTTTTTATTTTTTTCACCGACGACATATTAACTCAGAACGGCCACTTTGCCTTTTCGTCATGGAAACATATTGCTGCTGTGCCTCTGCTGTCGACCGCCTGGCTGGAGCCTTCTGCCCGACATAAAATCTGTCAGCAAATACCGGCTTTTAAAGCCATCAGCGGCCTGCAATGACTCGTGCGTAAAGACTCACACATGAAAGACTAGATCCAAGGCTGCTATTTCCACCAGGGAAAGTTGGAAACACTGAAAAATCAATTTTTAACTCCTTTGAAATTTGCTCTTACTTTGCTCGCTCCGTTCAGATGTGAGAATGCCCCGAGTCAAAAGAATCAGCTGTGTTTGAACGCCTTCACCTTCACATGAAAACACCCGAGAGTGGCGGAGCATCGGGGATTTAGTTTGGCTTCTCCGTCAGCGTTTCCTCTCTGACTAAGCCTGAAAGACAATCCAAACCTTAAACATGCTTGAGTAGGGACTTTTAGAGCCACTTGGAGGCAACAATCAGCTGTAAACACAGAGACAATAAAGGGTTTCTATTCTGTTGTGGCTCAGGCAGCAGACACGTGGGGTCTAATCTAGGATCACCTTTCGCACTCGACGTCAGTTACCACACTGCCAAGTGCCACGTGGGCCAAAAGTTCATGAATTAGGTTTTTGGCATGTGTTTTATACCACATGCCAAATTTCACAAGATGGTTTTGATAGGACATGGCAAGTGTTGTGAAGGGCATTCAAGGCCCAGAGGCCCCCCAAATTAATGACCAATTGTGCCTTTTCTGGTGGATATGTGGCCACGTTTGGGTAGACACATTTATTTTGGGTCAACGTCGTCAATCGAGGCCAAACGGAGGCCAAATCAAACGTGCTTTAGGGTGCTTTAATATTCACCAACCTCATGCTCTTTTTACTGAAATGATCTGATTTTTGTGGTTGACCAAGGCATTAATTGAGTTTATAAACATAAAGTGGCTTTGTGGCCATCAATTAGCAAATGGATGTTTTAAAATATAATAAGAATAATACGTAGCACTAAGGGGGGACCGCAGTCCTGGAGTGCAAGTACATGATTATTAGTAAAGCCTTTCCCACTACACATAATCGGGTCATCGCTCACACAGAAATGTAAACCGAGCAGTTTTTGGTGACCGCAACGTGGCATTTTAATTAGGACTGGGAGCTTTGGTTGTCTGGTAGGAAGTTCTGCAACTTACGCAGATGCTGAATATACTGCTGGTTGTCAGAGTTTACAGGGTTTTAATAAGCCACATCTACTAAAGGCTTATGTTTTATTTTCCTAACTCTGTTCCACTTGCTGGCTTCAAATACAACGCATTTACGCTCCCCAGGAGACTCCGGAGCTGTGGCCTTTAAATGTGGAGCCATTTGTCCACTAAAGCCAAAGCTGCCGTCCTCTGCTATCATTAGCAGAAATTTTGTTCAATATTATAATTTCCCCAGAGGTGCAAGAGTGTATATGATGCAGAACTGTTTTGTATAATAAACTATTAAATCTTAAGAAGTTTGCAACATTTCGTGGCAGTGCTAGGTTTTCCTGACTGGTGCAATAGCGTTTTAAGGTTGAAATAATCTCTCTCCACTCTCTCTCTCTCACTACCTCCAGGTTTTGGATGCCACCTGAACTGATCCAGTAGACCTCAATAGAGTCCGGCAAAGCTCCCAGCTGCGTCAGAGGAAATGGCTCTTTCAACCACATCTAAGCCTTCATCTTTTCCATCACTTCTCAGCCCATCCCACACCTCCTCGCTTCTCTTTCTCCTCCTCTTCTTCTTCACGCTTCTATCATGCCCACAGTCGGTCCGCGCAAGTTCCGCAGAGAAAAACTGCTCAGCCAGTGGAGACCCATGTCAGGAAGGTGGGTTCGTGGGGGAGGGATTAACGCGATTATATAGTGTCTAAATCTTACAGCGAGAGCAGCTTAGTGACAGGGTTAAGTAGAAGAAAGTGTTGAGCCTCAACTTAGTTGTCTGTGGACCATGTGAGCGAACTATATCATGAGGATTCATGACAACTTAAAAAACAGTTTGCTTTTATGAACAAATCAAACAAACGTACCCTCATCAATAAAGAGAGAAACCTCCACTCAGATATGTTGATTAGGAGTCTGTCGTCGTGGACATGACAAAGCTGAACTGGATGGATCCAGAATTCATAATCTGTAGCATTAAAACTCTCTGCTAAATAAAGTTCCTTCGCTTAGTTTGTGGACTCCAGGCTATGATAAATGTATAGCTTAAGGATAATAACTTTAACACAGCAAGAAGCAACTACTGGCAAGGACATAAGGGTGTGTGTTTGAGCTCACAGCCTCTCTCCCCTTTTGCCATGTGATGATTCGACCGAGCGCAAAAGAGCACTTTAGTGAACTTCTAGTCTTTCCTGCACCAAGTAACTCATTATTAACTCGCCAGACCTCATATTTGCCAGGTGCGTACAGTATCAGCAGATAAAAAAAAAGCATAACACACACGCACACATCTGGTGCACCTCGCCTTATGAGCGGAAACCTACCGCTGCTGAAATATGGGCCTGGTCGGTCGAAGTTAATGAGCTAAATCAGATAAATTTAAGTACGGTTTAGTTTTTTATACGGACTACTGGGACCATATGGAAATTTCGATCCAAATAATGCTTAAGCTTTGTCTCTTTTTAAAGATGCTTACAGTTGCAGGTTGTATAAGATTAGAGGGGCAGAGAGCAGTGAGGTTAATGCATCCACATAATGTTGTTGCAATCATCTGATGGAAAAAAAAAACCCAAAAAAGATGCTTATATTTCTGAATTTCAGGAGTCGTTCTGCCCGTCTGGAACCCTCAGAACCCCTCTGTTGGGGATAAAGTGGCGCGGGCCATCGTGTACTTCGTAGCTCTTGTATACATGTTCCTGGGAATGAGCATTATAGCGGACCGATTCATGTCTTCCATAGAGGTACTTCAGTCAGTAAACACTTGATTGCATCTTTGACATTTTCTTATTTTACAGTAGATTCATGTCATAAGATGGATCTTACTTAACAGCTCCGTGGCGTCTCTAAAAAGGAACTTAATTTTGGTGCCTTTGTGCTCTTCTTTCCCTTTCGTTTCATTTTCCCTCCCCTGCAGGTCATCACATCTCAAGAGAAGGAAATCACCATAAAGAAGCCAAATGGCGAGACAACTACAGCCACGGTCAGAATATGGAACGAGACTGTTTCTAATCTCACTCTCATGGCCTTGGGCTCCAGTGCCCCCGAGATCCTGTTATCCGTTATTGAGGTTAGTACACATGGCTACACATGATGCGACCAAACTGAAATGTAATGAGGACCAAGGAATGAGATTTCAATCCCACCTGCAGGTGTGCGGTCACGGCTTCGAGGCCGGCGCTCTGGGCCCGAGCACCATCGTGGGCAGCGCTGCCTTCAACATGTTCATCATCATCGCCTTGTGCGTCTATGTGGTTCCCGACGGAGAGACGCGCAAAATCAAGCACCTGAGGGTTTTTTTTGTCACCGCGGCATGGAGCATCTTCGCCTACATCTGGCTTTACCTGATTCTAAGTGTCATTTCACCCGGCGAGGTGGAGGTGAGGACACACATAAGTTAAAAAGAGAAAGGTTTAATGGCGTAGAAAATTACGGAAACTTCTCACCCCTGTCTCTTCTCTGGTTTAGGTATGGGAGGCGGTGCTGACCTTCCTCTGCTTCCCCCTCTGTGTGGTCCAGGCCTGGGTGGCCGACCGACGCCTTCTCTTCTACAAATACGTAAAGCGTTACCGTGCCGACAAGAATCGTGGCATCATTATCGAGACGGAGGGCGGGACCGATGGGGGGATTGGAGGCATGGACGGAGGCAGTGGTGGTGGGGCGCTGGGTCCAGGAGGCTTCACCAAGATGGACATGCTGGAGCTGGACGGACAGATAGCACTGAACTGCCACAGTGGCTTCGACGGAGGGATGATGGAGGAGGGAGGAGCGAAGGATGAAGAAGATGAGGCCAGGAGGGACATGGCAAGGACGCTGAAGGAGCTGAAGCAGAGACACCCAGATAAAGACATGGAGCAGCTGATTGAGATGGCCAATTATCAGGTTAGTAGCTCACAGTCGAGGCCTTTTGATGAAATGAGATGAAGCAAAGCGTAGACGATCTTCAGCAACAGTGTGAAGATCTCCACTTTTTCTCTTGTTCCTCAAACACATTTCACACTCTTCTGAGGGTGATAGCGAGTTGGAGACGACAGGGTGACACGTTCAGCTGCGAACAAGGTGCTTTATGTAACATTACAGGAGAAACTTGTTGGAAGCAGCAGCGCACTGTTGCAGAGAAGTAAATCTGTCATGTTTCATAGAAACTTCAAGGCTGATTTACAGCTGACTTTGTGCTTTTCTTGCTATTCCACAAGAGGCCCCCGAGGCGCAGAACGCAGCAACACATCTCCTAAAATGGTCTGTGTTTTGTTGATGTTGTACACCTCAGGGCCACCTTAACATTAACTTCATGACTGCATCAATAATTTGGTCTGTTGCGAACACTGTTTCAGCATTGCACGGACAAAAAGTGTTAACAAAGTTGTGGCGACAGCTTCAGCTTCCTCTGAGTTCCTGAGTCAACAGATAAAAGTCGTTTATTTGTGGATTAAACCACCGGGTTGACTTGATTAACTCTTGAACATGGAACCGCTCTGCCATCCAGGTGACATTTTGCCAGATATGTTTAAGAGCACTAGATACATGGGTACAAAAGCTTATTCTGGTTGTAGGAGGTCATAAAATAATTAACTTGAGAGTTTCCAATTTTATTATATAGTAAACAGTTCACATTTAAAAACTTGTAATTGTATGTTTATTATTTCATATATCAGGCAGCTATGGGTTAAATTGAAAACTCTGCCACAGGGGACCTAGTTTGTGGATTTCTGTGTTAACAAATACAACATAAATCTTTGTTTTAAATGTAACATCTGGTTAAATATCTCTCTCAGTCATAACTGTTGTCTAAACTCCCTCCCTGAAGAGTAGAAACTGTTTTTGCTCGCTCCTCTTCCTCCGTCTGCCTGCTCTCCAGCTAATTTCTTATGTTTTTGAGGGTAAAAGAAGGAGCTGAGGAGGCTTGGCAGGTAAAGATGCACAGATGTTTGTTTGCATCCAAATCTGCCGCTGCTCCCCTGGCTCTGCAAAATTATGAAAGGAAGAAAAAATAAAGAAAGATGACCTGCAGACAAAACAAAGGGTGTTGTGGTCATATTTAAATCTTTAAAATTAAAAATGAAAAAGTTTTATGAGAATATTGAATTGGAAATAGAATTCGTGAAGATTCCCCCACAAAACGTCTGTGTTACTTTCGCTCAGTTTAAATAGATTGCAATGCTTCCCAGCCTAGAGGCCAGATATAATCTAATGATCCCACAGCTAAAGTAGGCAATTCGTTCATTTTCAATTTGGTGGATTGAGTGGATTCCTGTTCAGCGATGCAGTTTTATTGAAATCAGTGGTTATAAATTAATAAGCATTATTAAATCTAAAGTTTGCAGACCCAGAAATTAAAGTCTGGTGCTTCACACAAAAGTTAATACACGAGCAAGTATTCCTCAAATATTCTACTCACACACAAAATCCCAGGTCCAAAAAAAAGTGAGACTAATTTGGACAGAACAAATTAAACTCACAACATGAATCCCCTTATTAATTTGATTGGTTTTGTTAATTAGGTCCTGATGCAGCAGCAAAAGAGCAGAGCTTTCTACCGTATCCAAGCAACCAGGATGATGATCGGCGCGGGCAACATCCTCAAAAAGCACGCTGCCGACCAGGCTCGCAAGGTGAGGCACACACACCGCTCCCTCGTCAGCATTTCACCTGGATTGACTGACTGACTGACTGACTGACTGACTGACTGACTGACTGACTGTGAGCGCATTGATTTCCTTCTTTTGTGCAGGTGGTGAGCAGTCATGAGACTCAGGCGCAGGAGGACGACCCTCACACCATCAGAATGGAGTTCGAACCCTCTTTGTACCAGTGCTTTGAAAACTGCGGCTCTCTGAAACTCACCGTTGGCAGACACGGAGGAGACCCTGGAATGACCGTCAAGGTGTGCTTGTGTGAGATGAACGAAATGTGGTTGATGAGGAAAAAGAGTTTGTGTTTTATATGCTGGAAAACAGACACAGACCCCCAGAAGAAACAACCTCCTGCATATCAAGCTCTTTTCTCGTTTTCATATCAAGGTTTAACCTCCTGAGGATTTTAGCACCTGCATTGTTTCTAATTAGATCCTGTTGAGGTATTGAGGAGCACACGAGAGGCGATACCTTCCTCTTTTGAGTTTCAGATTTCAGCTTGTAGCACAAAGAAAACACTGTCCTTTTGCTCAGGCTCATTGAGCTCAGCCTTAATGCTGTCCTCAGGCTCTGAATACGACTTTGTGACTGAACGAGAGCTTCTCCAGCAGAGTTACTCCGTCAGCGGTACTACATCTGCTTTGCTCCTTATTACTTCACAGAGAATTTGTAAATCTGCGACTCATTCCCTTTTATATATTTATCTTAATGAGAACATTGGAGGAAAGCGAAGTGCAGCTTACAGATGACAGAAGTGGTCGTGGCTAAATCCAGATGCTACAGATGCAAACTGACGTGAAGGTTTCAAAGTTTTCCACTGTAAAGATACTCTCAAATCTCAAAGCATTCCAGTTAATCATTTTGAAAGGGATAAAATTAGTTCCATTAAATGCTTCTGCAAAATTTTCAACGAAAGGGTGTAATTTAGTGCTGTTAAATGTGCAATCTCACATTTAATCCTGTTGCAAAAATGAATGTTGTTAATGAAAGTAAATGCATAATTACATTCTTCATCCATGCTTGAAATGACAGAAACCAACAGCGCAGTGAATTTACCTATAAATGTAGTACTTTTTAGTTCTTCAGTACGTGTTTCACCATCAACCAGTGATGGAAGAGGCCACAGTAACCAGGACTTCACAGCCGACAAAAGCAACTGTGTTCTGTATTTGCGTAAAGGGGGAGGGGTTTGCAATAGCTCTCGTTTCATAATTAAACGTCTCTCGCAATTAGGCGATGATATCATCGCTCACATTTTCATTTAAAATTTATGAAATCAGCACTCCACACGTCTGGCAAATCTGAAATATCACCAGGCCCCAGGACAGCCCCAGAAATATCATCCAGCTGATTGAACGCATTCAAAAATAAATTGAGCATCATACACATTTCACGAGGAGCTAAAAATAGAGCGGGACGGGGCCAAAAGAAATCATCTGCAGCAGTACCACCAACACTGACTTCATGATTCAGCTCTGACCACAAACAGAAAGAGATTACTTTGGTGTTATTTTATTTTTATTTGTATTTTTTTTTAGCAAGTTTAAACTTGAACAGGTAGGAAGGGGTTAATCAGCAGGCTCATGCAGAGGGGACCGAGAGGAAGCTGTGCTACCTTCAAAGTCTTTATTATCAAACTGTTTGTGACCAGAGGGTTGGGTTTAATGAAGCTGTTATTCTTGTTCTCTCTCACCCTTTGTCCCTGACTCCCCAAACGTCTCTCCTCTACATCTTTGCTGTCTTCTTTCCTCTCCTCTGTGCTGCCCCTTTGTGGTAATCTGCCCTTTTCATATCTTGTTTCTTCCATCTTCATTTTCAACAACCAACTCCCCCGTATCGCTTTATCTCTGCGTCTCCAGGTGGATTATCGCACAGAGGACGGCACAGCTAACGCAGGTTCAGATTATGAGTTTGCTGAAGGAACGCTGCTGTTTAAGCCAGGAGAGACCCTCAAAGGTAAAAACAGCAGTCACAGTTCAGATTTATGACACGTTTTTTTAACAACCGTGTCATTGAGACTGCTGCTTAAACAGCAGAGGTCACCTGCAGAACTGCTGGCAAACTGAATTTAAAGTTTATTGCATTTGGCTTTAAGATACTCTTATCAAATTTCAAATTCTCTTTTGCAGAGATCACAGTCGGTGTGATTGACGACGACATCTTTGAGGAAGACGAATACTTCTACGTGCACCTCAGTAACCCTCGTGTGGTGGGCTACCCTGAGATTGGCACCGCCCCGCTGGATGCCAGCTCCACCCCGAAAGCCGTGCTTGGTGACAATCACACGGCCACAGTGACCATCTACGATGACGATCATGCAGGTGCAACATCTCTGCGGTGTTCTAGGAGGAGCTCTTCAATCTGACTGTGTTTGCAGTTGTCAATAACTTTCTTTTTTTTTTATTTTTTTTTTTTATTCAAGTCTAAGTAGGACACGTTATGCCTTTTGGGTATAACGCTCTATTTCAAAGTGATATAAATGTGCACAGATAAAAGTCTACTCCCACAGAGGACACATGCCCTCATTGTAATCAATGCTTTTTATTTTACTTATCTTCATCAAACTGCAACCTCATTTGCCTGCTCCCAGCTTTTGCCAGATTGTTGAGTTTGATATGTCTCAGACAATGAATGCACAGCTATTCTCATCACTTTTGACCTATCAGCTGATCCAGCTGAGCTTTTCATGAGGGGAGACTTAAAAGCACAGAAACTACAACTGAGAGTAAACAATTGTAGCGTCTCTTAACTGAAACATGTCCTTTTATGGAGCCTCCAAGCATGTAGACCCTGTTCCACAAGCCTTCACAGCTGATCTTCTTGCATCTGTGCAGCCATGGTTGAGTTTGCAACGGTCGATATGCGTTGTGCTGGCAATATGGGTTGGGTGCAATACAGTATATATATCGCAGTATGATTAGAGATGGGTTCACTCATGTATGTCTTGGCAGGCTACACCGTATAATCCCAGGACTTCCATAACAGCGTATAATTAGAGGCAGATTAAAGTTCAAGTCCCTTCAGTGTCTCACTTCCTCCGAGTGTCATAGAAAGAGGGAAACCAAGAGATTCAAAGAGTGGAAGGATAAGGTGGAGAGTGGGTGTGTATCTGTTGTTGTGATGATCTTTTATCAAGAGAAAGTGGGTGGTCATTATTTTCCTCCTTACATACCCGACTGTACACCTTAAAGAGACAGCACGTGAAAGCATAGGTGTTTATCATCTTTCTGTCTTTTCTAGGCATCTTTACCTTTGAGGGAGCCACTCAGAGGGTGAGTGAGAGCGTTGGTGTGATGGAGGTGAAGGTGCTCAGGACTTCGGGGGCTCGGGGCCTGGTGGCCGTCCGCTATCGAACCCTAGACGGCACCGCGAAAGGAGGGGAGGACTATGAACTGGCTGCAGGAAAACTGGAGTTTCAGAACGACGAGACCATGTGAGTGCAGAGACAACATCCCTGTCCTTCATTGCATTTCATGCACCCTTGAACACCTTTGCCGGATTCCTCTTTATCTATCGTCCTTCACTTTATACTTAAGACAAGAAGTATAAGACGTGTAGTTCTTCAGAGTAGATCACGATATAATAATGCTTTTTAAGGTACACTGGCCTGTATGACTTGCACACACATATACACATACACACATATACACCTTCACTAAACGTCTCCTGCATCCTTGGGCACATGCATTTTTAATATGCTGATACCAGCGGTGTTAAATTGACCAATGTATAAAGCAGTTGGCAAAGCAGTTTCCTCAGCACCTCATGAGGCCCATAAAACAACCTCGGCATGTTTGTGTGTTTGCGAGTGTGTGTGTGTGTGTGTGTGTGTCTGAGTTGTAGATGAAGGGGTGAGGACGGTAGAGCTCACTGTCACCTCCTTCATGTCCTCATTTATTTACAAGGTTATAGGTTAGAAATAAACAGTTGTGACACAAAAACAGTTCATGTGTTCTCGCAGGATAAATAACACAGATACGTTTGCAGATGTTAGAGCTTGTGTGTCTAAGTTGGGTGTAAAAACCATCGCCTAGATTGCGGTTTAACGCTTTCCCTTGCAGAAAGACTACGTTTGAGCGTGCCTCCTCCTGTACCCGTGTACCCACGTATGTTTGTATGATTACATTTTAAGTTTGCTTAGTGGGAATTGCTAAATTATTGAGATTCTTTTTGTAGAGTTCTTTTGAGTTGACTTTGTCGTTTGAATTTAAGCTCAGTAAATGAAATCTCAGTTTTGGCTTTGCAGAATCATTTTGATTCATTATTTTATGTGAACAGCAGAAATATTTACTAACGGGTTCAAAAAACTTTTTTTTTTTTTTTGCAGGTTATGACAGTAGCTGTCACCACTTTAGCTGCTCGGTTGCTCAGTGCTTAACCTGCATATGTCATCTGAGCTGTGAATGAAATGCAGAAGTGAAGTAAAGATGAGTGGCTTATTAATGGCTGGGGGCCGACCAGGTCTGCATCAGTACAAGCCTGCACTGTGCGATACCTACATGGCTGATCAGCTGATCTTGCGTTTATTGAATGAACATTACCACTACTTGAGGATGTAACAGAAACAACACAGCAGTTTTTGAAAACATCACTCCATTTTTCCCTCTTGTATGGCCAAGGGCAAGTTTTGTTTTGCATCCCTGTTTTTTTTTGTGTTTTTTTTTGTTTTTTTATAAAAAATGCTTAATTGACGTGACCACCAGGTCTCCTGTAAATGATAGTCCTTAATGACTATTGATGCAAACTGTTTTTGCCAGTTTATCTACATCAGGAATCTAAAAGGAACTTGGTTATCTGAAACAAGTCAGCCTCAAGACAGGAGTTACATTACAAGGGCAGTGTGTGTGCGTGTGTGTGTGTGTGTGTGTGTGATGAAATCATGGGATGCCGTCCCTGGTGGTGGTTAACAGCAAGAATCGTGAGGATGAGAGAAGAATCCTGAAAGACAGAGAAGAGATAAGTAGTGTCTTAGTGTTCTCTCTAAGCAACTACTTAGTGTATTCTTACATGAATCTACTCAGAAAGCTGACTCGAGTGGTGTAGAGATAACCCCACATACGAGATGGACTTTAAACCAAAACCACTGTTGTGTTTGCATCAAGCTGATCAGACAAGTTCATAGATTCACTCAGTTTTACCCCTGGGAGATTGTAGATATATGGGTCAAGTGTACAAAAGCAAGCAGCTATGAGCATATTCCTCTGCTGGATGTGGATTAACAGCCAAAAATCTGAAATGCAGAAGCAGCGCTTGAAAAACATTTTAAATAAGGAGGGCAGGTCACAGCCAGGTGCACCACGGGAAGTTCACCCCCAGGTCAGCCTGTCCATAAACAGAACATTGCTGCATTTAGTTTTGCTCGTTTGTGTGACTTTGCAAAAACTTTATAAGCTGTTAAATGCTAATATAAAGCCAGAATTTTAAGTAGGATACTGAATCTTGGGGATCTTGCAGGGTCACTATATACACGACCGCAACCAAACTCCTTGGTGTCATGGAATGGCAGTTTGCACGAGACGACACTTGTGATAGTATATGTTTTATTTAGTTTACCCCAAAAGACTGCCTCTGATTTATTCCACTTTCCATCTTACACCTGAGATCGCGGGAGTGCATCCCAGCTCCAGAAAGGCTCTTCATGAGTGTAAGTCGGCAAAATAAAAAATCACAAAACATAAAAGAAAGTCTTGACATTTAATTTTTCTTTCACAGAAGCATAATATTTAACCAAAGCAGTATCAGAAACCTGGTTGGCATAAATGAAAAAGCTTCATGAATGTGACTCATTTCTCTTTTCCTCTTTCACATGACCTTCCCTTTGGCTGGATGTCCTCATGGTAACGTGTGTGATGTGGGTCCAGCGGACTGTTGTCATGGAAATTGAGTGGCCGTTTATTTTTGAGTGGACAGTTTCCAGGTGTTATTCTTGGCCCTGATTTTGCTCAGGCTTCTTATAATGAATCATTAATTAATGATTAGAGTAGATTTTAAGCTGCAGGATCCATAACAAACACGAGAAAATTAGCTGTCAGAGAAAGTGAAATAAAAAAAAATAAAAAAAACTAATTTCATTCGGACATCAGCTTGAAGCTCTTAAAGCTTCCGCCAGAAAGCAAATAATAACATGCCCACATAACAAACAAGGAAGATGACGTTGCTTTTTGACAGACATTATTTTAAAAGCAGTGCAGCTGCAACATAATTTGATCAAAGTCTGACATCAGGTGAGTTAACGGGACCTTGTTCTGCTGCCTTTTGACTCGCTTTTTCCAAAACAGCCGGCGATATTAATCTGATGACAAATCAAGGACATGGTTTTGGCGTAAGTTTTTTTTTAACACAATAAAGTCGTATAATGACATATTAGAATTTCCCAAAGCTATGACGCATTCTGAACTGAAACTGGTTTAAAGTTGTTGCTCTTCAGAGGCAGGATGAGTGCAGTGACAGTTGAAGAAAGGACGGGATGGATCAATCATTTGTTGTGTCTATGTAAAAGGAATGTGTGAAAACGGATCTGGGGGTATTCCAGGAATGGAAATCCCTATGGCATATTGATCTAGTCCCCCAGATATCTTTCACACCCACTTCCTATTTTAAGTTTCCTCTCAAGTCAGAGCTCATTTTCTCTCTGTGAAATCCCAGACTTTATTTTTGGTTTTGTTTTATGCTTTAAAATGTGCTCTGCATCGTGACGCAGACACCCTGCGTACCTCCATTCACTCACTGCTGCTTCGGGTCAGTCAGTCCTTGACTTCGGGGTTAGGACGGCTTGGAGCCGCTCTCGTAATCAGTGCCCAAGAGCGCTGCTCTGTTTATTTATCCATTTTTGGTTCTCATCTCGGGTTTGTCCACCCCCCATCTTTCTACCTGCTTTTGCCCCCCTTTCTTGTCTTTGTTCATTTTTGTGTTCTTGAACCTCTTGTCGGTTTTTCACTCCAACACTTACATAAACTGGCTTTTATCTTTTACTTTTTATAGTTTGTCTGCCAATGTTCCTCTTTTCAGCCTTTGCCTCTTTATACTTCACTCATTCATCAACCTTGAACTGTCCGCCCATCATCCTTTGTTCCTTCAGCCCCCATATTTTGATTCTTTTCTTTATTAAAGACTTAGTTTGCTTCGTCCTTTCCGAACCATCCCCTCTCTCATTCTTTTTCTTCAGCTTAACCTCAGCTTTCATCCACAACCCATTCTTCACATGCACCATCCTCCCCTCCACCTTTCACCTTTACATATTTACAGTGCCCGTTTTTTTCCTCCCATCTTACCCTCCCCACACTCTCATCTGACACCCTTTTCTACCTCCACCTTCTCCTCATCGCTCATCTCATCACCTCCTCTTCTATCTAGTGAGAGAAAAAGGAATCTACTTCCCAGGCAGTTTTCCCGGATCACAACCCAGACATTACTCAACGTCCAGACCTCCCTTCCCTCCCTTTGTTGTTCATATAATACCTTCTTTTTTTCATAGCATGCTTTCATTCAGTCTGTGAAGTTGCTTTGTTTTCCCTTCTTTTGTCTATTTTATGAATTTAAGCAACCCCACATTAATCTGTCAAGAGTTCTTAAAAATGCTGTCAAGTCAAATGAGCTTTTCAAAAAGCTTAAGTAAAAAGAGAGTAAACAGAAGAGGGTGGACTGAGTGAATGGGGGGGGGGGGGTGGGGGGGGGGGGGGGTGAAGCTGCAAAATGATTGGGAAATATTTTAAATCTACTGGAGGGGAACAGACAAGAGAAAAGCTTTTTAATTCTACTTCATGCACCCTTAATTTCAAAACATAACGCAGTGCACCTCATCCCAAAGACTATTTGATTTGCTGACAGGTCGAATGTTCTAGCTTTGCATTGATCTGCTTGAGGCTTGTAGTGTTTATGAGATAGCTGCTACCTGATGTTTACAAGCTGTTGACACGGCCAGTTGTACATACACGATAAATGTCAGTTTGTGTGTCATGTTGAGTTCTCCGGGACCGTGAAATCAGCATTACGTCTTCTCGGAAAGAGGAAAGGGCTTGGGCCTGGTGAAGTCCTGATGTCATGATGATCATGATTTTGACATTTTATGCTTTTGCACCTTTACCCCCCCCCCCCCCACATCCATCTATCATGAGTTAAATGTCAAAGCTCAACACAGACTCAGTGGGTGAACAGAGTGGTGAGTTCAGATCAGTTGGATCTGCTTCCCTGCAGTTTGTCCAGCATCAGTCTGTGTGAATTCAGACAATCACCTTGTGTCTGTATTTAAAATCTGGTCCCTTTATGTACAGCCAGACTTAATTAATTCTCTCTCCACTCTGCCAATTAGTCTTTCTTTTATCTCTTCCTCTCTTGTTCCCAAAGCGGAGCGAGCAAATGTCTCAGTTTTCTGTCTGTTTCTGAGTCTGCTCTGCCCCCATTGTGGTATTTTGTTAATGAGAGACAGTGCGTGTGTGTGTGTGTGTGTGTGTGTGTGTGTGTGTGTGTGTGTGTGTGTGTGTGTGTGTGTGTGTGTGTGTGTGTGTGTGTGTGTGTGTGTGTGCATGTAGAGGTAAAAGGGGATGTGAACTGTGTGCGTGACACGGACAAAGATGCTCTCAGCACGGTCAGTTTATTCTTAGCCTCCCTTTGACCTGCATCTCAGCTGAGAGTCTCAGCCAAGAACCAGACAACTGTAGGTGTGTGTGTGTGTGTGTGTGTGTGTGTGTGTGTGTGTGTGTGTGTGTGTGTGTGTGTGTCTGGTCTTCTTCTTTTTTGGCTGTTCATTATACATTTGGGTGTCACCACCAACCTGAGGCGACACCTGTTCAAGTACCGCTTGACCCTGGTTGCGAATATATTTGCATGAATTCACTTTACACACCAAAGTCCCTCTGACTTTGTCTAAATTTAGATATATTTGTCGAGCATTGTAAGTCGTTGGCTAATCCCCACCTGTTACCAGCGACAGTGTTGGCAGGTTTAGAAGTCAATGTTCTCGGTTATTTTTGGACTCAGACAGCAGCAGACGTCTTATAAGACGCTGGATTTGCTGAATTGACAGCAGTTCTTGGCAGACTGCAGGAGATATAACCGGGGTAGATTGTTTTATTTTGAACTGCAGGGTTGTGTTAGCGAGCTCCCTTGGAGGTTTGCTGCTGCGCTGGATATATAGCAAAATATTCAAATTCTATTCACTGCGCACAAGTATCAAACTTGTAAGGGTTTGTAGTAAAAATGTAGACACGCACAAATCCCATATAAGTGGAAAAAAGAGAAACAAACACTCCCTCTACCTGGAACGAAATATCATCTTAAAGAGAAATCAGAGGAAATGACGCCCCGGTTACTTGGTGACCAAAAGATTTCTAGGTAGTAGTCCGCAGGTATAAACTTCTTTTTTTTTTTCCGACTTGCAGACTTGGATGCAAATTACCTGCAAAAAGGCCAAAGAACTGCAAAATGTACAAGTATGAATTAACTCGAGTACCATCAGTAATTTCAGCCTGCTTGAGTTGCAGAATAACGTAAAAAAAAAAGTGTTTGTAAAAGGTTTCAGTGTTTATTGTGAGTGTAATTCAACTACTTTAACCTAAAACAATACAAAAAGGCTTACAAGTTACAAGTTTTCTAATAGTTTTGGGGAAGAAGAGAGAAAAGAAAATGGAAGTAATGATTGTTTACTTTGTGGCGTGGATAATCATTGGAAGAATGCGGGCTGCCAGTGTTTAGATTTTGGTTTTAAATTTAGTTACTGGACCTTTACTGTTGCCTTACATTTGGGTCCTGTGTGTTTAATTATTCTTTGATTACATTCTGTTAATCATAAGCAGTGTATATTTCTGTTCAATACAATTCAGCTTTATTTATATTAGCACCAAATCACAACAAATGTCATCTCAAGGCACCTCAGGACTACAATTCAACTCATTCCATTAATAAAACACTAATACAAATCTTAATCCCAAAGGAACAGAGTTTGCCTGCTTCCCGAACTCTACTATCCAGTTTCCACTGTCTATTTCTTGCGCTCCTCTTTGTTTTTCTGCATCTGCTTATTTTGTTCCGTCAGTTTGGATTTCTGTTTGCACTTTTAGTTGCATCTTTCCTGTCCTTGAAGAACCCCGTCTTTCCTCATCTACTCATCTACATACTTCCACGCTTCCCGTATGTATTTGGATCCAGTTCTGTGCTCTTGCAGGATGATGTTCCTACCTGTGGAGCAAAAAAACAAAAAAAAATGAGTTCACTGGAGATAAACAGGTGTAATGTATTTGAAACAGTTCCTGAAGGGTTTGGCAGGGTTGTGGGACTGATTATTTAATAGAGGGCAAAAAAAAAAGAAGATGGAAACTATAGTTCAGCCAGCTTCCCTCCAAGGAGAATCTGCTTTGTTTTCTGTTACAGAGCCGCTCCCATACCCCATGAAGTGCACCAGCCATATTAACCATGTCACAATATTGACTTTTATTCTCTGGCTTCCCAGCATCTTGCCTTGTTGCGCTGTGTGTTAATGAAGCTACAAAATAACTGCTTAGTGTTCCTGACAAAGCTGTCAAAAGAGCTGTGATCTTACATTAGATGCTGGTGATGAAGATGTTAGTTTGCACAGTTCCAACAACACATTCTCCCTTTGGCAGTTTGTTTCTTGGAATCAAGAGGAAATAGGAAAGTGGGAACGTGAGTCTGTGTTTGTGCGTGTGTGTGGGTGCGTGTGCGTGTGTGGATGGGTGGGTGTTGGTGCACGTTGGAGTGCTTGTAAAGTGTTTGATACTTGCAACCTGTTTCTCCGTCTGTCACCAATGTAGGGTGACTAACCCGAAGCTGTTCCTAAAATAAAACATCCTTTGAACTCCAAATCCCTCAAGAGGTGTGCGCGGTGTGTAGCGACGTGTACGGGTGTGTTGTTTTTTTGTTTTTTTTTTTATGTGCACGTGCCACATTGTTGTGTGTATGTGTTTGCATGTGTGTGAGTCAGCAGCTTGCTATGTTTCCTCGCAGTCATTACTGTGCCCATCTAGCTTTTGTCATGTCATCTCTTCACCTTGCATGCGCGCACACACACACACACACACACACACACACACACACACACACACACACACACACACACACACACACACACACACACACACACACACGTTTCCGCATGTTTAGCATTCTCCCAACATTGTACCCGTCTGCACATTGTGCCCTCAGTGTTTATCAGGACTCTGCACAAAATATTGCCTTTGAACAGCAGCTCGTTGTTTACCAAGTCAAACTGATTAAGCTCTAAAATAAATAAATAACTTCAATTAAATTTCACAAGGGCATCGCACGATGGGTAATAGTACAATGATCCAGTTATGCAGAGAGAGACAACTCAGAACTACAAATATATATATATATATATATATGCCATTTGGTATACTCTTAAATCCAAACAGCGCATGCAGTGAAGTGACGTGTAAGACTATTCGATTTAGTTTACCCCCAAAAATGGGACAATAGTATCCACACAACGTCTTGTTATCTGTTTCATTTTATTATATCCCCTAAACGGTTAATTTCACAATGTATTGTAGTTTTAGCTGCATTCGTTGTCAACATCAATTATAAGCAATAAAAATAAGGACTCGCCGTCCGTCGTTGACATCTTCATCTGTCATCGGGCCGGCATCTTTGGCTGTAGACGAAGAAGCAGCACCTCCTTCAAATTAGAGGCAGTTTAGGGTGGGTCATGCAACAATGAATGTTTTTTAAAAGTGTTTTTAATTGAAAAACATCAGAATCAGTTTTATTCACCAAGTACGTAGACACAAATCAGGAATTTCACCTGCAGTTGTTGTTTCTCTAGTTAACAAAATCTTAATGCTTCACCGCTTCACAAGACATTTTGGACAATCCTACGCTCCCAACTTTAGAGCAACAGCTTTAGGAAGGTACTTTTCTAACTGGAAGAGAGATTGCAAGCCCTCACATCCAGTTTCAGTCTGACCCTGTAGCTGATGCTCCTAATGCTGCTGCATAGGTTGCCATGACAACACTGGAAGTCGGCATGTGCGGCTGTTGCATTTTAATTCTGATTTATAATGAACCTCCTGCTCTAAAATTCAGTTCTCTTGCCAAATCTGCTTTAAAAAAGTTTCCCTTTGAAGTGTTTATGAACAATCGCTTCTAACGTGAGTGACAGGAACTGGAAGTTGTAAGCGCAAATAAAAAAAGAGGGAAAGACGAGAGCTGAGGATTAAAACGGCGGATTTTCACATTTCAAAAACGTTGTCTTCTGCTGGTTTACAAGGCGTCCACGGTTAATATTATTCTGTTTATCTTTGTTGAGCACTTGTAATCTAGCATTGAAGAAATAACTGATATTGTTGTAATAAAGGGTTAAGTGATTATTGAAACATTTTTATTTGTTTCTAGTTTTCACGGTGTTCTGTAATTTCAAGGAGAAAATAACGGTAATTGTGGACGTCAGTGGATCCTTCACGACCACAGTAGATACAGACCCCATAAAAGCTCTGTAAAGGAAATTCCCAGAAAAGCTTTCAGAGAAAAGTGGAGTCTGTTAAAGCAGCAAAAGGGAGACCCACTTATTGATTACCAGAGGCAGCTCTAGTGCACAAGTTCCCTGGCTGAGAACTCATCGAACACCAGTTTGGGTTGAAAAATAATCTCTATTCCAGGCGGCTTTTTCCAAAAGCAGTGGATTCTGCAAACACCAAAGCGAGAGTGAACATTGGTGTTGTCTTTCCTCGATAGCGGCAATTGAGAGAACATGAGGAGGTGAGGAGCGATGCCTCGGTGACTGTATTTCTGTTCGACGGGTTCAAGTGGTTTGATAGTTTGTTGCTTGGACAAAACGAATGTAGGACTGTTGGTATTGTTGAAGTTACTCCTCATCATCTGATGTTTTCTTTGTATGCTACCACCAGTTCGATTCAGGTTTGCCGTTGCAGAGAAAAACCCTCTCGACATACTCTTTCCACCGCCTGCTTCCCCCTCCTCCATCTTCCGAACCCCTTCTCGCTCTGCCTCACGTGGAACATTTGGAGTCTTGCGTCATATTGTCTTCGACTCCCAGTTTTGTTGCCTTAGCAACTTTTGAGATGTCTCATTGTAAATACAACAAAGAGGAGACGATGTAGAGGGAGGAAAACTGGAGGAAAACGATGAAGAATGAAAAGGAGATCTTTTTTTTTGTGGCAAGGGCAAAAAAAAAAAAAAAAAAAAGACCTTAGTAGTTCTTTTTGAAGGATTTGTTTTCCTACATTTATGTGTCTGCACATAACATGAATACTTCATTTCTTCTCATATTTCATCTCTTGTTTGACAAAAACCTTGATTTTCGGGCTGTAAAGCATCGACAAACGTGAGCACGCCTCCAAGTCTGAGATATTTGTCCAATTGTTTGATCTCTAATTAATGAAACAAAACACTCATTGGCCAAGTGGATTATAAAGACTTAAGAGTAAATCACATTTTGGTGCAGTCATGGTCTGCCTGACAAAGAGAGACAGAGGACAGAGAGGAAAAACAGAACTAAAATAAAGCGGATAAAACCCACACGTGGTTCTATCCTCTCTTCACTCTTCACTCCGCCTCCAAGCCTTTTGACTCTTGTTCCCTCCCTCTGCCCTCCTTATATTCCTTTCTTTCCCTTCATTTCCTCTAATGTCAGAGGAGTTAAACTTAAGTAGCTTAAGTCAACATCCTTTAGTTTTTAAGCTTGAGTGTGTGCATTTCTGTTCCTGCGTTTGAGTCTTACATATCTGTGGTTTGCCTTTTTAACATTTCTCCTTGCACCACAGTGATTTGACCTGCAATTTCTCACACACTTGTGGATGTTTCCAGTTTCCTCTGGACACTATTTTAAACGGTTTGTAAATTGTGCCTCTGGCTGCTCTTGCTCTGGTGTTTTATCGTTTAAAAAGTATATTGATTTGTGTCTGCAGGACAAAGTAAAAACCTGACAGTTAAAGTTGCAATTAAAGCGTTCACTGTGCTTTTGACAGGTACAGTGAAAGCAGGGATGCTGCGATGCTAAAATAAAAGCCGCCTTCAGCCAGGGGAGCTTTGACTTTGAAACTCTGCCCTTGTCTTCGTCTGGCTGTCTGCTTTCCACCTCGGTTGTTCTCTTTTTCTTCTGTTTCTTCGTTGTCCAGTTCCACCATTTAGCTTCCCTGTCACTCTCGGTTTCTGTCTCTTTGGGGGTTTTTTTTGTACATCTTCACTCCGCATCGTCCCCTAGAGTTGTTTTTGCAACCCGTCGGGCCCCGGCTAATTTCTCTGCCAAGTGTGTGCACACTTGCAAGAACACACCCTGTGGTCGGGGTTGCACACGCACATGCGGCGTGAGGCCAACACGCCCTGACTCTCGCCAATGAAGCTCTGTGATCAAACCCCCCGCGGACTGCCCTCAGCCTGTAATCACGGCGCAGAGACCTACCAGGAGCTGCTTCTTCCCTGCCCCTCCTCACCCACCAACACGCAGCCTCCTCCCTCCATCTGCCCTCGGCCCCGCAGTTTCGCTGGCCCCCGCCCTGACGTGCCGAGACCACATTAAAGTGCTCGGTGTTGGGTTCAGTGACCAACAAGGCCAGAGTGGAGCCTCCCGGGCATGTCAGCTGGGGTGCTGCTTTTCCATTTATTTAGTCTGACTGCAAGTCTTCTAGCAGTTTGTAAAACACTGGGAATATTTGTTATGGTTTGGCCCTGAGTCAGGGACTCAGCAACATCCTAATAATATACTTTCTTCTTTAAACATGTAATGTCATGTCTATTATAACTTCTGTTACATCCTCTGTCTCGTGCTCTTTTTTCTACTTCTGCCTAAAAGCAAATCAGATCTTATCTGTTTTTCTTCAAATAAACATGAACTGTTACACTCTGAGCGATCAGGACTGCTGTGATAGAATGCACATTCATTTTTTTAAATGTTGCTCCCAGTAATTTAATTGATTAAAGTTAATGGGACTATAACAGCAACTTAAACGCAATTTTTTCTGCTCGCTTGCTTTGCTCACCGACGAGGCGGTTAACGACGAAACATCATGAAAAAATATTCTGTCGTGTCGTTGTAAAGTTCAAATTCAGCAATGATTTGTGTTTTTGTCTTTATGGCTTCGTTTTTACCTCCACAAACAGTCTTGACATGAAAGGTCTGCCTTGTTTTGCTGCCATCCCACCGCGATACCGAAGGCATCGCTGCGACTTGCCCCTCAGTTTACCCTCTGATTGGTTCGAGACGCTGCTGCTGGAGCGGTGACGTCTGTTTGTGCATGACTGGATGTTGCTCTGAGGGCTGTGAGAAGCTCATGAAATGAAGTGATAATGCAGCTCACGCTGCTTGAGAGTACCAAAACTACACAACCAAGGAAAAATGAGACATCACGCTTGCAAAAAAATCATAAATACAGCTGTGATAGCTGCACAACTTGAGTGCTTGGATGAGTTTTTCGGGGTTTAAAGGGGTTTATTATGGGATGCAGGTTTTATAAAAATGGTATTCTTTATTTTGTGTGCTGCCTGTGATGATTTAACAGTATTCAGCCTTTTATTCAAGCTCCCAGGCTCTAAATATGTATTTTGGCACTAAGGTATGAATAATTAAACTTTATTTGAGGATGCGTAGAAGAAACGAATATTCCCACAGTGGGAGGTCCTGGATCTGAAGTTTGGGCTTGGATTCGTCCTCGACTGCATCATATTTCAGTGACTCCTTTACAACCAAATTCATGAATCTTAAAAAAAGGACAATGTTTTGATTTAGTTGCCTTAGACACTTGTGTGGGAAATAATTCAACAGTCAAACCGTCAACTAGGTGACAAGTCAGCTCTCCGAGGAAAATCACTGTTTGTTGCCGTTTCTACCTGACCAACCCTATCTTTGTGCCCAGAACAGCCAGAGCTCATAAAAAGATAACAAATCCCTGGTGTTGTTCCACTTTTATAAAACGAGCCTGACTCTTGAGTGTTGGAGAACTTATTCCATTGAATCCCCTGAAACTGCAAGTATTTGATCATCTAAAAAAAGAAAGACCTGTAAAGATTTCTTGACAACACATTTATTAAATGGTGTGTTTAAACAAATCAAAAGAGCCAAAATATCTTTTCAGTAGAGGATGAGACGTTGCCAGGTCCAGTCAGTGATTGTATCCAGGCACTCTGCAACACAGAGTTGCACATTTATCAATTCATGTTATGCAAACTTTAACTAACTCTGCAGTCACACCAAACCCAGATAGATTCACACTGTTGG
The DNA here is from genome assembly GCA_014839995.1 of Xenentodon cancila. Taxonomy (NCBI): domain Eukaryota; kingdom Metazoa; phylum Chordata; class Actinopteri; order Beloniformes; family Belonidae; genus Xenentodon; species Xenentodon cancila. The sequence continues at coordinate 17,553,005 of CM026212.1, forward strand.
TTAATTTTGCAACATGCATCTTATCTGCAATGATATTTGGACAACGATTTTTACGAGACCTTAGATTTTAGTTAATTTTTCCAACAACACAAGCGTCCATGAAAACTTCTGTTATGGTCACATTTATTGTTGGTATTTTGCTGCCCTGCTGTCTGTTTGCAGGTGGTGTGCGTTTTCAACTCACAATCTTTAAGACATTTTCTAGATTTGTACAGCAATGGATGCAGTGAGCCTGGCAGAGCTCAATGCAATCTTTTTCTTTTTCTTTTTTCATTAAAACTTCCAGTGCAGACTATCCAAAACTCACTTCAGAGTGGATCAAATGTTTTCTGCTCTTGAAGGCAGTTCCTGCTGATATCCATTGAATCTTGCAGATCTATCAAAGATCGCTGGAGCTCCCGCAGGAATGAATGGACTTCAGGTCGTTGCGCACATTTTGCAGAAATGATGTAAAAACGACGTATCACACTGGTGTTGCACTGTGCTTGCAAAGTGTTGCCGCAGCTTTGTCATCTCGGACGAGCTGCAGTGCACTTCAGACGGCGATCATCAGTCTCACAGAAAATAAACCGCAAATTTATAACCACATACGTAAATCTGACGGAGGCTCGGCTTGTGTCCTGTTGTGGGTCTCGGTCCAGAGCTTTAGAAACTCTGCTCTGACGTGATGAATGCATGCTGCTGTGGAAGAGTGATGAGCCCGTTCCTGACCGCAGCGCCTCGGGGTAATCTGGTATGATACACACACACACACAGTGATGTCAGAGTGATTAAATCACTAATAACGTGTGGAGGAGATGATGTGACTCACACAGACTCTCCATCTCAGCTCACATCTCTCACCATGTTTCTTGGAAAACTTTCCAGTGCACTTCTTTTTTCCTCTATCTAGCTCCATTGAATTCATCATCTCTTTTATCCAACCGCTCCACCATTTCCCCTCTGTTCTCTTGTCTTATTTTCCTCTTTAATGTTCTGCCTTCTCTCTTCTTCTCCATCCAGACAGTTCGCTCAATTCACATCTCTGTCATTTATCATCACAATTATTAATATCTCTCTTTACTTCCCCCCCTCTACCATTTCTTTTATTTGTCCCATCATACTTATCCTCCGTCTCCCTTTTTATTTTACAGGATGATATATCAGCTCCTTCTGCTTTATTGTTCATTCATCCAGTCCCTCTCACCTCTTCCACTTTCTCCACGCGTTTTGTTAATAGTTAAACACTTGCCCTCCATCTTTATCACCTCCTCACTTTATCACCCTTCTTCCATTCTTGTCTGTAGGTGGTAAGTGGGTGAGGGTTAAACGTTGCCAAAGCACATTTGTTGGAGGCTTATGAAAGCATGACCTGCACTTTGAAAGGTTACCTGATTGAGACTTTAAATAGAGACACGCATATGCCCCGCAGCGTTGCGTTTTCGATCAGCACATGTTATTCGTCACGACCAGGCTGGGACTCAGGACACAGCTGCAGGGATTGGAGTAACAAAAACCTTTATTGGGAATTTCGCAACACTACACCACACACTCCAGGATGGAGGAACTAGAACAGGCTATGGACACTATTTTCTCTTCCCAGTTGGAAGAAGTGAGGCTATGAAATATTACAAAACAAAAGTCACTCCACTGAAAGAACAAGAATCACTCCCCAAGATGAAAGAAAAAGCTATACACACCATAACTATGAATCTAAACTATCCTATAAAACGTTAACAAATCGAAATCTCTCACTTGGAGGAACACCAAGAATCCAGACGCTGGCTCAGGACAATGGAAGACGCGGACTATTAAACCCAGGCGGACAGGTGGAGACAATCGGACCAGAACACACGAGGAAGAGCAAGTGACCTGAAAGAAAATAGTGTAAAATAGTCTTCTAATTTATTGAAACAAGAATTTTTTTTTCTTTTTTTATGGTGTAAAACCTTCTGATTATTTTGGTAAACTCGCGAACGCCAGCGTTGCATAGAGAAAACGTTTCAGATGCTCAAATCGAAGAATATTTTTCAGTCTCCGTCAAAGTAAATGAGCGATGCAACCAAGCGACCAGCGGTTTCATGTCCCAGCATCTGAAATCGATGTGACATCTAGGATATATCCAGACACTGTCCTGTTTGAACCTTTAACATCAGAGACTTATCTTCGATAAAGCAATTACCACTAACATTCATATAATGGCTGGCCAACTCTTACATTTTACCATTTTCATCCTCTCATGCCTGAAACCAAAAATCTCAACCTTTACTTTTCTTTTGTCTTTGCTGAAGTAAACTAAAATGTGGCCTATTATCGTAATTATTGTTTGGTGAGCAAATTGCAGTGCAACAACTTTTTCCAACCTACCGCCAGCAGATTTTACACAATTTGTTTTCACCCAGAAGTGGGCATGGTCACCCCAAGGAGCAGTTTTCTCCCACCTAGTCATGATAAAACATTGTATAAATAAAGTTTAAGTGGTAAATAAAGAGCTACAGGCTAGATTCCTGCTTATGTCACAAACCCCGACTGACACGTGGACATTTGTCTTGCTGAAACAACCAAAGTAAAATCCTGTTTTTTTGTGAATGACCCTGTTTGGATATTAACTGTGGCTTCACATTCGACAAGATCAAAAGCCTGGTGGTCACAATAGTGTCATTTGGTTTAATAAAAGTTACTGCTACAAACAGAAAGAACAGCTACTTAAATATACTGCACAAAAAACATGCAGTTTTATTGCCATTGTAGCTTAAACAATCTCATCCATAGACTAGTTTAATGTCAAATAATAAAAAATTGTAGCCGCATGTAGCCGCAGTTTCTTTCTATGACAGACAGAATTGGACATATTAATGTCTTGATGTCTGTAATATTTGAACTTTGTCTTAGCAGCTCTGTTCAGATCAGCTGGCTTCTACAAAAGTACAGCAAACTCGAAGTTGGCTGGTTATAAAAAATGAGGCTGGATAATTCCCTTAATCAATAAATCTCATCAGAATGGTCTTATTTTAAGCAGAAATGCCAATATATATTTGCCAATGGGCTGAGAAAAATGTATTGCAAAAACTAGATGGTTTAGCACCAAGACAAAAAGTGAGACTAACTTTTTTGAAACGGGGCTCTTTAAAACTTAAAATATATGAACTGAGGTGTTGCACGTGAAGTCTGAGCTGCTCGCTGAGCTTCACATTTTCGAGCAAAAACAGTTTGGAAAACAGTTTGAAACAAATTGGGGATGGTTGCCACTTCAGCTGGCCTAATATATGTTCTGAAGAGCAGAAAAAAAAACCACAATCCGTCCCCTGTAGTAATCAAATATTTAGATCCAAAGTCTGCAGTTTATTATGAGAATGAATTGCAGCATTTCATCGCTCAGATCTTCATGTTAATAAATGCTCCTGCTTGAGTGGCACTTTTAAACTGTTGGTGAATTATTACCTAATGCAGCAGGGAAATTGTACGTTCAGTCAGATTAATTTTTATAATTTCTGTATATTACATTACCCGGGGATGGACCGTGATGTTCTTTCAAGCCCTTATTTCCCCTGATGGATTATGATAAAAACCCCTTATGACCTCTCGGTTATAAACACACTCATGCAAGCATTGTGAGCGAAAGATAAAAGACGGATAGGGAAACAAAGCGCGGTCACAGAGGGAGAAGAGGAGGTGTCGCAGGAAGATGAATGGGTGTCTGCAGCTGGCAGGAGAGGGAACCAGTTGAATAGACAACAATGTTGGATGGGTTAAAGAGACAGGTGAGTGGGAGAGTGGAAAAAGGGGAAAGGAAAGGGCAGGTGCAGGTGGGAAGAAACAGGGACAATGGGAGCAAATAGCTGCTAGAGGGGCGGGGAGGAAGATAAACAGGGCAGGAGGGAGAGATGAGGATGAAGGGCACATTTGGTAGGGCCAACTGCTGACACCCTGGGTGGTAACGAGGGATGAGTGAAGGAGATGGAGGAGAGAGAACGAGAAGATTGGCAGATTTTTCCTTTGCCGGGGGCAGAGAGAGCGAGAGTGTTTGCTTCTGTGTGTGTGTGTGTGTGTGTGTGTGTGTGTGTGTGTGTGTGTGTGTGTGTGTGTGTGTGTGTGTGTGTGTGTGTGTGTGTGTGTGTGTGTGTGTGTGTGTGTGTGTGTGTGTGTGTAAATGACAGCCTTTGGCAGGCAGATGAATGCAGGCCTGGCGGTGCTTAGCATGGCTTCATATACGTCCCACTGCTTAAAAGCCTTAACCTTGAGCTGCTAACGACAGCTAATCAGTGATTCTCTTCATTTTTCAACCGGAAGCCACTGACCTTTTGTTACATGTCCTTGGCATTACGGCCAAAATAAAAAAAAAAAAAAGTCTCCAAACGCGCTGAGCTATTTAAAATTCCTGTGCAGATCGAGGCCGGATAACCCACTGGGCATAGTGGAAAGCATGCTTCCCGCTTAACTTAAAACGGATGTGGAAAGTTTTCAGCTGCACCAGTTAAATAAAAAAAAAAAAAATGGTGGTACAGTCAGATTATTGCAAATAAATCCATACCTGCCAAGCAGAACAGATCTGTGCGACGGTCTGGGGCGCAAACACAGCTTGGTAACAGCTTTCAGCTGAGAGGACTTTTGGGAAGTAATCTTCAAGAGATTACCAACATATATCCAGTTAAAAAGACCTATGCTGTATCACCGTGGTGCCTATTTTCAGCTTCTCAGGAAACCTAGATCCAAATGTAATTACAGAACTAAAAAAGACAAGAATTGCACAGCAATTTTGGGAAGGAAAAAAAGAATCATATTGGAGGTAAACTAGTGGAGTGATTTACATAACTATAATAAAAGCACTAAAAAAACTTTGATCCCAACAATTATCACACATTATCATCATCGCACACACAAAAACAACCACACGTCGACAGATAACAAAAATAAAACATCAGCTAAAAATAGAGCAAGAAGGGAGGAAACACTATCTTTAGTACTGAGAAAAATTCTAAAATAAGCATATTAGTAATTAATAATAAATAGATCAACGTATGACTAATATGTATATAAATGGATGTAAAATTAAAATATAAATAAACAAATTAATAAAAGCGGAAAATCTGGGCAGAGTTATAAATAGAAGAAAATAATCCAGACATGTGCCAGAATTCCCCTTTTATCTGGTTTCATGTAGATTTGTAGTTTTCTTAAAAATAGCATCTCACACATAACACTTGCACATGCGACAGTTAAGAACAACATAATCATTTTTGAACTAGTTGCACCTGTGTGAACACTAAAATATCTCAGCGAGTATACGGTGCAAGTGTCTTAAAATCAAGTTCAGAAGGTTCTAGCTGTGAGAAAGACTTGACTTTGTTTTCTTCTGTTTTTTTCATTTTTAACTCAAACTGCTCACAATGAAACACAACATTAAACTAATTAATAATGCATTATGTTACTGCAAGAATGTGCAAAAAGGAAACTGTTTAAAGTGACCCAAACGCCCAAACCAAGCAGTAGGAGCTTGTTTAGATTTAATCTTTGTGCTGCGACATTCCCGAACAGCCTTCTTCTTCTTCCGCGGGAGCTCCTTACTTGTCGAGAACATGAATATGAGATGAGCAGCATTAAAACATGCATGAGAACAGACAAGCAGAGAGAACGAACTGGGGGGAGAAAAAACTTACGACAACAGACAAGAACTGCACGCGCGTCGGCTTCGTCAGCGCTGCTTGGTGTTCACGGTTTTATTTCCATTCATGAGAAACTAATGAACAACTGATGAAGTGCAATATAACTATTTTTCCATGCTCCTTGTTTTAAATTCTCCTAATATTTTTACCTACACATTTCTTGTTTTTCCCCTTCTATCCTCATTTGCATCCGCCCGACTCCGTGCATCTTTCCACTCTGTGAAATACTGATGTAATGGACAATTTATGTCCGCTAAAAGGGTTTGCATTAGAAGAAGAGCCAGCAGGGAACAAGCAGCCACAACAAGTCAGTCACTTTGTGCATTTATCTTCCATGGAAACTGTTTCACGACAAGTTTAAGATGTTGCGTGAATGTTATAGACGTTGCTCATTTGCACATGCTTTTCATTTATGGAGTTTTAAAATGTCTCACAACCGTTTAAAAACAATGCTTGGGTCTTCGATCTGAGCCAAATTGTTTATTGATGTGTTCAAACGAGAATTAAAGGGTTGTTTTGTTGGGAGGCAGTTCTGCAGATTATATGAGAAGGCGTATTTTCCCACAGGTGGGTAACTGTACTGTATTTGCACAAAACCTGCACGCACATACACGCTATATTAAACATCAATCTACCCAAATGTAAAAATAATACGACTGAACTGCCCGTACCGTTTCTTCTCAGGAAAGATTCAACATGGCTTCCTAAACAAGAACTTATATAAGCTATTATATAAAGTCAAAGTTGAAGCTCTGGATGGACCTGGATGAATGAGCCACATCAGAGAAGCTCCTAGCTGATTCACACACTCCCGCGACACTGGTCATTCCCTCCACTGCCAGTCTGCAACCGTGTTTTGCTCTTTTCTCACTTTCTAAATGAGCACAGATTTTAAAACTAAAGGAATAAATAAAAAAAAAAAAAGAAAATGCAAAAGTCTGGGAGCATCTGTTCTCTCTGATTGACATCACTGGGATTCAGCCTCAGTCGGCTATCGGTTCCCAGAACAAATAAATACATTTCACTTCCTGTCACTCTATTCCTTTAAATGTTAATTCTTCTTCTCTCAGTTCATTTCTTTCTTTTCATAATTTCTCCTATCTGAAACCTGTTAAGTGTGGTCTTGTTCTCCCAGGGCCTTCTGAGGTAGAAAGACATGTGGGAGGATGACACAATTTTCATTTAGGACACATTTCCACATTGCTTTTAACTGCTATATATTTTGCAAAAGCGGAACTCAACTGGCATCTGCACACTGCTTCCCCCGGTGCCATCCCGGCGGATAGTCACGTGTCAAGCTTTTCTGCGCAGCAGCTGAACATCCCAGACCTTCATTCATGCTAACGAGACTGATTGAATGTGATGTGTGGAGGAAGGAGATGCGGGGAGGACGGATGATGATCAGCTGAGAAATGACAGTGTGCGAACGTGTGCAGACGCACTCCAAGTGTGCAGAATTCCCACTTTACCGCTGTCATTTTCAATAGCGTGCATGCGTGCCGCATGCTTGTGCTGTCTGATCTTCTTTCGCTCTGGTACAAACTTCGTGTGGGTGACATCAGAGATCAAACCTCATCATGTCCCGTTTCTCCTCTCCTTCCTTCACACTCCATCCTCCCCATTGTTTCTTCTTCATACTTCTCGTGTTTTGAAGAATGGCACTATTCTCCTTTCTGCTGCCTAAGCTTTATAGGCTTCACATTTATCATTTTCTCTCGCCATCATCTTCTTGCCTCATTTTCTCTTTTATTCCCAGTGATGCACAAGAGAAAAGTGCTCCAGCTCCACTGGATTACGGTACTCCGGGTGTACTGTACTGCTTGTTGTTTTTTTTTTTTTTTTGCATGGACGGAGCGATTTCGATGTGCAAATGGTCAGCATTCAGGGTGGAATGACGCTGTTTCTTTTTTGTTTATTGAACTCTTTTTATATAGCCCTTTTTTTTAATATTTGTATTGCAAATGTTTTATTTTGCAGTGAACAGTCAAGCATCCTTCCTACCAGCTGACCTGTCTCTCTTTTCTTTGCGCCTTTCTCCAAGATGACAGGGTGTAGCTAAACATGAAGCACAAAAAGAAAACCGAACATCCCTCAGGTCTCAATCATGTGTTGGATTTCAGAGTTGGATTTAGTTTGTCATTCTTTGCACAGATACTTGAAAGTCTGAGAACTATTTCACTTTATTTTGACATTTCTGCATCTCTACATCCTGACACATTATTAGATTTTCACGCAGCAGCTGTAGTCTTTGAAATTAACCGTTAATAATAACGACTATCAAATCAGAAGTTAACCGTAGTCTGTCTGGTTGGGTCCGGTGCACTCCGAACAGAACGTTTCTACTTGGTAGAAGTTAAATAAAGGAGCATGGACAGCCTGAGAGCTGTTGCTCTGCTCTCCACCAACAAACCTCTGTAAACGGTGGTGGTGGTAGTATCATTGTTTGGGCTTGTTTTTTGGGCAGATACAGTAAATGTTTAGTAGCACTTAATGCTGTATGGCTGCTGGTACACCTCACTCATGTCTTATTTTATGAACCGACCTCCTGGTCTGAGTTAGAGGAAGGACAACAGAGCAACCTGATCTGATTCAACCACAAACACTGTTTTTTTTCCTCACGGCAGGGACGGTAGACCCGCGTTTTATAGCCTTTTTGTTATTTGAAAAGAGAAAAATAGTTTGCATTTCCTCCTTTGAAAGTAGGAAAGCCGGGTCTTCTTCAATTTATTAAATTTCCTGCAAATTAACTGAGAGGCTAATTTTGTGAAATGCCAACACTTTTCTATCTAAGGTTCTCAGTTGTGTGAAACATTCAAATTAAGTAAGTATGGTTTTAATCAAAATGAACATCAATTTTGCGTTTTATCGTCTTTATTTCATACTTGCAAGATGCCCAAAACTGGCATCTGCAGCAGCTGCTCCGTGAAAACAAACACCAACTGTAAAACCTCATTTATATATATATCATAAGATTTTGTTTCTCTATCTCTGCTGGTTTTCCTCTTTTGGATGTTCCCCTTCTTTGTTCATATCAGGGTCTCTGCTCCTTCCTCTGGTGCTTCAGGTCTTACTTTTTCTAATCTTCCTCTGTCTCTCTCATCTTCAAATCATCTCCTGCAGCTATCCTTCTCTGCCTTCCCACGCACTTCCTAGGTGCACCTTGATTACTCGCTGCAGCTGGAGACCACTTAGCAGGAGTATGTATGTGGGTGACAGAGTGTGTGTGTGTGTTGTGGTTTCTCATTATGCGTTCCATGATATCATTAAGGGTGGTAAAATCTCTCCCCTTAAGAGCTTTTTATCTCTCATTGTTTGTGCTGGGCTTCCTCCAACTGGTTTGTTTGTGTTGCTTCCCCTTCCAGCCCAGATGAGGAGAGCTGAACGAAGGATCTCGTTCAGCCAATCTGCTTTGGAAGAAATGTGTTTGGAAATATTAAGACTAACTCGTATAATTAGATTCCACACAGCTATACAGTGTTTGCATGCTGAAGTTTCTCCTTTCGGAACTGAAAAGCCGTCTTTGCTTTGAATCTCTGATGTTGACGATTGTCACACCACATTTTTTGCAATTAAATCATTTCCGATAGTGGCAGATTCAGCAGTGTAGATATGCCACGACTTTCAGGGATTTTAGAGTTCAGTCCGAGTTCATAGATGACTGGCGTTACAGTCCAATGTGCGGTATGGCAGTGACAGTCTGAACACTCACACTGTCACGTTGTAATGCAGAGGGTTCGTTGAAACATCACCGTCACCAGTTTCACGCTTCAGCATGAAAATTGCAAATTGCAGCTGCAACAGCTTGTGACGGCCAGTGAACTCCTACATGTGTGTGGTACTGTTTCAAAGCAGGGGCTTCCTTGGGTAGAGAACAAAAGGTTGTTGTTTTTTTCACTTCAGTAAAACAAATCTGCTGCCATCAGGCAGGAAATAGTCAAGATCAATACATGTGGCACTGAATTGGCGCCATATTAACTTACTCTACCATCAAAAATGTTTAGTGAAACAAAAATTCTGGAGCGGTTTACTTACAAATCTGCAGGAAAGTTCTGCATCAAACTTTATTTCTTTGCTGGGAAAGCACTGCCGTGTTGTTGCCGAGGGACGGCATGGATCGATCAACAGTTGTGCTATGATCTTTCATTTGCACTTCCATCATTTTTGCACCTGAGCAAAGTTCTATTTCCATCTCAAATGCTGCCACAATGCATGTTCACCTGAGTGATTTGAGACTGCAGAGCGAGTTATCAGACGGAGCAAAGATATGAGCTGTCTAAGAGGAAATGGGATCATGAGTAGATAGTTCAATTAACACTATCCAGAAGGTGTAAAATACTGTACCACTAAAATCAAGTACCACTTAAAAGCTACAAAAGTCTATATGAGTCTGCTGTTCTCCCTTGTGTACTGTATTAAAGCTTTATTTGGTAACCTGTCACTTGTTACAAACCATTAGTATCTGATGACCAGATGAAGGTGTGGTCAATTTGTTAGTCCTTGTTGGGAGTGTGTGAGTGTGTTTGACCATGACAGAGGCTTTAAAGGCTCCACCAGAAGGAGAAAAAGGTAAAAGTGGAGTGTTAACATAAGTCCGCCTCACTCAAGAAAAACCTGTTCTCTAAGATGCTCTCCATCTAAAAATATGGAGTGCTCACTCGCCTTGCCTGAAGCCACACACATCTACGCCCAAACACAAAGGCTGCGTGTCCAGCGGTCGCAAATCAAAAGTAGAAGTGGAGCCAGTTGGAAAGAGACGGAGACAGAGGGAGGTTTCATCCATTAAGTAATGCGAAGAGGTTTCAACTAATCAAATCAGGCTGTCGCTCACAGTCATGCATCTGTCGGAACTGTGGAGTCACATGAAAACACACACATACACACATACACACACTGATCATATAAAAGTTATCTATGAAAATGATTTACAGGTGTTTTTCTTCCTCTACAGGGGATCTAATCTAATTTAATCTTTTCGAGTTAGATGCTCTCTTTCCCTTTTTTTCTGGCAGTGCAAGGTCTGTGTTCAGTGAACCTGCTAAAGCATGCATGTGCGTGGGTGCGTGCGTGCGTGCGTGCGTGCGTGCGTGCGTGCGTGCGTGCGTGCGTGTTTTGTGTCAGTGTGTTGACAGACCGCGCTCAGACTCCCCTTCTGACAGAGGAACTTTCTGGGGAGCAGGTGTCAAAAAGTAACAAGGTAGAACTGCAAAGGAAGGATGAAGCAGACGAAGAGCAACAGAAAAATACGGCAGAGAAGCATTGCGTTTAGGTTTGGATATAAAAAATATAATTAATGATAGATATAAACATGCAGAGCTTCCAGGTGCTGTGCTGTGTGTAGTTCCAAATCATTACAGTAGAAGATACTAAATAGGTTTCAAAAACAATCAGGGGTGCGAATACGGCTCATTTGGATGGCATTTCGTTCGACACGCACTATTAAACAGACTGATGTCTTAAAGTACAGCTAAGTGCAAAGTCTCACATTTATAACAACAGATATCTACCTCTTTTTAGATTTAGCAGATCTCATACTCTCCAGAAAGACACCGATAGCAACCTCAGTGCAACAGAATTAATCACGTTTTCTATTTCAAACAATGTGAGTCATCAAAGTGATGAAACACAGAAAGCAGTTGACTCTTTTTTCCAAAGACTTGGATGACTCTGGAAAGACTTTAGATAGGCCAGTGTTTGTTGAGAACATTTGGTTTGACCCTGGAGTTGCTGTGAAGGAGCATCTCTGTGTCCCAGATGCTGAACTGCTGGCTGTAGGTCTTAGTCCATGCCGTCTACTAAGAGAACCACCTGTGTTACCTTCCAAAGTCTCCATGTGACGTCATCTGTACAGCTGTTGCCAGGCAACAGACATCCCCCTTCCCAATGGATTCATGAGGATTTCTGGAGGTCTCAGCCAGGCTTCTCTCTCTGCTGTTCTCTCTGTTCTTCAGCAGTTTTTAAGCTGAAGTGTATTTTGATTCTTAATTACCTTTTATGTTTTAACCGAAAAATCTTCACTGCAACAACATCCTCTCCTCTTTGGGGTTTATTAAAGTATTATTCAATTCAAAAAGCAATGGGATTGTTCTGTGGGGGATTGTAAAATTAAAAAAAAAAAATGTTACATGTGTACAGTAATAAATGATTAAGAATCATACATGAAGTTAATAGAATAACCAAGACTGTTGTAAATGAAATTAATTGACAGTTATATTTTATTTTATTTCAGAGCGCTGAGTCTCAGATCATTCAGGGGAAGAAAATGAAAAAGGAGCAGTCACTGTGGGAGGTTTTGAGCTGGGATTTTTCTCCTCTCGTTTTCATCCTGGTGGACTGTATGTCAATCGTCGTGGGGAGTGGACAGCTGATGACCAGCTCTGCAACATTCACGGGGTGATGCTGCAGAGCCAAACCCGACAGAGATGGAGGGTGTGATGATGGTTCCTATGAGCACCGAGCATCTGAGCAGTACATTCTGTAACTGTCTAAACTCATGAAGTACATGCACTGCTGGGTTTTCATTACCGCTCCTGCTGGATGCCAGGTCTCAGAGGTCTGAAGCGTTTAGCTCTGCTTAGTGTAATGCCATGAAGTGTCAAGAGGGTAAAATGGGGTGGGCTATTTTTTTTATTTCTTTTTTTAACATTTGGCACCAGATCGTGTTCTCAACAACACGATAACAGTCAGTTAAGTTCCTCTCTTAGGGGACTCATCCACATTAGAAATCATGCAAAGCTCAGAGTTTTAACCAATGAGCTGCAGGATGTGAAATCGTTGATGCCTGCTATAGTAACAGTTTGCCTCATTTGTCAGAATTGGATCAGTCCATGAAATGTCAGCTTCTTATCCATATGCACATATCCCACATGCATCGGTGAACATATACAAGACTATATGATGGTTTAATGTCTTTTCCAAGGTCATATCAGTGCATGGAGGGTCTGGGGACTGAGCTACTGAGCCTTGGCTGGCCATGTTTGCAGACTGGATCTAAACTTTAGTGGTGCGTTTTTGTTTTTTATTGTTTTATTGTGCGAATGTCACCTTATATGTTTAACTTGTTATAATTTCATAGAAGGAGCTTCTTTACGGTGTAATTTTCCTTTCTTCACTAGCACAAACATCAGGCGCAGGACTCCTTCAACTGTTCCCAGATGAGTGCCGTTGCTGACTCCTGAATCTCTGACGTTGGCACTTTGCCCAAGAAACCATTTTTCCAGTTCTTCATTTTAACAGGCTCATCAAGAAAGGTGTTAAAGGGCTAATCCTTAACACTACTTATATCCGCATGTATTATTGAGGGCTGATGCTGGGATATAGATTTCCACCTCCTGTGACCCTTAGTGGAGTTGCTTGTAAGATGAATAGATGTGTGGATTTATCACAGTACAATAAAAGAGAGAAGATGTGAAATGACCCGACCTAAAGTGATAAGAGCCAGAGGAAAACAGGGGATGGGTGACGTGACTATATATGACGCAAATGTGAACGATACTGCTGCAAATAGCAAAAGCGTTGTAGTCGTGTGCAGTCTCTCTGTGTGTGTTTTGCATGCAGTTGGCTAAATAAATACATTCAATGTTTACGAATCCTCCAGGTGTTAAGTGAAAGCACAGTTTTACGCCTGCAATGGTTGTGTGCATTGAGCTGAGTTGCTTCTCTGCTTATATTTTGACTAATGTTTTGATTCTTGTTTCACTATAGAAGCGTGAAACCATGAGCATCTGATCGCCTGCTCATGCAAATCTCCGTAATGAACACAATGACATACAAGTAAAAGCTTTTGTTGACACTGTGTGTGCATGTTATGTTTTACTATATTACTGGATGTGACCTGTTTGCAGAGGAAACTGTGCTCCGTCACTGTGTGTGTTTGTGTTTCTAGCCGCCAGCGTAAGAGCCTGTTTAACTGTTAGACCATCAATGTAAGGTAAAAAAGAGGTTTTTTACCTTAGTTTAAAAGAGTTTTTGTTAAGGAAAGATTCCAAAGAGCCGTTTGAGGGTTGATATTTGGTTTTGAGGTGAGGGTTATGTTTGAGTTATTACGGTATAACGTAAGGGTCCAGGGACTGCAAAGGCATTGTATGTGCGTGCATGTGATGCCCACCTTGGTGAACTTGGTGCGTAATGAGTCATAGCCCCTCACATCTCATCCGAGACTATGCATTACTCATACTCCTCTTCCAGCTTCTTTCTCCCTCCCTGTCGCTTTGTTTTTCTTCACTCCTCCTTCCTCCCGTGCCCTTTTTATTCTCCTCTTATATTCTCCTTTCTTTGCAATCATTTAATCTTTCTCTGTTACCCCACTTTACTGTGAAATGAAAGCCCATGAAACTGCTTTTACTGTTGCTTCATTCGGCTTCTTTCCCTTCCGGCAGATCACATGCTGTATGCGGTTTACTGTAGCAGCAGAGGAAAGTGTGATGATCAACTTTCTCTGTCATTTCCAATCAGTAGATTCGTGTTTACGGGCATACCTGCAGAAAAATGTGCAGTTCTTATGTCTTGCAGGTGAGACCTTTGGTTGAAAAGCCTTTTCGATGTTCCTAGAACAGGCTTGTGCATATGCAGCTGGTAATGCGTTTGGATACTCAACAAGGCGAGTCAAATTTATTGTCTGGAACAGCTTCTGGCTAATTTCCTTTTATTTTGTTTTGTAACAATTTTGACCAAAAACATTTACTAAACTTGATTAGGACCTTTGGCAGTGGGTAAAACATTTTTTTTTTTTTTTTTTTTTTGTCAGGATTATGTTGCTGTCATGATTTTGGTAAAGGATTTGAGAAATTGAAGCTTTTCCTTTTACAAGCAAGTGGCTTTACTTTTGCAATACTTGTTTTTATTGTTGTTGCTGATCATTGTTCTTAGTCTGGTAACTGTATTGTTTCAATCACAAGGATCTTAGCTTTGCAAGGCTCTGACGCATGCACATCCACTCACAGTGTTTGTGTACTTTGCAAAATTGTGCAGACAAATAGCTGACACAGACTGTGAAGGCGTTAGACGCACATCAGCAGTGATTATGTGCTTTGCAAAGAGATGAGAAAAGATTGGTAGAACATAGGAGTTCCTGGTAAACTTTCAGTGCACCCTGTAAACCAAAAAACCTACGATCCAGCAATGTTATTTCCTAGTTTTGGAATATATAAAGTAGGCATCTGCTGCTTATTTGTTGTTCCAGAAAGCAATAAAACGCAGCAAGACTGACTTGAAACCTTCAACCAAAGCTTCTGGACACCAGCTCCCAGCCTCTGATCCAAGGAAATTATTTGTAATAAGTTTTTATATTTCAGAGCGGAGCTGGGCATCTGTCCCAACGTTTATGAGCTAGGCTTAACCAGGGTTATGACACGTGTGGCGCCGTCCAGGCTTTGAGATGGTTTATACGAGGGGTTTTCAACTGCTGCTGCGTCGGGACCCACCATCACACCAAAAAGACAAGCCGGGATCCAAACCAAGGAGAGTTGTCAGCCTATCAAATTAATTTGATGACAAGACACTGCAGTTTACGTGCATTAAATAAAATAATGAAACAGCTGTGAAGTAGTGACTCAACAATATGGGCTACAGTTTTAGGTCAGTGCTCACTCACTATATAACATTGTATAAGTTCAATTCAGCTTAATATAAAGAGCACCATCATTATGACCAATGTCATCTCAAGGCACTTCAACAATACAGTTCAACTCATTTCAAAGTAGTCAAATTATTAAAAAACCAATAAGATTTACCTGAGAGCTTTACCTTTACCTGTGGCAAAGGCCCGCAACCCACTGAGAACAGGTCCAATACCCGGTTTTGGGTCTTGACCCACCAGTTGAGAATCACTGGTTTATATAAATTGAACCAGGTGTGAGTTAAAGACCTGAAGACAATCTTAATTTGGGCTGTGTACGGTGGATATGTGTTTAGTTTAGGCAGCCACACTGCACTTTTCTTTATGGCTCTTCTTTTGGTCACGACCAGCCACAGGTTGGTTTTGGATTGAAGATAATCTAGTCGCATGAAAACTCTGCCCTTCAGCTCTGCTCTCTTTTTAACATGACGTATTAAAACAGCCCCAGAGTTCCTGCCCCTCTCGGTTTCACCCTCCCTCCCCCGATAACCCTGATACTTTAAAATCAGAGTTTAAATACACTGGCTCACCTGCCTTGACTCGCATATGAATGGACTTAAGTGACATCCCATTCATAGGGTTCAATATGATCCCCAATATGACCCCCAATATGACGATGGTCCACCCTTTTGCAGCTGTACCGGCTTCAACTCTTCTGGGAAGGCTCTCATCAAGGTTTAGGAGTGTGTTTATGGGAATTTCTGACCATTCTTCCACAAGCACATTTGTGAGGTTACGTACTGATGTTGGACCAGAAGTCCTGGCTCTCAGTCTCCACTCTGATTCATCCCAAAGGTGTTCTCTCAGGTTGAGGTCAGGACTCTGTGCAGGCCAGTCAAGTTTATCCACACCAGGCTCTGTCATCCAGGTCTTCATGGACCTGCTTTGTGCACGGTCATGTTGGAAGAGGAAGGGGCAGCTCCAAACTGTTCCCACAAAGGTGGAAGCATGGAATTGTCCAAAACATCTTGGTATGCTGAAGCATTCAGAGTTCCTTTCACTGGAACTAAGGGGCCAAATCCAGCTCCTGAAAAGCACCCCCACACCATAATCCTCCCTCCACAAAACTTTACACTTGACACAATGCAATCAGACAAGTACCGTTCTCCTGGCAACCGCCAAACCCAGACTCCTCCATCGGATTGCCAGATGGAGAAGCGCCATTCATCACTCCACAGAACGCGTCTCCACTGCTCGAGATTCCAGTAGTGGCGTGTTTTGAACCACTGCATCCGACGCTTTGAGTTCCACTTGGTGATGTATAGCTTGGATGCAGCTGCTCGACCATGGAAACCCATTCCATGAAGATCTCTGCACACTGTTCCTGAGCTAATCTGAAGGCCACATGAAGGTAGGAGGTCTGTAGTGATCGACTCTGCAGAAAGTTGGCGACCATGGAAGTTTGTTCTGAAACACTTCCATGTTCTTATAACACAGCTGACAGTTGACCGTGGAAATTTCACGACTGGATTTGTTGCACAGGTGTCATCCTGTCACAGCTCCACGCTGAAATTCACTGAGCTCCTGAGAACGACCCATTCTTTCACAAATAGTTGTAAATAAATATGCTATAGGAGCATTTGCTGCACATGTGCATGAGCACTCATGGAGGCTGAATAGAAAACGCTGCGGTACGATCCGCTGCACATGTGTGAAACAAGTTCTTTAAAAAGGACTAGAAATTATAATAGTTACTACCGATCTATAATGTTTACAGATGCACGTGTGCGCGTCCTCATTCTTTTTACTCCTAACATTATAATATGCACTATGTTGGATCCTTGTTCACCTTTCATATGGCAGAGCTCGCTAAACTCTCCATAAATCTAAACTAAATAAAACTTAAGAAGTGGCAATGGGCATATACTGCAGGTTTTGTAGCAGTGAATGTAATTAATCTGACCAATAATTCGAAAAGCAAATGTAGTCGGTTAAAGAACTGTTCCTTGTGTCTGAAAACAGCGTTCAGCAACAACTGACTCTGGCCATTCATGGAAATGCTTGTAGCATATGTTTGAGATGATAAACCCAGCGTTTAATCTGATCCTTTTACTTTTGCTTTGCTGCTTTTAGTTGTAGAAAAAAAATCCACTCCAGTGTCAGCCACATACACCACCCTAATTACTTTACTTCAGCTTGTGAAATGATAAGGTTTGACATTCACGCCTAGTTTCAGTTGTTAACCTGTGAAATATTTTGTTATGGGCAAAGGTCTTGATTTAATTTCAGAAAGTCCCGTTATTTCAGTGTACATTGCTACTTTAGGTACATGCGCAAGCAGCTGACGGGAAAATATCAAAGTAATCTTCTGTAACTTATAAACTGTAACTGATCTTTCCTTCTCCTTTTTGCTCTCTGCATCCATCTGCATGTAGCTGCCGGTGATTTTATTTCCTTTTGTGACACTTCTGACTAAACAGTAGTGTTCTGTTTTGCTTTTTTTTTTTTTTTTATTTCTCCTCCGGCGTTGTGGAGAGTTGGCCTCCAAGGCTTTTGTGATGTTGGAAGTTTTAAATCCAGCTAATTTTAGCTGCTGCTGCTGTGACAGCTCGCCAGTGAAAACAATGTGCTTCCACTTCTGCATCCCTCCATCTCTTCCTCACACTCCTCTCTCCATCCTTCCTGTTATTATGCTTCTCCCAACTCTCCCTCTCTGCTTTTCTCCGTTCAGCTGAAGCCTATTTGCAGCATTAGAGTCACCATGTCTGACAGTGAAGCGTATTATGAAACAACCAGGTGGAAGTGAACGCTCCCTCTCTCTTTCTCCCTGGCAGACGGGGACAGATGAAATGTTCCCAGAAGCACCAAAACTGTCATACATGTTTCTGTGGCTTCAACTCTCCTGTAGGTGCTCAAGCAGTTGTGTTATACAGTTGTGTATCTATAATTTGACTATGAAGATAAATGAATTTTCTTCGTCCACTGCTTTAATTTGCTATATTTCACTTTAAAATCGAGTTCTCAAATGGCTTTATTGTCATGACTCTGACTTCATCACTCCTTTTAAATAAACGTTGTGCAGTCTGGTGGCTGACTGCGGATGTGTCAAGTTCGGAAAGTACACCAACTAACCATCTATCAGTTGTAATATAAGAACACACTTATAACTTATAACTGAGTTCTCAAAGTAACAGATAATGTCTACTAATATATTTTGCCTTTTGTACCATGGACAATATATCTGTGCCTCTCCTCTCTCTGTTCTTCATTCCCTCTTTCTGATCCCCCTTTTCCTGCTCTACCCGACTGGTCTTCAGCAGGAGGGTCCCCCCTTATGATCCAGGTCCTGCTCAAGGTTTCTCCCTCTTAAATGGGAGTTTTTCTTGCCACTATTTGTCTTTAAAGTTTTTCTCCCACTAGAGGAGTTTTTCCTGCCATTGTTGATTTAATAATTGCTCGGAGGTCTCTGGAAAGCACCCAGAGACACGTAATAGATGCTATATAAATCTTTTCAACATTTACAATCCACCTGGATACAAACAAAACATATTTCTACACTGGCACAGAAATCCTAACTGGACACTACTGGGATTTATAGAGGAGATATTGATTATTTGCTATATACATTTGCAAATTGCCTTTTGTTTATTTTGTTTAGACCAACATCAACATCTGAATCTTAAAACAGTCCTCCTTCCAAGCTTGTTTTCTTTCTTCCTCGAGTGATTGAATCCACATTTAATCTCACGGTCTAATGAAATGCTGCCTCTACTGTATTTTTGAATCTCCACACCTACTGTACTGCCTTTTTTTTATTATTATACTCTTTTTTTTTTAACTCATGTATTTCAGAGTTTCATCGCATCGGGGGTGAGGTTAGCAAATTGATATAGTGTCCTCCTATGTCATGTCAAAATGAGCTCCAACCTTCTGATCGTGAGGATCAGAGGAGTACAAATCTAAAAGCAAAAGGTGCATAACTAATTCTTGCTCAGGGTTAAGAAAAATATATTTTTGGATCCAATGAAAACCAGTGGGTTTCACCTACGTTGCTGCTTGATATGCAGGTACAAGCGTGAGAATCTCCCGATTTTTATCGACCGCTTCAGACACATTTGCTGCAAGTGAATTCTTACTATGGAGGAACGCATAAAACTAAGAGGTTAATTTTAATGCCTTCATTGATTTTAATCTCGCTCTTGTCTCTTTTTTTTTTTTTCCAGGAAGATCATTGAGGTGAAAATTATTGATGATGAAGAGTATGAGAAGAACAAGACCTTCACCATTGAGCTGGCAGAGCCTGTTCTGTTGGAGATAGGACAGAAACATGGTGGGTTTAGGTCTCTGTGTGTGAGAGACTGTTAAAGCAAATCCTGAGGGACTAGAGAGCAGAGTGACAGAATTAAAAGTGAAGCAGTGTCTCAGAAAGAGTACAGTGAATTGATTACCTGAAGCCCTCAATGTAGCACCAAGATGGCTTGATGAGATGGCTTGGACAGTTTAAAAAAAAAAAAAAAAAAACAGGTCTGAACTATGAGGTGACTTTTGAACAATGGCAAAGCTGGAAAAATATCTCCTGTTTAGTATTGTCTGTGTTTCATTACTACAAAGATGAAGAGTTGGTAAATGCAGTATACAGAAAACCACAGAGCTTTCGTATTCGTTCGTTAGAATCACTGCTTTGTTGAATTCAGGTTAATACACAAATCAAAAACTTGAATGGCATTTCATATTCTTGAGATTTCCTTGGGTATGTCTCACTTAGGCAACACATGTTTTGGCTTACTTAACTTAATTTTGGTCGTAGAAGACTCGTGGATGGTCTCAAATCTGATCTTGACTGCACCACACAACAAGCATGGATTCATCTGGGCTACTCTTAAACTGTCTTGATACTCCAACTACAGTATGGTATCAACATTTACCCTGCTGAGTTGACACTACCTACATGAAGTCAGTTGTTTTCCATTTATTAATGGCATGACACCAAAATATTATAGTGTGTTTTAATGTTGTGTAATGATCCTGGTGAATAACTGATGCACAGACTATGTGTTCTGCTGTAAGTCTTTAATTAAGAGGTTAAATAATGATTAATATTACCCATAAATGTGTTTATCATAAGATACTACATGTGTTAAAATGCAAAAAAACACCACTAGTGTATATAATATTTTGATCCAACAACTACTTTGATCAAGTTAACCTTCTAGGTACAGGTTAATCCTACGCACTAACTACAGTAAAATGGGATTTAAAAGGTTACTTGACTTTCTGTAATCACATAGGGGTTTAATACCAGATTAAACCTAATTTAAGTGACAGTCCAATTGGCTTATTGTGTTTTGTTTGTAGTTCCAGGTTACTCTATCACAATATGCATTTGTCTGATAAAAAACATCAGTTGCGATTCGTAAAAAAGCAAATCTAGCAACTTTGGTGATGGAGTGACCACAGACTCATATTCCTGACCATACTGATCAGCTTCTAAATCTGCAGACTTGGTTGTTAAGAAAGACCAGTTGTGACTTCACACAAAAAAATTTATGACTATTGTTGAGTAATTTGAATAACTTAACATACACTATTCAAAAGTGTCATTTGTGCACACTTGCCACTTTTAGTGGGAGATTTTTAGTTAAATAATTAGGCAGTTGGCTTAAACCTGACAATTTTATCTACTTCATATATTTTTATTGAAAGATAAGTTTTCTGTTGAATGAAACTTTCAAAGATGTCAGAAGACTTGTCATTTTAAACAGGATTTTATTATTTGTAATAAATATTTTGAATAAATTTTGTCTAAGAATAGAATAAAGTGTATAACTACATAAACTACAATTCACACTTTCTTACGCCATTCCACTTTAAATGACAGAAAATTAATTTTCAATTAAAAAATCGTGACCCCTAATAAACAGAACTGAATCAAATCTTGAGTTACTGAAAGATTCACAGCCCAAGTGTTTAGAGCAACAAATAAGCAGCGTTTAGAGGCTTCACTTGGCCGTTAATGAGGGCGGTACCTTTTATTTGCATGTCTGCGATGAGGTTCAAAGCACATCTCTTTGTCATCGTTGACCCAAACAACATAGAGGTTAGACTCAACCAGGAATCTCTCTCCAGGTTGTAATTGTGAATAACAGTGGTTGACTCTCATGGGGTGATTAGGTAAATTACGCAAACTGCAGTCAGTCTCAACACAGACGCAGATTCTCCTGGTGGAGCACAGTAGCGCAGCTGACATGAAGTTGCAACAGCCTGGGGCCCGTTTCATCGCAGAGAAAGATAATTGGTTTTATAACGCAGTTGGGAAGCGGACAGACTGACATCTGCTCACGCTCAGCCGCACACATACTGCAACACGCTGCGCTTTCAATTACAGCAGCCCAACACCGATAAAGGTTCAGCGGGTGATTGTGACTGGAGTCACTGAAGGCCCGCACTTCCATCGGTTTGGTTACGGCAAAAATATGCTTGACAGCTTGGATTTGGATCGTGTGACTATGTAACGATTAGGAATGGACATTTTAACCTGCAACACCACATCTCCTGCATTTGCTGACATGACATCTCTGCTGTGGCCCAATTAAGAGCGATCAGGAAAAGTGAAAGATGCACACGCTGACTTCAGCTGGTGTGTAGAAGCCGTCAGATCACAAGAATACAGGAAGGTCCAGAGGTTGACAGTCAAATCACACCCAGTTATTTGTTTGAACGACTCACCTGCTGTTAGGAGAAACACAGCTCCAGCAGGTCAATATAATATTGGTAATATAATAATAATATTATATGATATATGATATAATATTGTCTATATATTACAGTCTATACTATATATGCTTTCATTAATAGAACCAGGCTTGGACCTAAACTACAAAAAGTATTGTTACAGTTTTATACACTTTGTCCCAATTATTGATAGAAAAGCCTGTTAAACACACATAACCGTTGTCTAACTGTGATTTTTTTGTTTTTGAAAAACTGGTTGATAGAGAGGGCTGCTTAACTGTGCCCATGTTTTCCCGTCTGACTAATTAAAGAGAACTTTACCTCCCCCCTGTACGTGTGGAGGTTAAAAGGCTTTTAGAAACCTCTCAGAGGTTTAATTTTATTTGGTCTTTTGCACCGTTTTGTTCTCATTTTCCCAAGTCAAGTTTATTTCTATAGCACATTTAAAACAACCTCAGCTGAGCAAAGTCCTGCAACGTGTAAAGCAAATTTAAAATCCCAAAATCAACAATAAAATAAGCAAATGTATATTAGAAAACAAAAATAAAAGGATAAAAACAGAGCAAACAATGTCTACTTAAATGATAAGGACAATAATTCTATTTAATTCTATTTATATAAGCCACAATATCATGTTCAAGTTGGAGGAAAAGGTGCATAATGGCGCGTTTTTAACAACGTTTAAACGATTTCTCTTCTGTAATTCCTCGATTCTTAGTCCTGTCGTTTTTGAGGGTCCATCGCGTTACTTTGTGGCATAAAGAGAAACACAGTTGTCTCAAGATACAACTGGGACGGCAACATTACTTTGGATGGTTTTTGCTGACAGCAGGAACGAAGGCCATGAAAGCTAGATGACGCATCCTAAAAATAATCAAAAATTCTGTCACATAAAACTGACACTTACATTTTAACTTTAAGCACGTCCTTTCTACTGCTTGAACTACAATAAAATGACTCCATGGAAATTTTTAATCAGCTGATAGTGTCTTAAACCTTGTAATCTTCATCAAGTTCTCACCATAATTCTCCAGAAAAGTGTGGTTGTTGTAGTCACATAAATCACATGGTCAAGCTTGTCCTTCCATATAAATCAAATCCCAGTGACTTTAGATGAATATGATAATGGAGCAACTCCATTTGCTGCATTATAATATACATAGTACATGAATTTGTATATAGAAACAAATGAAAAAAGACTATAATTAAACATTTTAGTAATGGATGATCTAATGACCTAACATCTGTACCCTTATTGACAGCCTGGGCACAGAACTGCTCAAATTTACTGATAAAAATGTGAAAATGTTTGTCCCCGTGGCCACACAGGTGACTCCAATGAGAACAAGCCATTAGTGGGAGCAGAGGAGGAAGAGGTGGCCAAGATGGGCTGTCCGAGTCTGGGCGAACACACACAACTGGAAGTGATCATAGAGGAGTCCTACGAGTTCAAGGTAAGTGTGTGTGTGTGTGTGTGTGTGTGTGTGTGTGTGTGTGTGTGTGTGTGTGTGTGTGGGTTCACCTTCATTTCTTAAAGTCTTATTGGGTTTCAATATCGACTAGAAACTAACCCTCAAAAGCAAATGAGATGTGAATGCCAGCTGACGATAAATGACTCATTTTGTTAGCATGTGATGGATCACATAGAGTAATGTGCTCTGATCAGATGTTTTTAAGATCACTCAGAAGTCAAGGACGCAAATCATTTATAGAGTGCTGTTGTCCAATTTCTACAACAAAAAAAAAAAGTCAAAGAACGTTGCTGGTAGACAAATCAGCCAGTAAATTAGAAAACCCTCTTGTCATTTATTACATGTTTTTCAATCAGAGTACTTTTACAATCTGTTTAGTCGTGGATCCCTGCAAATGACGTGATAATGTGAAAGAAAACACAGAACAAGTGTTTACTTTTTGCATTTTCACTCGCTGTGATTGTGGTGAATCTTTATTGTTCTGTTAAATTTCCTCTCATCTTTGATTTTTATCCATCCATCCATTATCTGTACCCGCTTTATCCGTTTCCTGGTCACGGGGGTCTGTCGGAGCCTATCCCGACGCATATCAGGCGAAAGGCAGGGGTACACCCTGGACAGGTCGCCAGTCTATCCAGGGCCACATACAAACAACCAATCACACTCACATTCACACCTAGGGAGAATTTAGAAAGATCAATTAACCTACTCTGCATGTTTTTGGACTGTGGGAGGAAGCCGGAGTACCCGGAGGAAACCCACGCAAGCACGGGGAGAACATGCAAACTCCACACAGAAAGACCCACCGGGCCGGGAATCGAACCGGGAACCTTCTTGCTGTGAGGCAACAGTGCTAACCACTAAGCCACCGTGCTGCCCTCTTTGATTTTTATTTTCTTTTTAAATACAACAACTCGTATGTTTGTCTTTGTTTCCATATTTCATTTGTCCGTTTGTGCCATGTTGTGTGTGTGTGTGTGTGTGTGTGTGTGTGTGTGTGTGTGTGTGTGTGTGTGTGTGTGTGTGTGTGTGTGTGTGTGTGTGTGTGTGTGTGTGTGTGTGTGTGTGTGCAGAGAGCGGTGAACACGCTTCTTAGCCGGGCTGAAAAGGTTAACCTCCTCATGCATGCAGCACTTGTTCTTCAATCTTTTACTCTCCAGTACTTAAAGTGGCCATTTTAAGCAAATTTTCCGGCCGTCATATTTTAATCTTTTGATCCCTCCAGTGTAGCTCTGTACCCATTTTAACTGAAAATGCTTAGCCCCAAAAAAGCACAGGCAAAGTTCGATTGGCTGGCACATGAACATACACAACCAGTTGTTTGTGTGAATGACTCCTATCTACTTTGGTACAGTTTCCGATGATGGAAACATGATGATTGTGCAGCGTACTGTGTCAGACTAGACTGTGCTGCTTGAAGGAAATGGGTTTGAAATCTGCAAATCCAGTTCTCTAGCTGGTGAGGCAGTCATTGCCAGCAGTCGGTTTCAAGCAAAGTAAACTTTTCTCGGACTGTGGTTTGATTTAACACAGTTTGACTGCATTAAGAATATTAGGCGTATTCCTAGAGGAACTGTTTTTGCAGTGCATGGACACCATGACCATATAAGGAAATTCTGCTCTGTCTTACATCAGAGAGAGCCACTGATCTAGCGGAGCAATCTAAGGTCTGCGAGCTATCACAAATCCCATTTATTGTCTACTCCATTCTGCTATACCATACTTAGTTTTTGTTTTGTTTTGCCTCCACTTATGTGTAAAAAAACCAGTCTATAAATCCTGCATGCCCCCAACAGAAACACTTATTTGGATTTGTTTATAATTCCTCTGGTAGTATGTTTTCCTTTTTTATATGTTGTCTTTAACACAGTAAACATCAGGATGTTCTCAAAGCCCCATCAAGTTAATGACTTTGGTGTAATGCTCTGTAGCTGCTGATTTTTTTTATTTATTTTTTTTTTACTGTTACTCTTTGATGCTTCGAACACAAAGTTCAACCAATGTGCCTGAAGGTTTTTCCAACAACGTCTTGGACAGCTTCACTTAAAAGTGGCGCCGCAGCCAGTTTCACAGCGAAGCGTTAATTAACACATCCAACAGCTTGAATTCTTGGTGTTCTCTGTGTTGCATTTGAGACTTGAGGAACTTGAAGTCTTTCTGTGAGGCTTTGTGGGTATCATCAACTTGAGGTTCTGTCTTTCCCCTTCTGCTTGATCTGTATACACTTGCATGCTTGCTTTTGTGTGTGTGTGCGTGTGTGTGTGTGGGTTTAGAGTACAGTAGATAAGCTGATCAAGAAGACTAACCTGGCCTTGGTGGTGGGAAGCAGCAGCTGGAGGGAGCAGTTTGTCAGTGCCGTCACTGTTAGTGCAGGTAATATAAACACACACACAGACATCAACTATGGCATCATTTTGATTCATAAACTGTTTTTTTGGGCTGAAGATGCAAATATGAGCTTCTTAGTGGCCTTTAACTGCTTTTCATCTATCAGTGACGGTTGTTCAAACTTTTACACGTTTCCTTATGATCTTCAACGGCATCCCTAGGAGACGACGACGAGGAGGAAAGCGGCGAGGAGCGACTGCCCTCCTGTTTTGACTACATCATGCACTTCCTAACCGTCTTCTGGAAGGTGCTGTTTGCCTTCGTCCCACCCACGGAGTACTGGAACGGCTGGGCCTGCTTCATCGTCTCCATATTGCTGATTGGCGTCCTCACGGCGGTCACTGGCGATCTGGCTTCGCACTTCGGCTGCACGATAGGCCTGAAGGACTCTGTGACGGCCGTGGTGTTCGTGGCGCTGGGGACATCGGTGCCAGGTGAGACAAGCTTGGCAGGAGGGGGATTTTTGTGCACTAGTTGTATCATCCACAACCAAAGCACAAGTTTATTTTTAAATAACATGGCTAAATCTTTTTGTTTTTAGGCGATCTGCAACTCTAAGTTGTAAGAGAAAATAATCCATGTTCACTTCTCTTCAGAGTGACACTTTTGCATTCTTCTATAAGCTGGATAAATAAGCAAATAAACATAAACACAGGCGTGATCTCTCTCTTCCAGCGGATTTTAGTATCTGCCACTCCCATGTGCAGACTAGAAATCAAATTTGACTTGTAAAGGCCAGGTTCCATCACATCCTTCAGCCCGAACCCGTCTCTGCCCGGAGGGGAGGCCTCGACTCCGGGCTTTAATTCAATTCTCCGCCTCATTCCTCTCCCCAGCAAGTTTATTGTTGCTGCTCAACGTGATTTATAGAAATGACTCCTGCGCTGCTCTTCCAGTGGCAGCTTTGATGACTTCCAGTGAGAGCTCTGGGAGGTAATATTCGAATCAATTCCTTAAACAGCCATGTTCCTTTGTGTGGCTCGTGATTGGAAGCCGTAAACATGGATTTAATATCCGTTATCTGCGTGTGTCTCCTCTCGTGAAACATCTGGATGCCGATTTGTTGGATCTTCATGATTCCATTTCTGAATCCTCCTTTTTTTTCAGTTTTTTTTTTGTTTGTTTTGTTTTTGTTTTGTTTTTTTTGCTTTACATGTTACATTGTCATTCCCGTTCCCATACGCGCTCCCTTTACCCTCGGGCACATGTTTGCCCTCATGCCCCGCCACCTTTGATTTATTATTCTGAAGGGGTGTTGCCTCGTTTCTCTCTTCCTTTCCTCCTTTTATGGATGTTGTGTTTTTGATATTGCTCCATCCATCATCCTGACCTGCGTGTGCAGTGGAAGCCAGGTGTGTGTGTGTGTGTGTGTGTGTGTGTGTGTGTGTGTGTGTGTGTGTGTGTGTGTGTGTGTGTGTGTGTGTGTGTGTGGTGTGTGTGTGTGTGTGTGTGTGTGAGTAAAAATGTGTCCAGCAGCTTTTTCTAGGTTCCACTGGGACAAGCGTGTGTTTTTGTGTGATTCTAATATCCCTAACCCCCCCAGTCTCTCTAACCTGCATCTTTTCCTCCTCCTCCTCCTCCTCCTCCTCCTCCTCCTCCTCCTCCTCCTCCTCCTCCTCCTCCTCCTCCTCCTCCTCCTCCTCCTCCTCCTCCTCCTCCTCCAGCTTTCATTATCTAGATTTATAATGCATTTTATTCATTATTACATCAAAGACTCAGTGGAAGACTTTCAGGCTAATTTACTATGAATTTGCAGATTCAGGCAGTTAAATGACAGATGCTGATTGGAGCTTGGTTTGAAAACTGGATTTTTTTTTTAAAATTAACTTTAAATTATACGAGCCATTTAAATGGTAGTTCCATTTGATTATTGAGCCCTCTCCCTCTACGTCAGTCTTTTTCTGTATGTTTAGGGTTTAAATTTAAACTTTTAAACCTCATCAGCCTTTAAAAGCCCCTTTTCAGGTTCTGAAGGAGTTGTTGTTTTTGATCTTTGGACAGGAGCTTTCTAAACTCAAGCTCTGACTACATGACCTTCATTGACAGCAGATGGTAAAAGCGTGATGATTTTAAAGTCACGGTGGCTTCAGGAATTTAGTCTAGTTTTCTCGTGTTTTGTTTCACTTGTCCGCATCTGCCGTGCTCAGATTGACTGCGGCTCCTCATAGACTCCTCCAAGGTACGAAACATCCCAGATATTTAGTGAGAGCCTCTAGAATGATATCTACAAAGGTGAGGTAAAGGTTCAACACCCACAACACTTTGCCACACAGTGAATGTCTTATTATCTGCTGAGAACACTCCACATGTAAACCCCCGGAGGGACGGGGAGGGAGGAGTGTTTTCTCCCAGCAGACGTGATGTCATCCTGAGTTCGCATACCTCACCTTTAAATGTTTCACAGGGCTTCTAGTGACTGCAGACTGAAAGATTATTTTGCCTCAGATCGAACCTCCAACATCTCTTTTTTTTTTTTTGCCTCCCTTTGATTATCTCAAAATTTTTGGTTATGAATTCTTTTCTAAATTCAGTTCACAGCATGCAAAATGCCTTGAAGAGACAACCAGTTCCTAGTAGCATAATCAATGACTCAGCTGCTGGGTCGGGACCCAAAAGTGGGTCGCAGACCTGTTTTCAGGGGGGATCGCGGGCCTTTCCCTCAGGTAAAGCTTGATTCTCAGCTAAAGCAATGCTTTTTTTGAGTCCTTTTGATGCATAAGCATGCTGTTGATTCGGCACCATCTTTTTATGAAATGACTTTGAGAAGTTTTAAATCTTCCAGTTTTGTGTTCCAGCTTGTCATTAAAGAGTGATCATGGGTCCCGAAGCCAGACCAGTTGAGAACCACTGGCATAAATGATGAGAAAATCACTGCAGACGGTTTAAATAAATAAATAATACAGTCAATTTGAGGATTAGATGATCAGAGAATGAGAAATTACATAACAGTTTAATTTTATTTACTCAGGAACTAGTTTCCTAAAGGCTTCTGTCATAACGCACATCATTAAGCTGCTGTCATCAATAATAAAAGCACATTGAAAACTCAGTGGGGTCTGAGATCAAATGAAAATTACTTTATAATTTCTGTGATTATTTTTTCATTTTAGTATTCTGTGAGGAATAATGATAATGTGCGATATAGGGTATAATGCAGTGGGCGCTTCGTGCTTTGTGTGCCACAAAGTGTGTGTGTGTGTGTATTCTGTGCATTTGTTGGGTAATTATGTGAAGTTTAATAACTCCGATTTGAAATTGACAATCAAAGCACCCAGACATTTCACCAGCTGGATTACAATTAATCCGCCATCACTCAAATACTTTGGAGGATAGCGTTCATGGTGGGATGTGAATCAAAATGAGGCTCATCTCAGCGGCCCGACTAAGAATAGAAATAAGCTGAGATCGGCAGCTGTTTCCCCGGCGTTCCCTGCCAGCCCATTTTGTAGACTCGTGATGCATTCATGTTGAAAAATGCGAGTAGATATTAGGTTTGTGCATGTCAGGACAAATCCACAATAATCCACAATAACGGAGATTTATACATAAATATGGCTTTAAAATCTGGCAAATAAAGAATAATTTATATGAACATTTCACAACAACAGACAATCGTAACAATTTTTCTGAGAATTAAAAAAAAACTAAAAAACAATCAAACTTTGCAGTAAGTGTGGAACGTCTTTCTGTTCTTTCAGACACGTTTGCCAGCAAGGTCGCCGCCATCCAGGACCAGTACGCCGACGCCTCCATCGGCAACGTCACCGGCTCCAATGCCGTCAACGTCTTCTTGGGCATCGGCGTGGCCTGGACCATCGCCGCCGTTGCCTGGCGCTCCAAGGGCAAAGCTTTTAAGGTGGACCCGGGAAACCTGGCCTTCTCCGTCACCCTTTTCACCATCCTGGCTGTGTTGTGTGTGATCACGCTGCTGTACCGGAGGCGGGCGACCGTGGCCGGCGGCGAGCTGGGCGGGCCACGGACTTGCAAGGTGGTCACATCGCTGCTCTTTGTCTCACTTTGGCTGATTTACATCCTGCTGGCTTCACTGGAAGCCTACTGCCACATACCAGTGTTTTGAAAACTGCAAGAACAAAACCCACAGCCAAAATACAGGGAGTGGAGTGGGAGCCAGCTAAATGTGATCTCGAGATGGACTGAGTTGGACTGATCCAAAACATAAAACATATTTATCTCCTTCCATTAATTTCGTTCCTTAAACATGATCATAAACCCTGATGAAAACACAACTTCTAAACATGAGAGTCTAGATGCTCAATTACACACGAAGACCACCCACTCAAGTGATGGGAAATTAACACACTCCTAAAGCATTCATTAAAAACGATAAAGTTATGGCTTTCAGCAGGATTCGTATCATCAACAAGTGACAGGCTGATATTGTTCCAGTTTACTGCCAAACTAGCAGCAACGATAATCAGTCTGAAAGAAAAGAGAAAAGAGAAAAGCAAAGCTGAAAGGAAGAATAAAGGTGCAAGATTATAAGAGGGACAAAAAAAAAAGAAAAAGAAAACTGCCAGCATCAGACCTTGCAGAGGAGGGAAGTATAATGACCATAGATGGATAGAGGGAAAAATATCTGGAAATCAAAAAGTTAGAGATGAAAGAAAGAGCTTCAAAATCGTCTACAGCTTTTTCCCTGACAGGCTTTCTTTACAGTGTGATGGTTGTCATGGAAACAGTGGCTCCATCTGCGATAACCTCTGAACTATCTAGTTCTGTCAGTGACTTACTGTTTGACTTTTAATGCCTCTGTCCCTAAATGTACACACAAACACACACACACACACACACACACACACACACTTATACCGGGGCCCTCAGGTGATCCTGCAATCAACTGGCACCCTGTATGATAACTGACCTTCTTTTTGTCTGTTTCTTTTGTTGTTGTTTTTGATACAGTGTGCAAAATTAGTCCCTCCAAGCCACATAACATGCAGCACACGCATGCACACGCATGCGCACACATACACACACTGTACAATCCATCCCCAGCCCGCCTTACTTTTATCAGCCATGTAGGAAAAGTCTTGATGCCGTGAAAACTGCTGTAGTTACCATCTCTTTTTTTTTTTGCTATCTTTTATGTTTTTTTTGTTTGTTTTTTATTTATCTGACTCTAAATCCCTCTTCTTTAAGGCCAGCCCCACTCCTCACATTTATTTTTTACCCTTTTTAAGTGGTGTCATGTGTTGATGTTGTTACTGTGCGATTTTAAAAACAACAGCAGCAACAAAAAAAGATACATGAACAAATTATGAGGTGACGTCAAGACTGGACGTGACTTTGAAGGATTAAGACACCTCAAGAGGAGAAGAAAGACGCGTAGAGCCAACAAGCAGGTAAAATAGCGGGTTAACTTGCAAAATGTTGTGAAATTTACTGTTTACACTTTAAAAATGTACAAAATTTTGGACAACTAGAGCCTAGAAGGGACTTGCGTAAAGCCAAGCGACGTCACTTAGAACGGCAGAAGAAGGACCAATCAGAACGAAGAATCGTACCTACTGTGACCACGACGGTGACTGTGAATGCGACAGCGGTGTTGTTGACAAATCAAAACGTGACCATACCCAGTGTTTCCCGTTGTACATATGAATATAAGAAACTTTAATTGACATGTGTGAAAACCCATTGATATTCATTGATGTGAAGTCTCGTCTGTTGAAAGGAGAACTGCGGATGTAGACAAAGATCCGGGTGCCCACTTTCCTCTACCACACAAAGAAAATCTATTGCAACAAAGTGAGGAAAATGTTCGGCAGCTGTGAAATGTTGCAGGACTATTCTACAGCCACTGGGACATTTCTTCGTAATCAGCATTTAAAAGAAGAAGAAGAAAAAAAGAAAAAGAATCACAAGTCTCTGTTATCCAAAGATTTGATAAAACATCACAGATCACTAACGACTCATTTCAGTGTGCTGATTTACTTTGTGGGCATTTTTACGACTCCCAGGAGCTGGCAGCTGTTAGTCAAGCAGAAACTGTTCACACTACAGCTAAATGTGCTAAATGATCTGGTGTGTTTTATATGGTTTAATGCGTATTCGTTTGTTCGGTTTCTGCTAAATATTTGTTGACTCAGGCGTGGTGCGTATGTGTGAAAGTGAAATGACCATATGAGAATATATATGAGGAGGATCGTTTTCCCCCACGTGTCATGTCATATCCACCGTTCCGTCATCCCAGTCTGGCTGAGGAAGTGGCGTAGCCCAGATTTACATTATGCTGTGTTAGTACCTCCGGTCGTGGCCAGAGGCTGGGCAGTTGGGCAGAAGGGATGGCATATGGCTTGTCAGTGTGGATTATTATTAAACATCTTTGCCTTGTTACAGCAGTATAGAGAAGAGAGAAGAAAAACTCCAGGGAAACTGAGTGATTGTCCTCTCAGCTCAACTCCAACGGCACTGATTGCAAGCCTCAAGGAAAATTCTCCTGAGAGAAAACCATAATTTGGCTTTTTTGTTATCCTCAGTGTGCACTAAAATGGAAAAGCAAAACAATAATTTAGCTGCCCACAGCCCACTTTGTTAAATATGGACAGATTTACATGCTGTTTTGAGCCTCATGTCAATACAGTGCCGTAAACGGAACATTGAGGGGCAAAACCCAGAATCCGTAACCAAGAAATTTAACCGCGCAAACGAGCACCTTGATTTTTTTTATTGAGTTAACAACTTCTTTTTAAACAGTTTTCCTCGTTTATGCTTTTCTTCCTCTCACTTTTGGCCCTAAAAAGTTTTTTCCTTGAAAATCTGCAGCTGGGGGAAGTGGAGTCCACATGCATGGATGCTAGAGGGAACCAGAGGGATGGGAACTAATAGGTTAAACAGTTTTAATGCAGGTGAAGGTATGTGATGAAAAAAAGCATGTGAAGTGAGTAACACAGTAAAAGAAAATATTTTGTATTTTTTGGGGGCTGTACTAGTTATGTGTGGCTGTTCTGACATCTGTTTCTGAATGTTATTCCTAAAGTGTGTTCGCATGAAACTAAATCCAATGTAGCTGTTGTCCTAACATAATCCAGGATCACAACACCTATGAAGGGTAACCTAATGGCAAGCAGCTAGATCCCACCCCCCAGCATCCATCAGTGTGTCCCGCCTTCCCCCGCTGTAGGTTTCAAGCACCAATTTTTATAAGACTGAAAGTCAAAGACAGGAAAGCGTTCCTGAGGATTTAATAAGCGGATGTGGTTAACTGATAAAAGAAACATAAGAGGGCACCGGTTTAGGGTTTGAGTTCTTGGATACAGATTGCGGTGTTTCGTATTGATGCCATACTCACGCAAATGCTGGCTTTATTAAAGCAGGCTCATTCCTGACCAGGACCAGCGAGTCTCCGACAGGTCAGCGGTGAGGAAAACACAAAATTAGTGGATCATTTTGAGCCTCTTGAGAGTCTTGAGAGTCAAAGATTAAAAATGTTGTCCCTTTTCTAATTGTTTTCATTCTGACAGCTTTATATGAAAAGAAATAAACATTCCAAACTTTTATTGTTGAAAACACAGTAAAGACATCGATTTAAAAAAAAAAAAAAAAAAAAAATATGTTTTCATGCCAGATTTAAACGTGAGCCCATTTTTACTAACCTCTAAATACATTACTGGATGTATTTACCATGTTTCTGCATCCATATTTGACTGAATATCAATAGTTTTCTTTCGGCGCACTGTGGTCGAGCGATCATTAGTGCTTCCATGCCCACTTTTCCAGGCATTGCTGTAGATTCAGCTGTTGATAAGCAGGAATCTTTTAAAACTGACTAACTAACATTTGAACCACACTCATCTAAGCTGCCTTGTCTCTTTATCAACACTTTCCACTTCCAACTATTCCTACATCGATCCGAGTTCTCTTGAAACCGCTGCGCTGAAGAGCTCAACAAATTCTTCAGGATCCATCCTCTTGGCAGCGCAAGTCTTTCACATTAGGTTTTCTTGTACCTTTGCGTGATTTCAGCTGGATTACGGTGGCTTTACTGACCAAGTCATGCTGCAAACTTGACTAAAACACAGAGACAAATTTTCAGCAGTGCAATGAGTGCAGGTGACGTGTCCTCGGTTGAACCTGTAGGCCTGGATGCTTGCTGACAGTTTCCGAATCAGTTTCACTCAGCTGAGACAATCCACCCAAATCCTTTCATTATCTGCAGAATTGGACATTTCTGGTTTTGACATACTTTCCAGTTGGCATGTCTCCCGGACTGCTGAAAAGCAGGGACATCTGTCAAGTCAAACAGTTTTTGCTTTGTTTTTTCTCTCCTTAATGACTTAATCTTCCGAAACCAGTTAAAGAATGAGTGGGCAGGATAATAGTGCTGCTGACGCCACAGGAACACAAGAATACCGGGACAGATTTAGAAATGTAGGCTTTTTAAAGGCTGATAAGATTCGTTGAGGACAGCTCTGCGTGCGTGCCTGCGTGCGTGCGTGCGTGCGTGCGTGCGTGCGTGCGTGCGTGCGTGCGTGCGTGCGTGCGTGCGTGCGTGCGTGCGTGCGTGCATGCGTGCGTGCGCTTTGGCAGTGAGTCACAACCAAATTCAACCAAATTTTTTGTCTGTAGCCTGTTGCTTAGCGACTGTCTATACAGCGTGTAACCATTGTCTTCTTGGCTCCTGCTGGTGTCTAAGAGACAAGTGTTTCATTCTGCTTTCACATGTCTCACTTTGTCTTCGTGCCCTTCTGGTGACAGGGTTGTTGTTTTTTTTTTCTTCAATTCCTCTCTTTCTGCAGAATTTAAAAATCTGAACATGTCGCTTGTCATGTGCACATCTCTTCCATGTTTGTGTTTCTTGTACTTGTGCCTCCTCTCGTCTGCATGTGTCTGCATCCGTTGTGTATGCGTCTCCGTGCGTGTTTGTGCCTTTCAGTGTGAGTGTGTGTGGACCGGTGTGGTAATCTCCTTACGAGAGCTTTCCATCCACGTCCCTGGTGGAGTCCCATATGCTGTGTTAATGAATTTGAACGCCTACCTGACCCACGTTAAAAATACCGGAAAATTGGATTACCTGTGTGTACATGTATGTGTGGTTGTTGTACCTGTATTTATTAGATGCGTGACAGAACTGGTTAATTGATCAAAACCAGGAATAAATACTGGTGCTTGGGCCGAAAGTGTCTCACGTTAAGGTAGCCAACTCTCCAGCCCATGATTGGCAGATGGCTTGATGCAGACACATTTAAAAGCTTACATATGCTACATACAAATTTAGATCTATAAAAATAAATAAATAAATAAACCTCACTATTGACGAACTAACAGAACTGATACTCTTTGTTATCTAAATGTAAATCTCTGCAGAATGTGGAAGTCGTAAATCAATCATAAACTCACTACGGTGGAGGCCCAAGAGTGGACGCTGAAATGTTTACGACTCTGCGGGCGTTAACTACATGATTTGTTTTATTTGCGTTGGGGTTGTTGACACATGTTGAACTGAATCTGGGTTTGAAATGGAAGCAGTAAATGTATTCAAGTAAACTAGTACGGTGGCATCGTTGGTGGGAAAACTCCTGTTAACCTACATTTTCACAGTTTCTGTGTTTTGATAGCTTTGGCTTGTAAAGACGATTAGAAATTATTAAACAGATAAGTGCAGGCAAAGTACAGCGCCTTTTAAAATGTACCAAGTGCAGTATTGGCTGTCAAAAACATAAATAAGAACAAGAAAGCTCCTCCCACTCTAGAATTCTATTCACGGATTGGCCAGCCAATCACAGAGCTTCAAAATATAACACATCACATTAATGAGCTGAATGTTTAAAAGCATTGTTGGATTCTCAAAAAATAATGATTTATTCATGGTCATGTTAAACACTTTACCTGTCTTTATTTATGTAGCAATTTATTTTATAAAGTCAGTTTAATATTGAACACTTTAGCTCTGCATACTGTAGTTTCAGACTGATTCTCACATTTTGGAGCCTTTTTGGAGCACGAGCATGCCGTCAGGCGGTGGACAAATGACTTACGTACACGTGAGGTGCACCCGCTGTGTGCTCTATGCAGTGTATCTGTGTGTTTTTGTAAATGTTTGGATGTTTGCGGTAGAAGTCATACTGAACAAAACTCTGAAAACATCTCTCGTATAACTGTATCAACTAACCATGTATTTATTTTCTACTTAATTTCTCTCTCCATTAACACATTCTGTTGCTCTAACTTACAAATATTTATATATTTTTTTCACTTTATATTCATGCAGTCCTGTTTATGAGGTCACAAAGTGCTTTTGATATGAATTTTTGGTTTGTTTGTTTTTTTATTTCTTTTTTTGATTCTAAAATTCATTTTTCTGTTGCATTATTACTCTTTGTTGCATTTGTTTGGTTTGGGTTTTGATCAACTGTTTTGTAAAAGTAAAAACAAATCCATCGGACAGCAGAACACCAACTTTGCATAGGAGCAACTAACAATAAGTGTGCCGTTATCCTTTTTATGGAGTGTGTGTGTGTGTGTGTGTGTGTGTGTGTGTGCGTGTGTGTGTGTGTGTGTGTGTGTGCGTGCGTGTGTGCGTGCGTGTGTGTGTGCGTGTGCGCATGTGTGAACGTGTGCATTACGTCCTATCAGTCTGTCCATGAGTGTGTTGATGCATGAATTAAACTCATTCTGAAAACAGTGTTGATGTTGGAAATGTCGTAGTAAAGATTGAAGTATTTTTCAATGCTGAAAATGACATGAAAAATGATATAGATGTTTACAAAGACCAAACTTTTCTCTTTTCTTTTTTCCTCAAAGGTAAAATAAAATGTTTAAAAGTGTGTCTCCATCCTTCTTTTTTTTTTATGAGTTCACGCAAGTTCATGAGAAATTCTTTGGAATGAAGATGATTAATTTATTTAATGCATAGCTGCAGTAAGAAATGTTTTTTTTTTTCATATTATTCATAACAATTTTTCAAAATGTTTGGTCCATATCTGAAATATGTTTACCACATGTTCTGTTGACAGTGTTAAGACAGTCAGGTTATATTTTTTTGTAAGCTTGTAACAATACCGCTTCTGACCACACAAGAGTTGAAACAAAACCCACCGACAATACTGTGGCAATGAGAGGGGACGGCCCGGCACGTCTGATTACATCACTATCTCTCTCTGTAAGCCCGGATGTTGCATTGCTTTCACAACACTGTAAATCATGTTTGGTTTCCAGCTCAGTCCTTTTTCTCCTCCATCATTGCTTTCTTCAGTTTCTTAGGGTAGCAGGGGTTCCCTGTTCCCGGTTAAACCCGCCAGACAGAAACCCCCTTCTTCAGCTTTCATTACACCGTGGTGTCACACAAGAACAAATGACACTGCTTACCAAAAAAACAAGTAAACATGGAGAGAGACAAAGGTGTTTCTTGCGTTCTTGGGTAGGGATTGAGATTTAAAGAATTGAAAACTCAAAGAGGATTTCCAGAAGGCTGAGTGGGTTGAGTTGTGTTCAAGTGATTTATGTTCATGTGGGATTGATGAACATAATTTCCTGTTAGGAAAATACCCAGTCCGCAGAGACCCACCGCCAGGCGGCTCTGAGTACTTCTCCTGCTATAGGAACGTTTTTCGCCCCACACGGGTTCCTCAAGGCATCTTTTGCAGGTTCATTCCTGGTAATGAAGAGACCCATCAATGAAAAACTTCCTGGAACTCCCTCTTTATTTTCCAAAGTCTCCACAGCGAGCTGCCTACATACAGCACAGATAGGAACTCGTGTTGAACTCGTCTTTGCTTGTTGTCCAGATTTTTGTTCTGTTACTTGCTTATATCATCATGAAACACATTTGTAACATGCCTGGTGGTACAATGGTCCACTTTTTAGACCAATGAGAGCTAAATGGATTTATCAGGAGTGGGGAAGAGTTTAAACTAAGTGTTTAGAGGGGGATAAGTGGTGCCTCACCATTGTATATCCATCCATCCATCTGTCCGTCCATCCATCCATCTGTCCATCAACTTGTGCTTATCTGAATTCGGGTTGTGGGAGCAGCAGCTTATGCACGGAGGCCCAGACCACCCTCTCCCCAGTCAATCTCTTCCAGCATTTCTTAAGGAATATCAAGATGTTCCCAGGCAGGCCAAGAATCCTTTCCTCTCCAGTTTGTCCTGGGTGTATCCGGGGACATCCTCCCAGTTGGACATGGAGCATCCTCACTAGATTCCCAAACTGCCTCAGCTGGTTCCTCTAAATGTGGAGGAGGAGCAACTTTACCCCAAATCTCTCCCGGGTGACTGAACTTCTCACTCTGCCTCCAAGGAAGAATCCAACCACCCTGCAGAGGAAACTCATTTCATCTACAGAATCAGATCAACTGGTTAATAGAAAGCCTTTCCCTCCAGCTCAGCTCCCTCTTCACCCGACTATTTAAGAGTGGTCAGGATCTGATCAGCATGGTTTCATTTGGTAAAATGTATTTTTTACTTTTCCACAGTTTCTGCATCTGACAGTAATTTGAAGAATTAATCATATGAAATCTCCACAGATGGTGCAAGTGTTTGGCAGGACAGAATGCTGTGTTATCTGTCCACTTACATCTTTTCGATGAATTTCAACAAACAGGGCATTGAATGCTAATTTGCTTATTAATCCATAGATGGTGTTGAATGCTCTGGCAAAAAATAGAAAGCAGAAAATCACCCTACAATGTACTTGTAGTACAGTTTTTTACCTAATACCGGTCATATGTTGTGGTCCTTGGTCCAGTATGTGCAGGGTACCACAAGCATCTATAACTACAACATACTACTATACTTTGCTGTTCTGGTGTTGCCAGACCTTTTAAGTACATTTTACTCCTTTTTGGAGAAACTAAGTATTATAGAGCAATTTCTTTTTATTTTCTTGATCTTGAAATACCAATTAGAGAGACTAGTGAGCTGGTGAAGTCACACAACTTGTGCTTGCAGACGACAAAAAGAAAGACACCAACCGTCACCATGCATGAAGGATCATGCTGAATTATGCAAGAGGTTGCATAATGTGATTTTCTTGTGTGTTTGGGGGTCAATCAGAAGCAGGGCAGCGATTTAGGACATGTCTATGTTTAGTTTTGATAATGAGCATTCTTCAATAATCCCTCGGTGAGGGTAACATTTTAAAGAACCTCCTGGATGTAAGCTTCTTATAATATATGATCTATTCGATAATAAAAACACATTACAGCTGCTTGTATCGATGATCTCATTAGTTCAGTCACTATGCACAGAGCAAAAAAGGGGATTCACCACCCAAGTTTCCACGCAGTGTTGCAGAGATTTGTCAACCAAGACATCCCTACAACATCCAGAGCATTGAGGGACTCAGAGAAGATCTCTTTTCGCATCTGGAGCTTTTCAACTACTTCAGCAACCTTTCCTCTGGTAATGGGCAGGCCTGTCACAGAGTACGCAGGGGATGTGCTGGTGGGATTTAGACGATCCTCAAAGTGTGCCTTCCACTCTTCAATGACATCCCAAGTCAAGGTCAACAGTATTCCGTCCCCACTATACACAGTTATGGTAAAACATTGCTTTCCCCACCTGAGTCACCTTCACCGTTTGCCAGTTTGCCATCTTCTCCGTGCCAATCGGAAGTCATTTTCCATCACCTCTCCAAAGTCCTCCCACATCTGAGATTTTGTCTTTGCAACGCCAGACCTGGCTCCAGTGAGGAATATGTGGTTGCTAGATATTTTTTGCCCATGTTTGCTTCAAATCACTCTTGGTCTGTCCCATCACAAAGGATCAATTTGTCTTAGAAGACACAACCAGGGGCAATAGCCTCTAAAATTATGGCTCCTGGGCACACAAACCCCTTCACCACAATC
The DNA here is from genome assembly GCA_014839995.1 of Xenentodon cancila. NCBI lineage: Eukaryota > Metazoa > Chordata > Actinopteri > Beloniformes > Belonidae > Xenentodon > Xenentodon cancila. Next base: position 17,592,599 of record CM026212.1, read on the forward strand.
AAGGAGGGCTCAAACAAATAAATAATCACACATTCTTGGTAAGAAGACGGCATCTGCATTTATTCCTGCTGAAATTGCCAAATTAAAATACACCACCTACACCAAGTCAACTTTGATACAGCATCATTAGATCTGTCGAAAATAAAATAATTAAACTGTGACTGAGCATTGTATGGACTATGTAACAGATGGTTTGTCTTTTTGTTTGTTGTTGTTTTTTTTTGGTTTTTTTGCTCTGGCCGCTTGGCTTCGTACCAACGTGGCTCATCAACCCTACAAAAAGCAGATGGTGTCTGACCTCTGCCCACAGAAGTGGAGCTGCTGGAGTCGACCGCGCCCAGGAGCTGGTCCAAGCAATGCAGGCACTCTGCCACCGAGCAACACCCCCTCCTTCGTCTAACCATTCGAGGTAGAAAGGAAGGCAGCAGTCTGCATATACGTTTCTCTTTTAATAAAGAATCCCATCATGCTGCTCCTGTTGTCAGGTTGAATTGATAGAATAAAAAGACCTGAGCTAAAGCTGTTAAGTGTTATTAGCCGACAGTATTATTCTTTTCGTCCCATATGTCCACCAAAGCCATGTCAATGCCAATTTAAAAGAAGTAAACAGATATAAAATGCTAAAACAAAGTACCTTTCCTGTGTCTCACACACACACACACAACACCTGGGATCTGATCTCTGCACCAGGCCAATAAACAGCTCCTCTCTGGTTCCCTAATCTGCTCTGAGGCCCTTTTGAGGATAGCGAGGTGAGGATGCTTTCACTCTGCACTGCAGCATCATCTTAAACTGCCCTAATTATTGCAGAAAAGAGCCAAACTTTGAAGCTTAAAACAATGGATATGTTTCGCGTGACTGCTTTGTTCTTCGTTCTTCTCCGTCAGTTTCCCATCAACAAAGTGGCAGCTGTTATTCCCACAGCGACCAGGTGGTAACCACGAAGGTGAGACTCGTCTCCATCCTTCATTGGAGGAGAACGAGATGGAGAGTAAACATAGTTGTCTCAAGAGAGCCAAAAGAGGCGAACAGAAACGACAGAAAGAAGGTGCAGTCAGAGGAAAAAGACATACGCAAGAGGAAAGGGAAGAAGATGAAGAGCTACAAAGTGAGAAACAAGGGAAAGACCAAAAAAAAAGCAGTATAAATGGGAGTCAGGGAGAGAACGCAGCAGACAAATTGAAGCATTAGAGAGAAGTGATGGAGGAAGTTCTGGCACAAATTTACCCTGTGGGATGACGAAGAAGACGGGAAGTGGCACGCTTCAGTGACAGTCTCTACTCGTGGGTTCAAACGTTTGCCTCCATGCGTAAAAAGACTTTAACACTTCTTAGTTGCTTAATTGGCACTGGAGTTTTAGAAACATCTTCATCTTTGTATTCAGCGAATACCACAAAAAAGGAGGCTCAGTCATTTACATGAAAGGAACGAGAGAGGTGATAAGGAGACAAAGCTGCTCTTTCATCACCCCTTTAATTTTACTTCATATGAAAGAACAAATAGAATTAATAAGCTTTTTTTTCTGTATGACAAAAAAAACATTCTAAAAAAAAACTTGAGAAATATAGAGATGTCAGAGTGAGATCACATGTTAAAACATTAAAATGCAACAATTTTAATATAATAATAATAATAATAATAATAATAATAATAATAATAATAACCACAAAATTTAACTTAAGTTATTTAAATCATGCTGGAAACGAGGTGACATCAAAAATGAAAGACAAATTAAAGGAATATAACTGAATAACCTCTACCATTAAATCTTTTAGCAGAAACACATGTATATGGAGTGCAATTTGGTGATAAATATTGTGACTCACAGTAGTATTATAGCCTTAAAAGGTACTTTATTTTCCAACCACAGCGGGTCCACATCAGTGCTGCTGCATCATTTAAACAGCCTACAGCAGCCATGAAGGGACAAACCAGTCAGGAGCTGCACTTCGTGTTTTTTCTTTCTCCTGCACGCTTGGAAGAAGAGGATCTGGGTGATTAAACTTGTCATTTATACAGCGACATGTCACAACATCCAACAAATGAACATTTATCCGAGAACAAAAATTGCAACGTCAGCAACACAGTGGATTATGAGACTACTGTTCATACAGTTTGTCAATGTGCAGTCCTGCGATGGACCGGTGGCGTGTTCAGGATCTACGCTGTGTTTCACCCAAACACCAGCTGTGATGGACTCCAGCAGTCCCCTGTGACCATGAGGACGACGAAACGGGTATTAAATACGTACAACTGATGAATTGTATGTATTTAAACAAAATCCCGATGACTATGCCTCAGAAGCCTGAACTCATGTCATGATAGACCGAGGTGAACTCCGTTGAATGAAAACAATTGACAAAGACACCCACAGCTGTTGGTCAGCTAAAATCTCAATGCACTAAAGGATGGAAAAGACATCTAAACGTTCACAGCTACAGTCACTGGTCTCCTCAGTTTCCAAAGTTTTATTATTTATTAAAAGAAAATGCTTGCAACAAGATGTCAAAAGTGCCCCTGTTTCAGCGTCTACCCAGGATCACAGTACTAGGTTTTATTCTGGGTCTATCCCAGCTGGTCCAGGTTCAAGTCCCAGCTGCAGGTCATCCCCCTTAACATCACTCTATCAGTGCCAATAAATACACTGATATTCATATTGATCTGTAACTGATATAGTGCTTTTACTGTATATTTATGTTTTACAGCAACGTCAGCTAGAACAACAAAAGGGTGAAGAGAGATGATGAAGGAGACAAGACAAACGCAGAGAAGGATGAGAAGAAAACGGATGCGATCAAAGAGAGAGAGAGAGAGAGAGCTGACAGTTGCGGCTGCAGCCAAGAGAGGATTAAAGGTCTTCACGGGAACAGCAGGAAGGAGTTTGAGAGCAAATAAATGAAACTGACAGGGGTGATTTGAAAGGATGGGTGGAGAAAAACAGCTGTAAGAAGATTATTGAATAAGTGAGATTATGAGGGAAGAGGGAAAAGTTTGCCGTGTCTAGGAAAGGGGGCTGAAGAGCAGATGGAGACATGGATATGAAAGAGGAGCTGACGTAGTGGACAGATGAGGATTCAAGAGCGGCAGAAAGAACGCAGTTTCAACAGATTTCACAGACGGCTGGATTTGTTTATGAGGTTACAGACATTTTAAAATGACACAGGTGATAATCAAAATTCTGACTAGATAAGATACACATAATCCATTAAATCAGTTGTCTTCTTTGAGGCTCTATTTGTGGAAGATTACTGCGGATTTGCTGCAGGTAATCAGTGATGGATTATATTTTCAAACAAACCCCCCCCCCCAACCTTGTCCAGCAGTAGAGGCAAAAGATGAAAGGAAACAAGCGATCACGTGAGGACAGAGCTGTTGTGTGGTCGACAAGCTGTCAGCTGGGTGCAGCGGCAGCCAGCGGTGTCTGTTCCTCTCTTTGCTGATAAAGGCTGCGTGCATGCATGAGGAACATTCCCCCTTCCTAGTATCAGAGCGCGTGCAAGTGTGTCTTAAAGTAAGTCGTCCTTGTATTGACTGAGGTCTCACAGGGAGAAACCACACTCGCTCACAGTACATCTCCAAACGCACAGCTGATTCCCCACAGCGGTCCACTGCTGCCATGTGCTTCTTCATACGCAAGTCGGTTGCCATCAGGAAAAAAGGCTTGGGGCTGCGGCTACATAATACATTTTAACACCATCATGGGTCGTATTGAGTGAAGAAGTCAGTTTCACTGGGAATTGTTATCACCCCCCCCCCCCTTCCAGAGCACCAGCAACTAGATTTCAAATGCACAGCAAAATGTCCAGGGGAGGGAATTTTTATATAGCACTGATGCCTGAGCTGTGAATGAAAACCAAGTTATATGCACCCGTGTGGTCAGACGTAGGACTGCTACATAGAGTGTCTTTAATGTCATAACTGATCCCTTTAAAGGGAATTGTCCATTTTCCATATAGAAATCCACCTCAGCTGCAGATCAGCATTAATAAGAAGTAGATAAAGGCTGTTTTTCTCACGTTTCAGTTTCTTATCATATCCACGCAATAAAAAAGGAGTTTGGAGGGATTTGTGTATGTATTACCAATAAGACAAGAGTCAAGATGCACTTCTTCAGGCTTCAGATTAAGGCCATTGGTAATGTTTCATTTTTAACTTTTCATGAAAGATATAAATCATTTTAATAAGATTCGACAGATATGTTCATCATGTAAAGCCTTATTCACTATGTCGAAGCTCCACTCAAACACACAGTTCAGTAACTCGGTACTTGATCGAGCAGGATGTGCAGCAGTTTGAAGGAGTTGCATTTTCTTTACAGAAACTTCCGTTCAGTCTTGAAATCACCTGCGATTTAAGATGTATGAAGCTCTGTCTCAGTCAAATTAAAATAACTCAAAATACATTACACATAAAAGTGTATTAAATAATAATAATAATGATAATAATAATAAAATCCCTTTCAATCTTCAAATATTATTAAAAAAAACAACAACTAGAAAACAGCATGTGATACTCCATAACTGCAAGTTAGAAGTTTATTACTGAATGATGAGTCATATACTTTATATTCATTATCAACGAACAATAAAATATTACATCTGGATCAATGTATAGTATTCCCTTTATATCTGACAATCATATACACTACATATACACAGTCAACAAAACTTGCTATACATCTTGTGTAATGTAAATTGCATGCTGCCTCTCACTAACTGAAGTGTACACACTTGACTGCTGCTTTTAATTAATTTAACTACCCAGGAAGTAAAAGATGGTCTCATTACTGCGTTAAACTGGAGGCAAGGAAATGGGACAGCGAGGCTGAGAGATGAAGAAACGAGGGAGAGGAGAAATGACAGCCAGAGGCCTCGGGGAGGGCCCGGGGGAGGCTGGTCACCAAATGTCTAATAAGAAGAACATCAATGAGTGTTTGTGTGCGCACTGCTGTGTTTATGTCCGAAAATGATACTGTGTGCATCAGTTTAAATTAGAGCTACGCACATAAACAGAACAGAAATAGGATTTTAAAACTCAGAAGAGAGTACATACAACCTCGGGCGGCATTCTGGTCGAAAGGAAAAAGGCCAACGGCGTTAGCGCGCCGACTGTGCTTCTGTGCGCCAAAGCAGCACAGGCCACAATAACAGCATGTGTTAAACTGGACCAACAACAGCGCCAAAGGTTGGAATCGAAATTGATTCAGAGCTCTAAAAAAAAAAAAAAAAAAATTACCTTTTTTTTTTTTTTTTTTTAGAAACCTTGAAACTGGAAGAAATGGCGCATCGTAACGTGCTAAATGTTAACACTACTGCGATTCGTTTTTTTAGTCGACTGAAAAAAGTGGAAACTAGATCCCTGTAGTACGCACAGCTGTGTTTTGAGACATAAAAACGATCATGAGCACTAAAATTCTGACGGTTTACTGTAAGTTACGTTTGGGAACTTATTTCAACATGTCAGCAAATATCTGCTAATTAACAACATTTAGATAAAAGTTGCATCTACCAGGGTTAAAGGTAATAAGTCAATATGAATATGAGTTACATTACATGGTAGCCCAATATTTGTTGATTCATAAAAGTGTGAACTAATAAGACTTTAACTCTAATCCGTCCAAGTAAAACTACTCATAGTTTTCTGGGACTAAAAAGAATGAACTAAACCTATTTTTCACTTGTTAACAGTTCACCAAAATGTTAAAAATAAGTTTAACCATCCAGATTTCACTTGGATTTGTGGATCTGGTCTCTAAAATGAACGTACCGTAGACGAGCATCGAACTGTTACGCACCTGTAAACTGTATTGTTTTTAACTTTTCTGATCTATAAAGACACTGAGCCGTGGCATGGCATCTACCAGGAACACCAACGGCAGCATTCCTACTGTAGTTTACAGGTTGAACTAACTGACTTTTACCTAGTGCTTTTTTTTTTTTTGCATTTTCCATACATGCAAACAAAAGTGTAATTTATTTGCATCTATGGAAACAAATTCACAGTTTGTTCATTTTTTAGATTTTTTTCCTTAAGACACTTTAACATCTGTGAAGTGTTTCAAGCTGATAAACTGCAGAACACAATCTTTAACAGCACCTGAAGTGCAGTTATTACATCAGATTTCTACACAAAAAAGTTTGTTCGTATGCCACGTGAGGCACAACTTCTTATAGACTGTACAAGTTTTGATCACTTAAATTCTTGTGCATGTGCAGTTATGACTTTTTGCATTATTAGTGAAAGCAGTACCAAATGCATAAAAAGTTCATAGCGCAGAGGGAAAAAAAAAAAAAAAAAAAAACCTTGTCAAATCTTTACAATCCACTCAGAAATGTTCTTTTAGATCTTATAAAAATGGACAACTACCAATACGATGATGAGCGAAGCATGTGATTGTAAAGTGGTTGTATTGATGAGTATAGTACAGGAAGAAAAGGTTTCACAAACAACCAAATCAAATTTATAAAAAAAAAAAAACAACAAAAAAAACGTACGTTTTAACAAATAAACACAAAACAAAGAATGAAAGATGCTTTCAGTACCTGATAATTTTGTACATGACAACATGATACAGATGTTAATTTAAAATACTTGCCTTGGACATGGCCTGCAAGGAATGTGTCAACATTTTTGGTAAAGCTTCGACAGTCACACCTCTTGAGTCCTTTGTACAATTAGTGCTCTGAAACAATGCGTTACAGGCCGGCGATGCCCAGCTGTGACTATCGGGGATAAAGAGGTCAGAGATTTCATATACAATAACCAAAAAAAAAACAAAAAAAAAAAAAAACACTGACCACTGCAAGTGTACGTCATCATGGCCACAAAACATTTAAAAAAAAAATAAAAAAGCCAATTTTGAAAGTTTGTTGGGAACTTAATATTACGTTTCCATTATTCAGACTGAACGGACTCATTCCTCCATAATTAAAGACTTAAAACCATTTTTTTAAAAAGTAGTTAAAGTATGATACAGACGATTGTCCCTCTCATACATGCACTTAGACAGTGCTCATCGAGAGGAGTGAGGTGGGAGATATTTGCCTAAATTTCACCTAAAAGCAATCTATTTTTTGTTTTATTTTTGACCAAAAAAATTGATTTCGAGACCCCTTTTGACTCCTCTGACCGCGATCCCCCACAAGCACTAGTAGTCAGTAGTAAAATTCACGTACAACTAAAAATCTACACGGATTACCTATAACAGTACCCTTCATTCACTCCGTCAGAGTGGACAAAACACGACAGAAAGAGAAACAGTTGGTGTGACATCGAGGACACCAATAAATACAGGAAAACGAGAAGCTTTAGTGGTAACAAAACAGATATTTAACTTAATGTACCATCTAGTTTGTGCCCCACGGAGCTTGCATTCAATATCTGGCATTTAACACACTGGGGGGGAATATATATGAGATACTCCAAGAGTATAATTGACCTAAAAAAAAAAAAAAAAAAAAAAATACATCAAACCTTTCCTATGTCTACTTACCAAAAAAAAAAAAAAAAAAAAAAAAAAAAAAAAAAAAAAAAAAAAAAAATCAAATAACCAGGGTAATGGATATTTGAGGCTTAAGTTAAAGCAGCAGTTAATGACTATGACGAGACAGAAATAGAGTCTCCATTACAATTTTTACATCAAGATGTCATAGTGCAGCTTTAAGTCGTCATCATCGGAAGACTGTGTTCCACAGTAGCCTTGCTAATTTAGCAAATGTCATTCTTCAGACTTCCAAAAGGAGCAAACTAACAAAACAGCACACGCCGAACAGACACACGCATACACACACACACTCTTATCAAACAGACTCTTGCCACTTCAAACGCAGCATTACTGTCCCCGAAGGAGGATGTCTCACCACAAGATCATCTTCTGGTTACACACATGCACCCATATACATACACACAGATCTCCTCACAGAGTTTTGATCGCCAACATTACTACAACTACTGAGGTTTTATCCTGCGAGTGTGAGCGTGAAACTTCTGCTCTCTAAACAGAGAAAGTGGATCGGATGAGATGAGGATTTTAGACACTAAACCAATGAACGGCATCTGTGGCTTGTAGAGAGTGTGTGTATGGGCGTTTAGAGAGAGCCGTCTGCTTTTAAAACTACTTAGAATGAGAAAGTGTTACATAACTTAAGCGCCAATTTAGAAATCTAATAACTTACACTTTCGGGCATTTCTCTGTAAAACGTCTCTCGATTATTTCAACTGTGACCATGAATTTGAACAGAGGGCGAAGGCCAGGAATTTTATTCTGACCAATGATGATGCAAATCATGAGACAGGTGGAGCTCGGGGTACAGTATGAAAGGATTAAACCACTTGAAAGAACAGGCTACTCAAACTGCCAATAATAATAATAATAATAATAATAATAATAATAATAATAATAAAAACAAAAGAATTAATAATATTATAAAGAAAAAATAAGGATGCAGCACCACTTGCTGGTCAACTGCTGCAATTACAGCTAAAACCTCAGATTTAAAAACCTACCAAAACAAACGAAAAAGGTCTGAGTAATATTCATTCATTTCTTACTGTAATTCCACTTAATTTAAAAAAAGGATTTTTGGTATTATTGTAGCACTGGAACATCACTTTAAGTTGCATTTTAAATAGCTCCTGATACAGTTGTTAGAAACCAGTGTCATACATCAACAAACAAATCCGAATGTTTGCGGCATCCATCTCTTTTAAAAACACTTAAGCCAAGAGCATACATGTTAGATTACCGCTTTCTAGTGCTGCTCCACACTCGGCACATTTTAAAGCTTTCAAGAAAGGTCAACGAGGTTTAAACTGCTACAAACAAGAAGATTCAGCAACTGCCGTGTTGCTATAAAGCTGCAAGACACAGAAATGGAAATGATGCAAAGAGAAACGGCACGATGAGACATCAGGAGCAAGGCAAACGTGAGAAAGATGTAAAGATAAAGGAGATTGATTACGGTTGTTATGAAATAGTCCAACAAATTAAACGATGCATTAGACAGTAAAATAATAATATTACAGCTTCTGTAGACAAGGACAAAACAGTTTGTCTAAAAAAAAAAAAAAAAAAAAGGCAATAAAATTAGTTAATCTTTATCATACCTATCCCACATTATAATCACCATAGACCCCTGCTGAATGTATGTTTTTTTTTTCTGCAAGAAGTAAGTCTAATTGAATGAATTCTCTGCCTCCGACATGACGGGAGTGTTGGATGAAGAAGTGGAATCAGCCAGCGAGGCAATGCTAGTGTCCGTGCTCCTGTTCCAGGTGTTGCGTTGGGGCGTTGACGGGTTGGAGGGTGTGGAGCAGTAGGAAGGCGGACCTGAGCTGGGGCTGCTGTGATTGGAGATGGACGAGCACAGGGCGTCCTTTTTGAGACCTTTGTTCTGAAGCTCCATGTGAAGGTACTGGCAGATTTCTTCAGGTAGCTGCTGATACTCGTCCTGCAGCTCTCGATCCAACTGAGACTGAAGCTGGAGAAGACCAGAAAACGCAATTGTAAGATTTTTGGTTTTCTTTGCGCCCTCCGCTCTCACATATGCACAAGAAAGAGAGTGTGTATGATAACTATGAGACCAGAACCAGTGAAGTTTATCAAATCAAAACTCAGGCAGATCTGTGGAAAGTGCCTGCATGACAGAATGATGCTGTTGCTCTGGTCACTGAGTGTATTTTTGATCAATTAACCTATTGAAGTTCAGTTCTTGTCCCAGCCTTGGATGTGGGTATGTGAAATAGAAGACTGAGTTCCTGAAACAATTATTTTTCATTTCCTGGAGGTAGCAGGGTCTCTGCGACGGAAAGCCCAGCACAGAGGTGCTTTTTCTGTTGCCACTGGGAAAGTCTGCGAATTACTGCTCACCTCTGGCAGCTTGAGGTCCATTTCCTTTAGGACCTCCTTCTGGTCCTGCTCAAGGTTCTTCTGCCTCCTGGTCTGCATCTCGTCAAGCTGACGCCCGAAAATTAGAGATGAGGAGAAATAGAAAATAAAAACAAAAGACAAAAAAAGAGAGCATATGAGGATGAAGGAAAGCCAAAAAGGAAAAAGAAAAAGAGAGGAGAGGAGTAATGATGGTGGCAAAAGCAGAGACGTGTCTGATAAATGAGATGTGCTGAAACTGTCGAGGCCTCTTGGGGACAAGTGTGTTGAACATGTGCTCACCCTGCGAATTAAGGCGACAGAGTCTTGAATATGTTTCCTGTTGATCTCATTCAGCTCCCTGTTGAACAAAAGTGAACAAGTAAAGATAAGTAAAACAAAAGATAAGTAAATAAATGTAAAAAAAAAAACCCACAAACAGTTATTACGATTCAGCTTTTTCTTTGTCTCTGATCTTGGCTTCACTGATGCTGTTTTGTCGCTTCCTGTCCAGAATCTTCTGAAGCTCTTTCTTCTCTCTGCAGACAAGGTTGAATAATGACATTATATCCAAAAAAAAAAAAAAAAAGAAAAGAAGGCAAGTTGTTGCTTTTGACTAAAGATTTTTCCTATTTCATGGCTGCAGAGGTCAAATGACTGCACTTACTTCTCGCACGTCTCCCTGAGTTTCTTTATCTGAGCTTCTTGACATTCATGTGCTACATCCTTTAACTTCTTAAATGCCTAAACACACACACACACACACATCAGCAAATAAATGCAGATTCACCAAAGTGCTGCACATTTTCTGAGAGTTGACTTTGTGTGTTGATTTGTGGATGCAGATGTGATGTTACCTCCTCGAGATGTTGGTGCTGCTTCTGTCTTTCCAGCGAGTGAAGCTCTTGCCGAAGTTTTAGGAGTTCCTGCATCTGCCACTCCCGAAGCTGGACCGTCTGCTTTTCATGCTCCTGATCCAATGCAGTCAGCTCGCTCTGCGCCTGTGCCTGTGGCTCACTGTGGCACACAAGAAGAAGTTACCGTCTTTTCCATGTCGGTACATTATCAATCTATCCGTATGTAAATATATCCTTGATTATATTTTAGAGTTCTTCAGAAACATGGGTTCTCATTCATCGTTATGCTACTCAAACTGGAAATATTTTAGGTAGAGATCAGGGTGGACATTGAACTCTGGTACAACAAGCAAAAAAACGGGCTTTGGGAGGGAGAGAATTGTTGAGGTCAGTACAAAAATAACTAATAGTCAAAATTATAGACAAAGAGGAGGAAGCTGGAGAACAGGCTCCTGCAGACCAAAAAAAAAAACATATGAGATGTGCGGTCAGGGATGAAGACGATCCCAGGCTTCAAGCAGACCAGATAGATGGCAGTCTGGACAGAGCCAGTGAAGGGAATACGTTTTTCAACGAGGTTCAATTTGGATGCAATCCCAGCATCCTCCTGTCCTGCCTCCAGCCAAACGGACTTCCCATCCTCCGTTGACCCACAGCTTTCCTGTCAGCTGCCTCATCTTTCACCTCAGTCATTGATCTTGCTGGAGCTTCTTTGTTGCCTGCTACGATATCAGGAAACGCAGGCAGCACTGTGAGGATCTTGCTTTTAAAGTTTGCCAGCATCCAGCCTTCATTACTGGGTAAGAAACTCCATAATACGCAGGCGGATATCTCCGCAATCACATGGATTACTGGCCACCTGTCAAACAGACCAGTGTGTCAGACTGAATGGTTGAGTGCCTGACCAGATGGTCAGCAGCACAGGAGCACCACAGGGCACTGTACTCTCACCATTCCTGATCCTGCTGTACACTTCAGACGTCCAGTACAAGTTGAAATCTTATTTCCTGAAATACTCAGATAACACTGCAGTTGTGGGGTGTATCAGTGATGGACAAGAGATACTGGACTGGAGATACAACACTGATGCTGTTTATAAGAAAGGACAGAGTAGTCTTTACTTCTTAAGGAAGCTTTGGTTCTTCAACATTTGCAGCAATTTGTTGAATATCTTCTACAAGTCTGTTGGAGAGTTCAATCACATCTGCAGTCATGTGTTGAGGGAGCAGCAACAGAGCAAGTGACTTCAAGAAACTGAACAAACTCTCATTCACACCAAGGGTGGATGAGATCCACCCGGTGTTCCTTAAGGGCTATGCAACATCACGTGGACATCTGGGACAGTGCCTGTGGATTGGCAGACTGGTGTGGTGGCCTCCCTCTTTAGGAAGGGGGACCGGAGGATGTTCTTCAACTACAGAAGGATCACACTCGTCAGCCTCCCTGGTAAGGTCTATTCAGAGGAGGGTCCATTGGAGAGTCAAACCTCGGATATTACTATTGAAAACTGTGTTAAAGAAAAAAAGCTTCTGAACTTCAGGCACTGAGTTGCCTCTCATTTAACTGCTTGCTTTTCTCTCCCATCAACCTTCTTGACTCACTTCTTCTTGATGCTGCTTTTCAGACGTTTCTCAATCTGACTCCTTCTCCTCTGGGTGTCAGATTTAAGCTGGCTGCTTCGGCTCTTCTGCTCCTTACTCAGATTCCACACCTGCAAAAGGAAAAGGCAAAAACAAAATACTCTGTAGCTTGTAGATGAGAGGAAATTGTCAATATGCTTCCCGTTTTTGCATCAGAGGTAATTACCTTTTTAAGGTTTTTCTTACGCAGCTCTTTGAGTTCTTTGCTTTGCTTCTTCAGCAGTTTCAAGTAACTCTTCTGCTCTTTCAACTCATCTGGAGTCTGAGCCTTGATGTCTGGAAAAAACATGGACAGAAAAAAAAAAAAAATGTTGAGAAGTGGCCACTTCCAGTTAGTCCACATTTTAAAAATAAAGGCAACACATTTTTGTTTAAAAGCAGATCAGCGAGACAAATGAAATGGTGTCAGCAATTTCGATGTTTAAATGAACATAATGTGATGACCTTACCTGACAGGACACTAGCTATGAGGTCCTCCTTCTGAGTTTGTGCTACACACACACACACACACACACACACACACACACACACACATTCACACGCACACAGAAAGACAAAAGAATAAGCTCACACACCAAGAACATGAAATGGACTATGATCAAATCAAATCACACCGCAATGACAAAATGATTTGTATTTACTGCAAAGAAGAAAAGAAAAAAAAGAAGCATGGATCCGAACATGAGTAAAACATAAGAAAAGTCGGTCTAGAACAGGATCATATTTTTCACATCTGGATCAAATGACACAAGTAAAATCCCATTTAAATAAGCCCGTTTGCTCTCAGTTTACTAGGACAGAAACGTGAATTAAAGGTAGGGTATGCGATTACACGTGATTTCTAATCTGTAATACTTTTTGTGATATTCACTGAATATCCGCTGCCCATCTTGAGAGTACAATATAAAAAAGGAAAAAAAAACCGTGGTCCTCATATACTGGCCCTCAAAATCACGCTCATGCCAATGAAGTAGTGGTGACACTGGCGGGAATGGGGGAGTTGAAAATGGGGCTTGCTTTGTCAGGGAGCCAGTGGGGGAAGGGTGGAGGGAGGAGCCCATTCTGAGTATTATTAACGTCATCCAGAAAACAATTACACTACCTTTAAGAAAACACGTGGATAAAAGGTTCGTCTAATCATTTGTACTTTGTACTGACCTGGTACAGGTAACCTGACGGGTTCCTGGCATTCCTCAAAGGGGGAGGAAATTTGTTGTACAGGGGATGGGAGTTTATTTCCTGGATTGGCATCAGTCTCTTTGTTGATCTCCTTTTCTTTTGGCTGGTTGGTGGCGTGTCGAACAAAAGTAAGAAGTAATGATCTCGACTTAATACAGACTAATACTCCAACATACTCCCACCTCCATGAAAAAAATAAACAATAATTGAGTTTTCATCTTCTTCCGAGATGCGTCTCACCTCACTGTTGTCCTCAATGAGTCCCGCCAGCTGTTTCTCTCTCTTGGCCAACTGACTCATGTGTTTGATGGGGTTGGTCAGAGCTTCTGCATACTCTACACACACACACATGCACGCACACACACACACATTCATTGTTACACATGGCTTGTTTGCAGATGTGTGACAACAACGTCAGATATACGGCTGAGAGTCTTACACACCACACGGAAGCCTTTTATTTCCAATAAACCTTATTGTCAAATGGTCTTTTTATACTCTTCTCATTTAGTTTGAGGAAATGCTTTTACTTTCATTAACATTTAAGAGGTCTTTGTTCGCGATCACTCACAATGAATAACTTGGATTTAATGGAATAACTTGGATAAGATGAAAATAACCTCCCCCCGTTTGCCATTTCATGTGTTCTATCCAAGTTTTCCTTCGTAGACTCCGTGAAGTCTTCTCAAGTGGGTTAAGTTTTGTCGTGCACAGTGGCGTTATAATTGTCGGGGTCTCACCCTGATGCTCATTGGGGATGTAGTCCTGAGCTTCGGCGTAAACCAGGAGGGAGGGGAGCAGAAGTGGCTGGTTTAACTCGTTCTTCAGGTTGATGTAGTGGTATCCTTAAAACGACAACGAGACAAACAAATAAAAAAACCAAACCAAACTTCCTGTAAATTCTTTTCGTAAGGACTATGTTTATGGGCATGTTGTAGTTTTGTTGTGTATTATTTTTTTAACGTGGGTAAATATTTACCAGGTCTGATGGCAGACACGGGAAGAATTCTGTGTCCGATAAACTTGCCGTTTTCCTCAAACACAGCTATCCTGAGAGAGGCCAGTGTGGGAAGGACCACCTGGAAAGAGACACCATGGAAGGAGTTTGAGGAGTAATATACCGTAAGGCACAACATCAAACGCGACATCTGAACCACCGCGTCGTTCTTTGAGTTACCTTAATGAAGACAAACGCTTCGTCATCCCAAACAGGATCTAACGAGTTGCCGTTGGAAGTTTTGGTTCTGTACTTTCTCTTTGTATCAGCCGGAAGCCCAAAGATGTCCACCTCTACGTACACGCCCACCTTTTTATCGCTCAAGAACTGACCTGAGATCACCTAGTGTAGGTCAAATATGACATAGGAATTATAATTTTTACAGCTTCTCTTTAGGACCACTTTATGTAAAAATACCACTTCTGACCAGATGGAGGCAGCATGTCATGATTAAATGCACAGCATTGTCACTTCGGCAGATCTAGATGCCACCATGTGGTCAGAAGTTATTTTACTACATATAGTGGCTTTAAACAAATGCTATACAGTACATCCTCCTGCATTACAGAAACAGACGGTTTTTTCTTTACCTTGATTTTGACTGTGTTGGCGACTATTCCATCCACTATGCTTTCTGTGAAGGGGTCAAAGTGTTTGTCCGTCCTTCTCATGAACTCTGGTTTCAGCAGGTAGCCGCTGTGGCCGTTATATTCAAACACCCCCATGTTCAGTTGCATAGGAAGGTCTGAGAGGGGAAAACGAGGAAGGATGATCAACAGCGTGAAGCAGCTTCAGAAACTCAAACATTTCATTCATTTATTGACTTCCAAAACAAGCAAGTCAATAAAAGAAATAAGACAAGTTATGTAAAACAATCTATACTAAATATCAAATGTATTTATCACCATTTGGATATTCCAGGTATACAACTAACTGCCCTCACCAAGAGTCTGGAAGTTTAGCGCCACCATCTGGCAACCGACGTTCCAGAAGAGCTGAGGCATGTAGTTGGAGCTGTCCACCCTCGTTCCTTTCGGGTAGATTCGGCTCAGCTGGTTCTTATTGTACCTAGAAGACTGCCGTTAAGGATTAAACACGTCGGACACAGAAAGGGAGGCGAAAGCCAGCGATGATTTATAACATGTTGGAAATGGTGCAAGAATTAAAAAAAAAAATCTTTTCCTGATGTTTGGCGATGCAAAAGCACCTTTCAAGAGATCGCCTCACACTAGTTAGTTAATCGTTCATGCTGATTCTAGCGGGTCCAAAGAGAAGATCGACATCCATGGATCAGCATCGTGAACAGCAAACTTTTCTAAAGGCATCGACCATCTCAAAACTTACAGTTTTCACACGACACAATCTAGCTTTTGACATCAGCACCGACGACCGGAAATACCGTCACATGGATCAGCACCGAATATAAAACTGTACAAAAACTGCACATGTGAGACTCGTCGGGATACTCGACGAACTCGATGGGGGTGCTCTTCAGGGTTTCCATGGCTTTGGTTTCCACAAATGATGACATCTCAAAGAACTTCCTCTTGTCTGGTAGACAAAGAAAGGAGAGGGGGAAAAAAAAGGGAAAAATGACTAGAAATGTGACAGGAGCAACCATTTAAAGTTAACTTCTTCATGTGATGAGTGAGTACACAAAAGCAACCCGTCTGCTGGATCATTTGCATAATAGAAGTGTTGGAAGCTGATAAGGCTCACATCCTTCCTCGCATCCTTCCTGCTGCCGTTCAGTCTCCCTCCTCATCACACTCATTCACACTTACTAGCTGCCACCTCGAAGCTCTTGAATTTGACGGGTTCTATGTAGTTGACGAGAGTCGACATCTCCTCCGTGGCGTTCACCTCACTGCTGGCGGTACCCTGAGGGAGGCGCATAGCTCTAATCCGTCAGTCAGCCCACAAGCCCCTGCAACAGCCCATCAACCCGTCCTGATGGATCTTACCTCGTCAGAGTTGGGCTTTTTCAGGTCTGGCTCCTCTTCTTCGTCTTCTTCGCTCTCTCCTTCTCCTCCTGATGGAAGGAGATAAAGACTGTTAGAAAAGTGTTCCAACATACTGGCACACGTTCCCGTTTCTTGTTCCCAAACCCACCGATGGACTTGCGAGGCTCCGAGTCTTTGATCAACCTCTCAGCCAGCTTCTCATCCCCATTGGACAGGAGACTGCCGTCAGCGTCCGTCAGATGGGAGTCTACGCAGACGGCGCCAAAATGTCAGATTTAAACCGGCTGTTGATGTGAGCACACGTTTGTAAAACACTCACAGCTGGCGTTTGACGACTGCTCCACCAGATCTTTGCGCCGTATTTCGCCGCCACTCTCAGAAGATTCGTGATGATGCTTCTTCTTGTTTTTTATTAGAATCTTGCCCAACATCTCCTGCGGTGAGGGAAGTAGCTGACCTGGAATCAGCTAAAAATCAAAATCGGGTAGATAAGAAATGGTGAAATTAGAGCTTAAACGGACAAGAACAAGCAGTAAAATTAAAATCAAAACTTTTTTAAAGCCTTCCGTATGGTGAGGAGCAGAGTTGTGTTATTTTATTAAATCGGGAATGTGATGGCACAATGTCACAGGAGTCACACGACAAACCAAATTCAAGCCGAATCAGCCTAAATCAACTGTTGTTCCTGAGTTGGAACAAAAGACGACTGTGATGGCTTCAAATGGCGTTGAGCTCTGCCCGGAGAGCCAAACTGGACTCGATTCTACGGTTTAGTCTGTGTAGCTCAAGGGCCAAGAAGGCAAAAGTTTAGGTTCTTGCCCCGGGATACACAAAAACATGTGACCGATTCTTTCTACATATTTTCACTTTGTCTGCCAGTGGAGCTAAAAACGTTATCGAGTCACTTACTTGTTGTTTTTTTTTTTTTTTGTCTTTGGTTTAGTAAATCATCGCCTTAACCCATCGTCTGGGTCATCGTCCATACTTGACCTGGCTGCATGTAAATCTTACCGGGTACTTCTCCAGCGGATCGATGAGCAGGGCGTCTCCAAAGATCGTCCTGCAGTACTCTGCCATTTTGGCCTGCTGCTTAGCCCTAAAGTGAGAGAAGACGCGGAAACCCAACGTGCCTTCAAACACCAGTCGCTGATTTCACGTTTAACAGTAACCTGGCAACCTTGGACGAGCCGGTGGATTTTTAATGCTGCAGAAAAACACTCGCCGTTGGCGGGACTTACGAGTCTACGTGGTTTTCAAAAGACAGGATGAGAGGGTACGAGGAAGTCTTGAACGCGCTCTCTGCTATCGCTTCAATCACCTCCTGCAGCCAGAGACAGAGACAGGACGAGTAAAATCTGTCGCATCCTGACAGCGTTCCTCCAAGACTTATTTATGATGATAAAATAAATGTCATTACGAATGAATAAACATGGATATTAAATCACTTAAATGATACAAATGAGTTGATATAATAAATCTATTATTGTTTGGAGTACTTCTGAATCCACAGCAAAAACATGATAAATTTGCAAAAATATTTTCACATTTCTGCGGTGAGAGGAGGAGAAGCAGCTCGTCTTGCCAGAGTTGACTCACACGTCCTTAAAAGACAACCATCACAAGCATCTGCCGACTGGAGCTCTACACAACCTCCAGATCCACCTTTCTTGTTGCAGTCAGTTCATTCTTTGTTCCTTTGAGCAGTGGTTTGTTATATTACTGAACAAGAGCACGTCGCCATCTGACGGCAGCGTAGCCCACCTTAAAGGGGATCTCAGTGGTCATGGTGAACCCGTGTGTGATGTAGGGTTCTTCGTCGTGCGGTCGGCCCTTCCAGCAGTCCAACTCTATACAGCGGCAGCCGGTCAGCAGCACCTGCCTGTACATCTCCACCGACGACAGTCCGGTCAGCTGGCCCACTAAACACAAGACAGACACACAGACAAGTACACTATTGTGTAATAACGGTACACTGCAAAAACAGCACCTGTGGAAAAAAGCCTATAAACAAATCTATATATTTTTGCTCAAAATAAGTTTGGCAGTGGGGTGAGGGATAAAAAGTGTCAAAAGGCATTTCAACAAACAAACAGAAATGAGAGTAATGTGGGCTCTTAAGTCCACCAAGTTCCACCAGACTTTACCTGTGAGGTATGTGTTGTGCGAGGAGTTGATGAAGTAGTGAGACAGCGGCTGGTTCATGTCGTCAATGATGTCTAGCCTCTCCGGAGGTACGACGCCGTTCTCCTCTCCTCCCAAATACCGTCTGAACGCCTGCAAACTGACCTGGTCTGCACAAGAGAGCGAGACGGAGGCTGATGAAACTCACCCCGATGGTGTACTTCAATCAAAACCTGCTACAGTGGTCAAATTAATTCAGTATGGAAAGCAAATGATAAATGTATATCTTCTGCTCTATTAGGAAACTGCCAGGGAGCACAGAGGCTCCTGCAGTCGGGACAGACATCAACGGGTCGAGACGTGAACACTTTGCTTTGGATGTGGGGTCTTCTTACAGACCGTGTCTGGCAGCAGTTCTGCTGTTTTTGTTCCTTCTATCCACAGACGACCAAATAAAATTATTATTACTGCTTCCCCTGAGACCAACAGAAACAAACAATCAAAACAAAGATACGGGCGCGTGTACTTGTAATTGTCGTCACATAACAAGGTCGTGAAGGTCACACGCTCAAACCAGCTCTGCATACAAGCATGAGTGGTGATTGTTGTGTAAAGAGAGTTACTTACCTCTGTCCAGCTGGCCGTTGGTGTCGTATTTCTCCATGACCTGTCGGATTTGCTCTTTCTTCAGCGGTGGGTACAGCACCTCGTTCAGCCTGGAGTCTCGCTGCCTGCGGTTGATGAAGTCCATGAACTGGTCCAGAGAGATGAACGGCTTCCTCTTGGAGCCACTGGAGCCAAAGGACAAAGCGTTTTAATAAGATAAATATCATAGTAACTTAAGTATCATAGTGACAAATATTCCATCAAAAAGGTATCATGGAAAAAGATCACAGCACTGGTTTATGAAAGCGGTTTCCATGTCATACACACCATTCCTCAAAGATGCTTTGTATTTCAGGCCGGAGACACAAGCTGTCAAGAAACCTCTGGAAAACCTCCCACGTAAACTCGTCTGGTCTTATTCCCTCTGACTGCAGATGGGTGACAGAGAAGAAAAGAAAGAAAGACAGACAGACAAGTGACTACTCAAACAACAGAACGCAAAACTGACAGCAAAAGTACCCGTTATATCAAAAACATACATGAATTAAAATGACTTTTTAATGAGCTTACTCAAGCACTATGTGGGTTCAATATCGCCAGTTAAAACGTGTTCGTGTATTCTTCTATTTAACCAGCAGGCGGCAGCAGAGGACAACGACGTGTGAACAAAGCTCTGATGGGACAGTTTAAAACTTTTTTTTTTTCCTTTTTGAAAGAATTGTCCTGCAACTTTAAACTGTAAAGACTTAAAAGTAAAGATTTCTCTGAATCCTCGGGGCATATCAAACTTCGTTTTGGCCTAAATCTGCAAAGCTTAGTTATCTTATAGACTTGCAGAGGTTTTCACAAAACAAAAATAGCGAAAACATAAGTAACATAACTGATACTTTCAATGGATTTTAAAGTTTGTAAGAATTAATGTATCCATTTGTTTGTATTCTTAAGAAAAGAAGAAAAAAAAAAAAAGTTTCCCAACGAGGCTTGTATGATCTAAACATGTCCCAGGTGGTGGTGGGGAGGTGATCAAACATTAAGACCTTGTCATTATGACTGCTGAGTGTTTTTTCAAAGCGCTTGAACATGCCAGTATGAGAGAAATAAGCAGTAAATTCTGCTGCAGAGCATTTCTGCTTTGAAGTTGAAGCGTACCAACCGACCGCAGTCTCACACGACAACCACTGATTCATACATCTAAGGTTTCCTCTAGAACTCACTTCGGGAACCGATCCTGTCAGTTCATGCGATGGGACTTGTCAGGTCTGGCAGTGCGGGGCAAAGTTCGTTTAAGATCAGATAGCAAAACTGGTTGACTAAACACTGAGCAAAACATTTCATAAAGAAACTATCTTTACATTTTCTGGGGTTAAATCTCCTATATGTACAAACTTAAATGAGAAAAAGGGGGTTTTCTGGAATTTTCTGTACTGGCTTGATTAAAGTGTTTAGGTTTATCACTTTGCACATCTAAAGAATTGTATTTTGGGTTTAACTGAAAGCCAAAACCTAAACTTAGAAGCGAAAGTTAATGAAAATAAATAAATACAGTATATCTGCATACTTTCAGGCTGTTCTTCAAGAGGCATGCAGGCTTTTTTGTTGCTTTCATTTCACCACAAGGGCATGACAAGAATCCAGCTGTATCCAACACTCCAGGAAGAGTAACCAACTATTTCATGCTGTTGTTGTGCATGAGGCGATGCCAAACACAAACATATCCTAAGTGGCCCTGTGGTAGATGATTGCATTCGATGATTACCCTGTTGTTGTTGTTTACAATGCCACACTGCTCCAGAGCCGTCTCCACCCGCCTCTTATCAGAAAACAGCTTCAGAATACTGAAAGACAGAGAGCCAGTTCGGTCAGATCACTGTCCCTGCTGACTTGGTTTACATCGAGACCATATTAAAAAAAAAAAAAAAAAAAAAAAAAAAAAAATAAAATTCTGAAAATTGTGTGGGGAAGGCCAAGAAGAGCCGGGAAAATGAAAGAGAGACAAAGAAGTCGAAAAGAAAGAGGAAGTTGGTTGGCATCCTGCTCACTTCTTTACTGGAATCTTCCCGTCCTGATTCACTTGCAGAATGAGCTTGGTGTACCTGTGAAAAAGGCGAGGAAGCAGGAAGAGTGTCATTTTAAAATAATTAAAACCCCCATGAGCACAAGACAAGACGCACAAAATCTTACGCTTTGAGAAGGAAGGTATTCCGTGATGCATTCTGGGAAAGGATGTTTGTGGCCAAAGTGAACAGCTCATCTGTCCAAATCTGGAAACACACACACACACACACACACACACACACAATATTAAACGGGCTTCTTTGACCATCTATGTGGTGTTAGAATGGGGTGAAACAACAACTGCTTTATGAAGTCTTTAACACACACACACACACACACACACACACACACACACACACACACACAATAATACCCTAAACCTAATTGTGTCAACATCATAAAATGAGCAATCAGCGATACAGACTAAACTAGATTAGAAAGAGGAGGGACAGAAGGAAGGAAGAACGGAAGGAACATCATATGAAAGTATAGGTCATTTGAGTACATTGTAGGATGGCGGTTTCCACGGTTACCTTCGCTGTGTCTTCCTGCATTGCCTGCAGGTTGAGAAAGGAGATGTTGACCAAGTCATTGCCATAGACGATGGTCACGAGCTTCCTTTCAACGTTCTCCTTACCGAAGCCCAGTTTTTCACGCATCTTCTGGTCCTGACAAAACATGCATTTATGGCTTATTTTGTTTAGGATGCTTCATTGACACAAACAATGCCCAACATTTGTTTGAACACTGGGCAGACAAACACAAACTCTTTGTGCACGCCTCTCCGTCTCCAGAGAACAGTAAATGTGATGCATGCAGCGTAGCACTCTGATGTAATTAGCTAAATGACTCTTTCCTCCTTTTTTAGTCGTCCAATTCTTCTCCCACATCCACTGCCTGCCTGTCTGTCTGTCTGTCTGTCTGTCTGTCCCTCAATTAAGATTCCTGTTCCGCCGTGGCTCACGTTACATGGTAGCGCCAGTGGGGGTGTGTTATCACTCGATGAGATAAACGGCAAGAGTAAAAAAATGAATGAATGAAAATGGCACTGCAGCACGAGACCGGCGAGTTCAGTCCAAAGCCCGCCGCTCTGGACACAGCTGTGAAAACGCGTTGAAAAGCCCGTTGCTGTGCTGCACCTCTGTAGTAAAATATGGCAGATTTACACTGAAACATACGCAGCCAATAAAGCTGGTTAAGCTCTGCATCCTGCAGCTAATCCATTTAAAAACTAAAACAAAAACGCACATCTTGACAAGCGCAGATAAATGATCATTTATGTTACTTACTATTGATAATTTCAGCTGCAACATTTCTTTCTCCTAAATCTGTGTCAGAATTTACAAGCTGTACTCAAATATATGGCAGAAAGTAGTGGACACTAAATATGGTTTCTTTGTCCAAATGTGTCACAACTCAGCACCAATAATTATTTCAAGTTACTTAACATCTTTTATTCAGCGGCCAACACTTTACCGTTGGCTCAACTGCTCTGTGACAACACATCTGTGCGTTTTAAACGTGATGAACACCAATACGCGACTTTATCTTCGTCTTATCCAGTTATACGCTCTTACACAATGAGTTCCTCAGCAACTGTCGCAGCTTATATCACTTCCTGTCTGACAGCCCATCTGTCTTCAGGCTCATTAGCACTCCAGCACCTTTGCGCCATCAGATGAATGAGGAAACACACACATTCACACACATATTACTGACGCTTGCGCATCACATTTGTGGTCGGAGCAGAGCGTTATCGACAGAAGGAGCTGACAGATTCTCTCTCCCACTCCTAAAACACTTGCACAGACGCACAGAGATGTTACCAACCTTCGGCTGTTTGGCGTATTTTCCTGTTCTGGTGTCCCTGATGGTGCTGATGTCCAAGATCTCAACCTCCTTTAAAAAAAACAAAAACAAAAGAGAACTATTGAAACTTTTGCATTATGAGCTGCTGAGTGGACATATGTATAGCACGTACACTTTGATAAACTGCAATTCATGTAGAAAATATAACCAACCACACACGCTCCTGACACGAGTCCTGAGTTTTCAATTCATTTTTTTTTTTTTTTTGTGGTGAGTGTTTGTTGTTTTTTTTGTTTTTTTCTAAAACATTCATTACTCACTCGACAATATATAGACCAAAGCTTCAACCTGGCGGATCAGATGGCTCGTTTCACAATCTGAGAAGATGCTCGCGGAAACAAGGATGACGTATTCAGGAAGAAAAATTCAGGCGATAAGTTGAATCACGATCTGCAACAGCAGAGCCAGCCTGCAAACTAAACTATCTTACCATCATGAAACAACTTTGCTGGTGCTCTTTGAGGAAACGTTATCTTGTTCTTCTGGTAACTAAACTAAAACTCTCCTACACCCTCGATGGCTGACTGTTGTTGACATGTAAAAACTGGCCAATAAAATAAAAAAAAGACACCAGCGTGCTCAACCGCTTCTTTGACCACAAACCCATATCTTGAAAGAGGGCAACATGGTTGCAAATTTTCCAATAATCCCACAACTGTTGCATTAAATTAAAAAAAAAAAACTGCCGTCAATTTCCTAATTTATAATAAGTAAAATGTAAAAACTTGTATTGCAAACGCGCTGATGTATTTACTCCTCACTCCTGCAGACTGGACTCCCACATGCAGTTCTGGTTAGTCCAGGTTCGTACTTACAGGGAATAAAAAACAAAAATAGTCCAATCATTTATTGGACTATTCCCATAAAAGTAAAGATGACACATAGACACACTATTTACATCAACTGACAAGTAGAAGACAATGACTATACATTGCAATAATATGCCACATCATTTCTGTATACAATTTACTAACACTTGCAGTTTATGGAAGAAAAGATTAAAAAAAAAAAAAAAAGAGACCATTTCTAAAAAAAAAATAATAAAAAGAGAGTCCTTTTTTGTTGGATGGAAAAAGAAAGAGGATAACTTGAATAAAAGGCCTGTGCTGAAATTAATTCCTCAGGCAAATAGCTTACGCTCTGTGTCGGCTTTCATCTTCTTCCATTAAATCTCTTTTATTTATCTTTTGGCTTCTCAAGAAATAAAACACAACCAGTGACTGACATATGAACTCTGTGTGTTTGTGCGAGTGTGTGTGAGAAAGTGGAAAACGGGGAGAGAGAGGCATGGCCAAGAGCGCACAGATACAAACATTTAAGGGGAAAAAAAAAAAACAACATTTTGGAGCATATTTGTATGTTTGATGCTGCCACAAAGAGGCACACGTGCATGCATGTACTACACATGCAAGCGAGCACCGTCAACCAAGAGGACGCCAATGACAAAAAACGGACAAGAGGCAGAGCATTAGGTCATAAAGCCAACCATAAACGCAGGGGAGGATGCACGCATCGTCCCCGGGTAAATATTTGTTCAGACCCACACTCATTCCACAAGCCTTCTTACTTCATCCACGTTACCTCATCTTCCCGTCTTTCCCTCTTACCCTGTGTATTTAAGGAGGCATTTTCATCCATCTTTTGTAGAATTTTTGATATTTTCTTCCCATTTTAGGACGATTTGTTATTGAAAAATCTGTGACGTTGCTGTTGTGTCTTTAATGACACCGTAACCGTCTGATTGTTTGAAAAGGAAATATAGGAGATGAAGGAAAAAAAAAAAACAATAATGGGCTTTTGACAAACCTAAGAAAGTCATAGACACAGTCAGCATCAGTGAGATGAGTTGACTTTTCTTTCCCCTCAATAAGATTCCTAACGGAGTGGAATCAAGCCGTAACAATAAACGGATGAGTTCTCCAACACGTTAAGTAAAGGAGCATCAATGCGTCCTTTGTTATTAAAACACTGGACTATCTTTTATGAAAGGAAAAGGAGATCCTTTCGCACAATTCCCTCCAGGCCCAAAACTCAAAGCAACGCTGGACTGTTTTTGATGCAGTTGTACAACTTTGATCCATGCAAAACAAAAACAAGGAAAGAAGTCACAACGCAAACAAATTAAGGCAAATACCTCATGTGGTTTTTGTAAGGACAACTCTTCCTGTCTTTTATTTATTTTATTTTTTATTTAAATATTCCCAACCTCATGGGTATATTTTTCCAACAAAGTCAAGAAAAACTGCTTAGTGAAAGACTTTAGGAGATAAGTGATTCGTTTGCAGCTTCTCTCTCTAGCTTCGGGGTCACAACCCTGCAGGATGTCAGCTCCTCTGAGATTGGCTGTGTGAGGTAAAAGGTCAGAAGTGTTGAACCAATTGGATCAAAATTCTTTCTCAAACTTTGTCCTCTGATTGGCCTGTGGAGAATAACTTACTTCCTGGGGGAATAAACCACTTCTGTCTTCTCCGTCTGCAGGACACACACACACACACACACACACACACTCCCACAGGCCATGGTTTCATTCTGCCACTGTCATGGCGACTCCTTGGAGACCACAGTAATGAGACTAAAACTTACTCACTAACCAGTAAGAAAATGTTAAACATCTAACACACACACACACACACGCACACACACACACGCACACATATATATTACAAAGACCTAGTAATATGCACACAAGCACATCCTCTGCTTGCAGGTCCCGACTTGTGAAACGTCCTGCCCCGTTGAGCAAGACGGGGTGTGTATGTCTGAGTGCGTAGCTCACATGTGAGAGTGGTAAACCTCAGCAAAGAAGCGCAGTAGATGCATTCGACCATGTTCACTCACGGCGAGTGCACATGTGTCAGCATGCGACCAGAAAAACAGGAGGACGTGGAGAGAAATGTGTGCGTTTTGTCACATTGTTGTCTATTGGAGCGCATGACGTGCTGCCTATGTCCATGTGAAAGTCGGTCATCGCGGAAATCACATTCCTAACATATTCCTGCCCTCCGCTCAGCTCGAACGAGTGCCTCTGCATGTTCCAGTCTGTAATATCTAGCTAGTATTGGCAGCTGTGGCGATCCATTCATCTGTCTGCGTCAGGAGCAGCATAGTTCTCTCCGTTCGTCACATCATGCTCACTCACTACAGCTAAAATAAGTCTGCCTGAGAGGTTTACTGTGATAAAAGTGCCTTTCATTTGCCATTTTTCCTAAATCAGAAAACGTCCACCAAGCCCGCTTCATGTGCTTCTGCCTCAGTTTGTCATTTCCTACACATCCCAGAATGCAATTCCAGCACAGTTAGCAGGAGTAGCATTTCAACCTCAGATTGTTGAGCTTTTTTTTCTTTTGTTGGCGGTGTGATGCATTGTAGTCAGTAAACTGGTTTTTAGATTACAAGGAAGTGAGAAACATTTCCTGTGGTTCAGGGCCACAAGGAAAGGCCCACACGGAACCGATACACGACATAAAGCTTCAGGGAAATGGGATCTTACATTTCTATTAGTCATCATCTAAAGCTGTGGAAAAGCTCAACAAAATGCACTTCATATTGTGATACTGTACTTTTTGAGTACACTCTGAACAGCTGAACTGATGCCGGATGAATATGAAGATTTAGTGCATTAATGAACGCTCCAGAAGAATCATCATGGAGGAAACTTTAAACCAACACTTAACACAGCGACACTCAACTGAACTTGTCCATCAATAAAAAGGCTACGAGACCAAATATGAGGCTGTCTGTCGCCGTCGAGTCATCATGTTAAAACGGTATATCCCACTGTAAACCAATAAAAAATAAAAATAAAATACATAAAACAATAAAATGTCAATGATATCAATTTGTGTTCATTTCTAATAGCTGGTCTTGCTTCTTTTACTGTACTTTTAATGTACAAGATGGACATGAACCATGGTTTTTGTGCACAAGTCCTGCATCTGTTGCTCGAAAGGTTTTCTACAGAGAGAGAAATGTCTTCAACTCTGCAGCAATTATACTCTCTTAGTGAGTCTAACTGTGGGAGAAACTCGTTTTCATAGCTACATTCATACCTACTAGACTTTGTTTCTCAGCCACTGACAACTATTAAAACATTTATGTTTATGAGATACAAACTGTGTCAATTCACCATCATTATACCATCTCAGAGGCTTTGAATTCCTACCGTAGAAATGTAGTGAACATGTTTGGGTTCTTATAAACCAGAAGCACTTACCCAGCAATGTGAAACTGGGATGCTGATTACAACTAGGACTTCCGGGTGAATGTAAAACACACAAATTGATGCACATAAAAAAAAAAACAAAAAAAACTGGCAGTTAACCGAGCAGATGCAACACAAAAACCACCAGGCGAAGTCTGAGTCTTCCTCAACCTGCAAAAACAGTTCCGATCGGTCGAGGCGTGAACTCCCAAAGACCCCTGAAGGTGACTTTCACAGCAGATCCTTTAAGTCCTCTAAGTTCAGAGGTGAGCTCCTGTATTTCCAGCACATGCCACAAGTGCTGGATCAGACTGGACGTGGGGAATTTGAAGGCCAAAGTAAGCGTTTGCAGTATTGGCAGGGTGCATCATCCTCCCCTGGAAAGAAATGCTAGGATGTCAGATCTTCCCAGCAGAACGCAGCTCAGTGCCTTGCGTCCGTGGTGCATCCTTTAAAAGAAAATACGATTCACCAGGTAGTGCCACTTTTGTTTAACTTCATGTTTTAGTTTGGACACTTACAATCATTGCAAACATTGTTGGCGGGTAGAAGTTTGCATTGGCATTTAGTCACAGCATGCAGGACCATATAATATAATTTTTTGCGTACCTTATGATAATATTTAAGCAAAAACCCTTACAGATCTGATGCAGAATGACAGCACAGAGTTTTTTTGAACAGTTATTGAACACGAAAGATGAAAATACCCCCCAAATACAAATACATAACACAATGAATTTCATGACAACTTTAACGTGACATTAAAAGTAAAACGCAGACAGAAAACAGCTGGTTTTTAGTTAAGTGCAATGTTAGTACTTTTACAGAACGAGCCAATCTGGATATCCTCCTCGCTGGGTTAGTGCTCAAAAACATTTGGCAGGTCCTTGATTTTTATGTAAGGATTACATGATAGAGATTTAACTTTAACTTGGAAATTCGTAAACTGTATGAGCACCGGTGTGGTTGGAGAAAAGCCAGGCGAGCTCTTTTCTTGGCGTCCCATTAACGCGCCAAGTAAAAGGGGCTAACTTGAGCCTACATTTTTTAGGGTCTACTGCATGTCTGCATAAGTAAATTTGGTCATCACTTGTTAAAGCCTTTCTTAAGGCTTCTAACCTTTTATGACCTATGGCGTGCTTAACCAAAGTTTCTCCTAGAAATTTGAAATGGCATCTGAAAGGTCAAACTCTGCTTATACTGTCAATTAATGACTTTGCCCTACACGCAACACTTTGTGTGTCTTTGAAATGCACAGCGCAGGCTTGAATGATAAAAGGACACAAATGCTGGATAAGGTCATAATGGGTCAGATAAACAGCACAAAAAAATAAGATGTATTATAATTACGCCCTCATTCACAAGCTGCTTTCCTTCCTTCATTTCTTTGATTGACTTACTTCCCCTCCTCCCTGCTTTCCTTTTCTATTTGCGTTTTAGAGATTGGGGAAATATGAAAGGGCAACTAAACAATCAAGACAGCGTCACTCCTTTCCTGTGGCACGCCTGCGCACTTGCGTTTGAAAGATCACCTCTTCTAAATTTGTCCCAAATGGCAAATCCTGGCTGCTATCGCATGACACATGACGACGGCAAATTGGAAACCGATCCCGTCTGAGTGCTCGTCTGTATACACGAAGCACCGAGGACAGCGGGACAGTCCGGGTCGCTGCCCTCTACCGGTTGGCTGCAACCCAATGGACTTATCAGCGCACCGGAGAGGAGAGGCAGCCTTGACAGAAGACAGTTTTAAAGGACACAGAAACAGCAGAGACGTACAACGAAAAACAGCTTCGGACTATTTTATGGCTGTGATGGTGGAGTTGGAAAGATGTTTAGAGAAAGACAAGAAGAGGGACGATTAATGCCGCTGTGAAGCAGGGAACTGCTCTATAACTCTGTCATTGCATTACATTTCCTCTATGCATCAACTGGATCTCATTCTCCCTCTTTTCTTGTCTTCTTTATCCATTTAGCCCACTCTCCTGTATTTTACCCTCATCCTCCCTCATGTGTTTCATATTTCAGTGGTCTTAACAAAGAATGAGCATTAGGGCAAGTATGTTAATGTTCACATTTTAGCCACTTAGCTGGCAATCAAATCCCGACTCATTTAAGGCATCCGCTATTGTGCAATCAGGATGTATTTGAAGATGGACTGGGAAACTTATGTCCACTTTCTCTTTGCAGTCTGAACACAAACGTGTCCTGAGATGTCCCTTCGAATCAATAAAGTTCAATCTCTACTATAAGACTTGATTTATTCTGAAACAGATATCATCTATAGGCGTTTATCTTCTAAAACATGGGCAACAGCTACAGGCAAACTTTGCAGCAGCAGTGGTTGTCATGGGGAGGCTTTAAAAAAAAAAAAAAAAAAAAAAAAAAATTGATTTATTGCCCAGTTCTTGCGGTTCACTTTCTGCTTCACCTCCGTGGCACGCCTTTCCTTGTACTGCATGTCACCTACTTTGAATTGTGCAAGAATGTTTGGGTGGACAACAAACTTTTGCATCTAGTCATTTCCGTCTTCCTCCTGAAACCAAATTTGGCACGAGAGAACAATATCATGCGCGTTTATTTACACGCAGGAAGGTTCAGGTCACCTGAGGTGCATTTAGATACACATTTAAACACCTGGTGTGAGCACTGGCCACCTGTGTTTGCCTTTCTCAGGACCCGTGTTAACCCAAGTCTGGTAGATTCTGCCATGAAAACCTATCTGAAATTATATAGATATATATATATATATATATAATATATATATATATATATATATATAATATATTATATATATATATATATATATATATATATATATATATATATATATATATATATATAAATAAACTTGACCGTTTCTGCTCACTGGAAACGTGGCTTTTGTGACATGCCCACATCTACACAGAAGAAAACATTGAGCAGGAAGCATCTGCTTTGACAATGGATTCGATACCACGCAGTGTTTCAGTTCTCCATGCAGCAGCGAGAAACATTTCTTCACAGCGTCATGTGTTGGTCTGTATACCGGTCGTCTCCGTTTGCATGTGGATCATCAGTATTTTTTCATCTGTCTATTTAAAAAAAAAGAAAAAAAAAAAAAAAAAACTCTTTAAAGCGACAGCATTCACATCAAATAAAATATGCACCAAAGTAAAGGAACTTTAAGAGAACAGAAACAGTGAGGAAACTGTTGCATTATCAGCTGACACAGTCAACTTCCCCTGCAAGCCGCAATGTGTGTCCACAAGAGGTACCAAGAGTGAATTATGGAAAACCCCTTGTTCCAAGTTAATTCTGTGTGACCGTTTAACTTGAACTAATGTCTAATAAGCCTCTATTTACACCTGCCAACGATCATTCCAACGATTCAGCCGGTTCATTAACACACACAAACACACTTCCCAACATATTTGTAAGAGGCTGCTACTGCACTGAAAGTCACTTTTAGCACACAAAACACACTCTCGTATCACTCCTTCAGGTGAATATGGGTCAGGTGAGAGCAGTGACATCATTCAGAAACTAATCACCACAACATTAAATCACTTCGTTTAATTGAATTATCCTTATCAGGGGCTCTACTACCCATGTTATGATTAGAGATCTAGAAATCTTTCTTAAAAACAAAATATGACACCTGGAACACTAAAACAAGTTTCATAAGTTTGTTGAAGGTATGTAAAATCAATTATGCTTTTGTTGAAATTCTGGAATCGCAGGTGATTCTGGCATAACCTGTTCACTGTAAGAGAATAGGAGAAAAGGAAATGAAGATGAGGAAAAAGGAAAGTGGGGGGGATTTTTTTTTTTTTTTTTTAAAGAATAATTTGGAGTAAGAGTGGGAGGAGCAAAGAGGGGCAACGAAATTCCCCAGAACCCCTATGTCCCCGTCTGTGCAACTTCCTGCCCATTTTCCCACGCCAAGAGAGAGAATGAGACAGATTAGAAGTGTTGTTGCAAGAAGTGAAGGAGCAATAAATCTTGAGGGGAGAGCCCACATGACAAAACTGATGCGCTGATGAGGAATGAAGAGGAAGATGGGAACAGTGGGAGTAGAAGAAGACAAACAATATGGATGGTGGAGTATAGATGGTGAGGTGGAAGGTAAAGGAAATAAAAACTGGAGAGCAAGGAGGGAGGTAGTGTCATCCTTCAGTTTATATTAGAGCAACAAATTTCGCCTCATCTTTCTGATGGCCAACAGCTGCTCTGAAAGAGGGAGACATGAGGAAAAGAAACGTGGGAGGGAAAGACAAACTGAAGGTGGATTAGTGGCACAGAAAGAACGCAACAGCAAAAGATAAAAAAAAAAACATTAAAAAAAAAAAACAAAAAAAAAAAAACCGAGAGACTGGGAGGATTAGAGGCTGTGCCAGGTGTATGTTCACTCCGCGGCAGGTGAGGCTGCGCACTGCCAGGAGCAGCTTGACCGCTCGATATCAAATCCCACGTTGGCTGGAAGGTACATTTTGCTGACGGTGCTGTGCTGGCAGCAATGGTGCAGAGAATAAAAGCAGAAACGTTCTTAAATAAAACAAGGTGCACGGTTTGGCTGCACAGCAGAGACCGGTTTTTGCACTGCTGGACTTATTTTTTTTTTTTTTTATAAAAGCACATGAATCTTTGGCATTTTCTTATTAGCAGGACAGGAAAAAAAGGAGCATAGAGAGAGAGAGAGAGAGAGAGAGAGATAGAGAGAGAGAGAGAGAGAAGAGAGAGATATAGAGAGAGATATAGAAGAGAGAGAGATATATATATATATATATATATAATATATTAATATATATATTATAATTATATATATATATATAATATATATAAAAGGAAAAAAAAATAGGTTGGAGAGCAGAGAGCAGATAGGGGGATTATCAGGGAGTTGTAAGCGTGTGTGTGGTGTTGGTGTGTGTGTGTGTGTGTGTGTGTGTGTGTGTGTGGTATCTTCTTGTGTTACCCAGAGCCACTGGCATGCACTTTGGGTTCAGAATATAACCTCAGCTGGATTTAACCTACTAAAAACGACCAGCAGAGCGACTGTTGGAGATTTAGTTACAAAACTACATGCCAAAGTTCCTGAGAGGTTAGGATTTACAGAAGCTCCTGAACAAATTTTGACTGAAATTTAGCAGCAATGGCTATAAAGCACTAAAAATTATCAACAAAACATACAAAAGCAGGTCTGTACTGGGGTCATAGTGGACACTTCGCACATTTTGTGCCATCATTTTTTTTTTTTTTCTTCTTAAAGTTAACACCTGGAATTAACTCCTTTTGGCATTTTTGCTTTCAAACATATAAGTAAGGGTTTTTCATCTCAAGTAACGCCGGGAAAGTACGGGAGAACTAATCCAACATCAATCATCATGTGAAATTCTGGGGTCTGAAAGCACACACCAACACGCAAAAGAGCTCTCGCAAACTGACCCTTTAAAAAAAAAAAAAAAAAGAAAAACGGACACACCGATGGAAAAAAAAGGAGATAAGAGAGATGCCGGGAAGGAACAGAGGATGGCAGAGACATGAGAAAGATAGAAGAATTGAGGGCGAAAAGTGTCAGCACAGAGAGACAGAGGTAGACGAAATATCGGAAAAAGAGAGGAAGGTATCAAGATATTTAAAGTCGAATGTTAAACAAAGTGAAGCTGAAGGGATGAGATGATGTGAAACAGATGGAGGTAAAATGGAGTGAATGAGGGAAGTCTGGAGAAAAGGTGAAAGGATACGACTTAAAAAAGATACACAAAAAAGGGGCAAAGACAAATGGTTTTGGAGCATGTTTGAAAGAAAAGGTGAGAAGATAAATGTAGGAAATTCAAGGAAAAAAAAAAAAAAAAAAAAAAAGTCAGATAAGGTTTAAAAAACAAAAAGGATGATGGACAAAGCACAAGAAAACAAAGCTGGAACCTGCACCTCCAGGCTGAGAACAGGCCAGTTTTTAAAAAAGGTCTGTAGAAACATTTACATTCTTGTTATAATGTCCCAAGAGAGGAGCAAGGCTGCAGGCCCAACACACTGTCGACGGTTGAGAAGTGCACGGGTCGGGTTCGCTGCACACTGTGACACCTGGGTGGTGCAAAGATCTCTGCAGAGGACCTTAATTACTGCCAAATGGGGGAAAAATAAAACCCACCAATGTGTGCATTTTCCTTTTAAATTCAGGCTGAGCTTTCATGCACGTGTGCCGTGTTGCCCTCAATACAATGCAACGTCACGTTTATGGAACATGTATCTTCTTTTGTCAAGCTGTGCATTGATAGAAACATCCTTTTGGCATTTTTTGGGTTGCAGACTATTGGACATCCTTGCATGCCTAAAAACAATTTTGTCGTTTTCTCCTCACTAAGAATCCTTTTGTATCATCATGGTGCTGATGATCAAATGAAAACCATCCGTGGCTCAAATCTGCAACTTCAAAAAGGCGATAAGAAGAACAGAGCAGCAAAAAATAAAAACTAGTCTGGAGATTCAATATTCTGGGCGCCTCTATTCAGAGAAATGGGTTCCGTCCAGAATTACCCTTGTCATCTGTGTGAACGTGTATTAAATGTTCTCATTAATAAATCGCTAGATATCCGTGTTGCTGTGTCCTCTTTCCTCTCAGCTCTGCCTGGAAACCTCCTGGGGAGCCACAAGACTGAATTAAAGCTTCACTCTGGGATCAATGAAATGATTACACAGTCACTTTGAAACACCCAGGTGCACCTATTTTCAAGTTTGAGCAGCGCAGAGGACCTTCAAGTGACCAAAAAGAGGTTTGAAGAAGCAGATTGGCACTTTTTTTTTTTTTTTTTTTTTTTAAATACTTTTTTGTGCCAGACTTAAAACTGGAGTTGTGCACCAGTTGCCAGCCTCCGACTGTACACAGCCTACAGCCTACAGTATCAACCCCCATTTGTCTGTAATTAGCTGGTCTGGATGCTTTCATGTCTTCCTTCATGTTTGTGGCCGTGACCATCAGCAAAATGTATTCCCGCTACTGAAATAGGAATAGCAGCCACAGCCCTGTACAGTTACGCCAACATTAACAGGAAAGAAAAAAAAAAGGAAAAAAAAGAAAAGCAGCAGACAGCAGTTGCGGCACATAAGTCAGATGAACTGGCTCTTATTTGTTCTTTTCAGTGAAACGCGTCCGCTTGGAAACTGTTGAGACAAAACATCATTGCAGGTGATCGATGACACTCTGAGACGCCTGTGAGCAAAACTGGATGTGCAGAGACGTGAGTGACTTGACGTTGGGTCAGTTTAATGACTTCTCCTAACTTCCCGTCTCTTTGCGATATTATCCACAGCACAAATAATGTGAAATGTGAGCAGCCTCTCATCTCAACTAACATGACTTCATAAAACCACCAACATCGTTCAATGCATGCGTTCAAAGCTGTCACAAGTGCCAACTTTTTGTGAACAATATCAATCGGGTAAAGAAGTCTGAACATCTAACTTTATATTCTGCTTTAAATTGCTGACTTAACAGTTTTGTTAACAATTACGCTGAGGTTAAGTGATGCAAAACTACATTTTGACAAAGAAAAAAATAATTTAAAAAAGTAGAACGTTGCTTCTTTTACACATCAAAGTCTACTTATGGATCTTCTTCCGTCTCTAAAGAGAGCAATGTGATATCTAATAAAAGATCTAAGGTGACGTCTCAAGACATTGTTAATTATCTCTAACAACTACAGGTTATAAATGAAGTTGCAAGTTATTATTTACCAAAAATACATTTTTTTTCTTCATAAAAGCTTAACAGCCACATTTACGACACACACAGCAAAACACACCTGATCCCACTGAAGATAAAGCTGAATTGTGGGTAGTGTAGTCCCTGCGTTTAGAAACCAAAACTTAAAAACAAAACAAAGACGACGTCTCTGGTTGTTCTGCATTACTTCTGAGTTTGTTTGGGTTTTTTTTTTTTGTTTTGTTTCTTTTTTTTAAACATTTTCCACTCCAGCCTCAAGCTGCGCCACCGTTTCAGTTTGTGTATCTGCAAAACTACTTGCAGACGTCGTGTAGAGCGGCTTTACCGTCTTGAAAGGATTCAGAGACTGACAGTTTGACTTTTTGCTAAACAGTGTCACAGCTGCACCTCAGGCAGCAAATGGCCTATTATCTAAATCTCCCTCTCTCACACACACACACACACACACACACACACACACACACACACACACACACACACACACACACACACAAGTGTGCAGACACATGCACAAGTAAGCGATCAGGATAAAATGAGTATTTCAAGCCTCTGTGTATTATGTGAGTGCATGAACACATGCTGACACACGTGCTGACAGGCAGACTGATGTGCGCTCTGACCCAGATATGTACACTAGAGCACTTGTGCACACAATCCACACTATGAAGACACAACACGGTGATAATACTGGCCATTAACAGGTCATTGTAGGCTTTTGGCATAAACACTAACACGGAAATAAAGAGGGAGAAGATTTGTAAAGTGCATGCATGAAAAGGGGGTAGCTGGAGTAAACTATGCTGTCACTTTTTGTATGATTACACACCACCACACATTTCCATGTTTTTAATTTGGACTGACCTAAAATGCTGAAATGATGAATTCTTGCATTAGATCTCAATTTGAGCTGAAAAAAAAAAAAAAAAAAAAAAGTGTTGCATTTTTATTCAAAATAAATCATGCCTGCATAAATTAATCACTCATGTAAATTGTGTCTCGGCGTGCATCTTCACAACAACACATCTTTGGTGGAACGCAATTTAAAAGGCTGATAAGCTGTTTAGCGACTTTTTCCTTCACTACTTAATATCAAGTTAGAAAGCATGTGTAATTAGAGACTTGCCTCACAACTGATCTGGTTTAAGTGACGTTACTTAGCGTGAAAAAAAAATGCCTTCAGTTTACGATGCAATGCGAATAAAGCTAACCGCTTATCTTGTGACCAAAAGACCCACATGTGTGTTGGGTCCATTAAAGATGTGTTATTGAGAAGATGCTCTTTGACACACGATTCAAAGGATTGACAGTTCGAGTCAAAACAGCAAACACTGCCTAAAGCGAGCACCGGAGAGCAAGGACCCTACATCATTTATTACATCACCAAACCACAAGCAGGAAACCCATGAAAAAGTAGCGTGAAATCTCTCCAGATATCACAAACAGTCGCATTTCCATTACATTTGCCCGAAAACTAAAAATTGCAAAAGAAAAACCTTTAATTGAAACATTACAGGAGTCAGCGCTTTCCTCGCAGGCGGCAGTCGAAAATAAAATAAAAAATAAAAAATAAAAAAAAGAAGGCGCCAAGTGTGGCACGAGCACCAAACTAGTTGAAAAGCCAGAACACAGACTTTGCCGTGTAGTAAAACACGACTTTAAAGTCGTGTTTTACTCACTTCTCAAAGTTTTAGCTGTGGAGCCCTGCAGCCCTGACCAGCCACAGGAGTTGCCACACAGACACTTTACAGACATTTGTGCAATCAGAGGACATGTAAGACAACATCATTTTGTTTAAGGAAGAAGCTTGTAGACCTGATGCTTTTTTTTTTTTTTTTTACTGTTCAAAAGTGATCACAGAAATGATGCGTGTAAAGCAAGTGTAAAGTGTACCCTAGATGGCAGGAAAAGTCAAAATTATGACATAATAGCCTAATCATCTGCCTGCATTTCAGTGAGCATTGCTATCATCTATTTATATAATTTAGAGAAAAGCCTGTGCCAAAGTTGAAGCAGGTGTGAATCATCTAAATTTAGACCACCTTATATCAAGCATAAAAAGACTAATATACACCATCATTTGCAATAAATCACAACAAGTCATGCTACATTTCACGTTCACATCAGAGCCTTTTTTGTCACGATTCATATCATCTTGGTGTGATTTTAGAACAAATAAAACACAGTTAATACATTTGTGGAACGCAATCATAATTACAATCTCAAACCCAACATCCTGACGACTCCCGGCTTATTGTATTTGGCCAATTACATCAGCTAAATGCCTAAAAACGCACAACTAGATTGTAACACAACTAACTAAAGATGAGGGGGGGGGGGGCTGCACAGAAGTGCTGATGGATGGAGTGAAAGAGGGAGGGAGGGAGGGAGGACTGATGAAAACCACAAAGACTGCAGGGAGAAGGTGGAACAACAGAGGAGGAGACGAACAAAACCGCAACAAATTGAAGAAGCCCATTTTAGCTGATCTAATGGACCAGACAAAAAAAAAAAAAAAACGCTAAAAGACACTTCAAGAGGGGGAGGAAGAAAAAGCAGTTAAGAAAGATAAAATATCTGGAAGAGGAGGGTGTGTACCCATGTAGTGGTACCAAAGTGAACCAGTAAGTGTTTTACACATATTAGAACTCGAGTTGGTGCATTAAAAACCCATTGCGGTTTGTTTGGGAAAGGCCCATTTCTATTTGATCACGGTACTCTGTAAGATGAGCAACAGCCCATTTAAACCCCAATAATATCAACCAGTGTGTGTGTGTGTGTGTGTGTGTGTGTGTGTGTGTGTGTGTGTGTGTGTGTGTGTGTGTGTGTGTGTGCGTCGCTCACCTGGTTGGCCCCTTCAGTCCAGGAGAGGAAGAATCCATCTGGGTCAACTTTCAGGGTTACCAGCGTGAGAGAGCCGCCGTTGGGCTCCTAGGTGACAACAAGAATAGACGTCAGAAGGACAAACATACGCACACAAATCATTGAGCTGTAATAAAAGACAAAAAAAAAAAAAAAAAAAAAAAAAAAAAAAAAAAGAGAAATCTCAGCTTTTCAGAAGAACTTTGTGATTCATAAGACAACGTTTTAGTTTTACATTGGCCATTGTTTCTGTTGGGCATCAGGACACTGCTGCAAAGACAGATTTTACAAAACACTGTTAGATTATGTAAATAAAATAAATTTTAAAAAAAAAACAACTTTAGAGCACTTGATTAATCAAAGCAAGATTGTGCACTTACAGTTAAGAGGTACAGCGGGGGAAGAGCCTACAGAGGGTATAAATGTTTTTATCACCGGCTCTCATCTCTTTTTGTACAAAGACATTCAAAAGTAGAGGATGTTTTCCTCACCGCTTCATCATTAAAAAGCGAAACATTAAAAAAAAATACTGTTTAGAATATGGATTAAATGAGTAAAATAAAAAATAAAAATAAATTTATTATTAATTTGATTTAGTTGACATTTATGGAAGATCTTTTCTTTGCACCGTATACATAATGATTTGTACTGTAAAGATTCTTTCTAAAATAAATATAGTTTGTCATTTTTCCAAGTTTTTCTTATCTTTTTTGTGAGTTATGTCAAGCTGCTGCCTTTGTCGATTAAAAAAAAAACAAAAAAAAAAAAACCACATTTGACGTCTGAAAGCAGTAATGACATTTGCATATCGGATGGCGGAAAGATCAGATCCAACCATTCCAGCGGCACTTGGGTACACGTTTTAAAGCCTGGAGGGACCACGCATGCACGCACGCTATGCCGGCTACTTGTGATTGTGATTCACAGGTCTAAATGCGGCGCCTGTGACCTCACAGATCGGAGGAGAAATCAAATCAGCCTCCACATAATTTTCTCCGCCCTGCTTCACATGATGAAGCATTTGTTGGTATCCTCTGAAGTGGGCAGTGAAAAGCTGTGGCGCCGATTTAAAAAAGATGCACTGAGAAAAGACAGGGGTGAAGTGGAGGGGAGTGTCTGGCTTCACCCTCAAAAACTAGTTCCAATGAAAAGAGATAAAATATGTCAACAACGGAGCTTTTGTACTGATTTCTTTGATATTTTAACCAAAGCGTGTCACCGATATTTTATTGAGACCTTAGAAAATGGTGCCAATTTTTACATAACATGCATACCAGGCTTCTTAAGCTTTAAAAAAAAAAAAAAAAAAAAAAAAAAAAAAAAAAAACTTAACTGAACCTCTTCATACTTAGTTTTCCTATCGGAAAACGGGGATGTTATTGTTCACCGCATCAGCACAAGATAGAGAAACTGCAGAAGTCCTGATGAAGGGATAGTCAAAGAACCAAATTATATGAAGAGCACGATTTACTAGTAGATGCAACCAACAGAAACACGGTCAAAGTAGACAAATACAAGACTGCTGCTGTATGATCATTTAAAGCTTTAAAATCTCTTATTTGTATAATGACTAGAGAGATATGACATGAAGCAAGATGTCTACTGCAGCGTGAACCAGCTGTTTAATGTTGAATTTATGTTGGTGCAGACAGACAGAATGACAGACAGCAACGCTGCGGGTTTGCATTACATGCTGCACAACAGCCGCTTTGATCGTGGAAACCACACGCCTCGGCAAGCATTAAGATTTCATTCATGTCCAGCATAATGATGGCACAGGAGCCATTACCCATCATTACGGATTCCCACGTAAATAACGCGTACGCTCGCGATGTTTAATTACACAATTGCTCTGGCCAGACAGACAAAACACGCCATCTAGACATCCTTACGATGATGATCCAGACCGTTATTAGAGCGATGACTCAGTGACACCAGCCGTCATGAGCATCAGCATCAGCACCATGGCAGAAAGGAGACCCCACAGAAACCTTCAACACAGCTGCCAGCAAAGCAACACAGGATGAAAAGCTGCACATCTGAACAATCGCCTGACTGAAATCCTGCATCTATGAGCAATATTGAAGCAAAGCATTAAAAAAATAAATATCTTTACTTGATGTAAAATGACTTCAGCTTCACACATGAGACTTCTCATAGCCTTATTTTATTACAAAATGACTATTGCCTCTAAATCTAAACATACCTTGAGTTTAGGCTCCAAGGTTGGCTAGAGAAGAAAAGGAAGTGTTTAGACTGGCAGAAGAGGGGTGGAAGGTGCAAACGATGCAGGAAAAAACAGTGGAAAGGAAGAAGAAACAAAACATCAGTAGAAAAAAGGAAAACAAGATCCGAGTCTGAAATCACTTAACTTACAGCATAAATTCATTTTGATCTTTTTAAAAACAGAGCCTGTTCATGACTTAATTTAGTGATTAAGAGGCCAAATTAATACAATGCCACACTCTGGAGCACAAACCAGCAGGAGTTTCTGCTCTTCCCTCACATAAAGTCATTTGAGTATAGCATGTACTACAAAGCTGACTCTATAAAGAAGGGCTGAGCTTCTGATGCACAACTATACAGCTCCAAATGCACGGCTATCATCTTAAGGATGTGGCCTCATAAGTGTTTGTTTTTTTTTTCCCCAAAAGCAAAACCAGCATCAATAATACTCGCCAATACTGCTGACAGTAAGGGTATTGTATCAAGACCCTTTGGGGGGTATACCCCAGTAAATACTACCCAGTATTTTCATTTATGCACCATATGATGCCGTGTAATTTTTATTAACAGAAAACCAATTCTTCTTTGTTGTTCTAGAATGACTCCACACATTTCATGTCAGCTAGAAGACATGCACAGACTGCTTTACGACAGACATTTGGACCTCTGATGTTGTCAGATATCAAAATATAGAAGCACAAGCGGGAGAATCTATGTAAGAAAACAGCCGTTTCAGAACTTCTCTGGACCTGATGATAGATTTCCTTTTCAGCTGAACACTAGATGCAGCAAACGTCAGAGACGCACAAATCTTCCAGTTGAAGTGAAGCTTGAGATTCTTTTTTGTCCATCTTGTGGATACAAGGCTATATTTTGAAGACAACAGAACGAAAGACAAAAAAGTACAAATCAATGTGAAAACAACTGATTTGTGCACCTCTACCCTGCTGAGCAGGTAAAACATTTGTTCTTGTGCAGCTGGATCTTAGTCCAGACTTTGATACTGTAGACCTTAAGATCCTTCTTGACAGACTGGAAAATTGGGTGGGGTTATCAGGTCCAGTTCTCAGTTGGTTCAGGTCATATCTTGAAGGCAGGAGCTTTGTTGTTTCCATGGGTGAGAATAAATCATTGTTTCCGTGGCCTGTGGAGTCCCTCAAGGGACGATTCTTGGACCACTATTATTTAATCACTAAATGCTTCCTCTAGGTGATATCATAGACAGCAATGTTGCTCTCCACATATATTGCAGATGACCTCCAGATTTACTTGGCTCTTTTCACCAAGTGACTCACTCTGTCAGTGCTTGCAGTGTGTGAACAGCTGAATGCAATCAAACATCCTTCAATTAAATCAAGACAAGACAGAAATACTTATATTAGAAAACAAAATAGAAGGAATAAAAGTTGCTGCCCAGCTTGAGACCAGAGGACTCACGATAAAAACCCAGGTTAGAAATCTTGGAGTTGTAATGGACTCAGGCCTGAGCTGCAGCACCCACATCAGGGATGTAACTAAAACAGCTTCTAATCGCCTCAAACAAAACAAAGAGTCAGAGATTTTGTGTCTAGATCAGATTTAAAGAGGCTCATTTATGCAGTCATCTCCAGCAGACTTGACTACACTAAACGCTCACTTGTCAGGTCTTCCCAAAACAAAAAAAACAAAAACGATTAGACAACTTCAACTCATCCAGAATGCCGCTGTCAGAGTTCTTACAAGAACCAGGAGACAAAGAATATTCCTGTTTGAAGGCAACCAGTTACCTACAGAATGGACTTTAAAAGTGTTGTTAGTTTACAAATCCACAAACAATATGGGACCAGAATAACATTCTGATCTTTTTCTAGAATATAAACCAAGTACAGCTTTGATTAATAAAAATTTAAATAAAAAGGCGCCTTGCCTATTAGCAATAGAGATGCAAAAGCTGACATTTATTGAACATTTTCAGCTTTGACCAATGACCAGCACTGGAGGCTCAGAGGAATTTTAATAGGCTAATGGAGAAAAGAAAAGATACCATTCTACATTCGCCTCCTCGCCGCCTTCCTCGACAATGACTTGACTGTATATGCGCAGTATAACGCTGCTGTAACCAGGAAATTCCAGCGGGAGCAGACCCACAAACACACATTCACGCTTACACATAGGACTGTGATCTATACGCTTCAAAAGGACAGAAATATGATATCATCACTCAAAGAGCTTTCAAACAAATACTGGTTTGGGATTAAACACACACTCACAACACAGATACAATCACACATCATTGTGGTTGAAACAGATTTGCATGTTACGCCTGCTGAGTTTTACATAACTGCGCGATGCTTTCAAGTGCTGCCCCCCCCGATGTGTAAACACGCCGACTTTAATGTTTTGTCCGCTCTTTCAGCCTCTCCATGTGTGCTTCTACTTAATTCCTTAGAGCAGTTTAATCATTTAAATCTAGTAAAATTCCAAACATTCTTTCGTCCCAGCTCCAAAACTGAGACAAACAGTTCCTGCTTGCTTTTATTCTACACTTTTGCAAACTCTATATTACATATTGTACCAATATATAAATATTTAGTTGATATTTCTATTTGAAATGATCCCAATCAACTTTTTTTTTTTTTTTTTTTTTTTAAATACTCAAAAGCTTTCTTCGGTTTCCAGCTAAAATTAATGGGTTTAGGTCAGAAAGCCTACGAGAATAATCAATAAAAAGCATGGCTCCTCACACACAGAGACCCTGTTTACTGTGGCCATGCACCCCCATGGCGTGTTTTTACATAAGAAGGTGCTGGGTCTCTAACAGGACCAAACCCACCACTAATTAACTGCCATATGTAGATGCCTTCAGAAGTTCTCCCTCCCGCTTTCATGTCCTCCTTAATCTCAGAGCTGCAATTCATTCTCTCAAACATCGTTATTCCATTCTTCCACCTTATCTGTTTAAAGGCCATATCCCCTCCTCCAGACCCCCTCCAGGTACGCTGACCCTCACACAAACACCTTCATTACCTGCCTACACTGTCGAGCGCAGACACACACGGAGTCAGAGGGTCGTCCCCCGAGGCTGATGTCGTACACCGACCCGCTAATGAGCACCTCTTGAAAAAACATGCCCTCCAAGGGCAAGCGCACGAAAAGTCAAGCAAATGGTGATATGGTTTTGTTGGATTAGTTTCTAACCAACTACCCTCGCCACAAAATAATTTTGTCAGTGCATGTGTGTGTGTTGTATTATGAGAGTCAGGAGAAAGCCATTAGAGGTAAACTGATAAAAATGGCTGGTTCAAGTGTACCTTTGGCCAGCAGTACTCTGTGTGTGTGTGTGTGTGTGTGTGTGTGTGTGTGTGTGTGTGTGTGTGTGTGTGTGTGTGTGTGTGTGTCTGAGACCTTCAGTGACCAAACACTGCAGTTGAGTGCGAGGGGGCCAGCGTGCACTCCGTGTGATTGTGTTTCAACTGCTGCTTTGGCAACATGCTAAAAGTTAATGACAGGAGGTAACCTTTGGACTCGAGCAAGGCGAAACAGGGAGGAGCAGGGCAAAAGAGTTGGAAATAAGTTATACGGAAAAAAGCTAGGAGGTCCATAAACTGACCGCATGGAGGGTATCTGATAGAACCACGCACTTAAATACGCGTAGCAGCGAGGGCACTCTGGACGCTCTGCATGCAGTCTGTCTTTATTCATTATTCAAGTACATTGGGGGCCTATTCCTACCCTTTGTGGCCGGTGCTGCACTATTTAACTTATTGACAGGGTTGATTTAACAATCCTCTGATCGGGCCATACATGCAGCAAATGAACCGCTGATCCTGTGATGGATACATTTTATGCACACTGAAGAAATGCCCATGTGAACACTGTTTTCATTCATTTTTTAAATTGCAAGTTCCACTTCTCCAGGTATTGTAAATGTCAAAAATTCCCCTGAATTGTTGCCACCGGCACCGTTAACTGCACTGTGGACCTGCGAAGTACTGCAGTTTGCCAAAACGCATGCGGCACCATGCGCCACTGCTGCCTCAGACCTTAATTTCACCATCTAAATATCTAATCTATGTTGATTCATAACAGAAAACATTTTAATTTCAGGGGGGGAAAAAAAAAGGCTAAAATTGGGAAATGCCAATGTTTATATATCCTATTTTATTATATCACTAACTTCTTATTCACAGAGACAGTCATATAGTGCTTCTATTCTTGTTTGCCTCTACCTTTTGAGCACCAGTGACTATATCAGTGGAAATATGAGTTAAATAACTACACTTGCAAAAATAAGTGTCCCACCCATCCTGCTGCTGAGGCCAACTGAATAAACTAATATTTGCAGTGTAATCCCATTTCAATGCACATTTCTCATCATATTCTCATTTCCTGGTTAAAAAGGGGCAGCTAAATAGAAATCACCTA
Organism: Xenentodon cancila; assembly: GCA_014839995.1. Lineage (NCBI taxonomy): Eukaryota > Metazoa > Chordata > Actinopteri > Beloniformes > Belonidae > Xenentodon > Xenentodon cancila. The sequence continues at coordinate 17,637,144 of CM026212.1, forward strand.
AATGCACACATCTCTGTCGAGTCATGAAGCACTGCTACTAACTCTGCTGTAATGTTGTAAGGTTTTAGAGGCCTTCACATACAGATAACAAATTGTAAATATCTGAAGTGGCTCACACGCAGGAAAAAAAAAAAAAAAAAAAAAAGGAGGGGGGAAGCAATTTAAAATGTCACGGAGTAAACAAAGCAAAAGACAGGAAGCAGACAGATGAACAAAAGAGGGGGAAGAGATGACAAAATAATGAACAGGGAAGAGATTATGCCTGAGACAGACAGACAGCGAGACTGGGAATAAATGAAGCTCAAATTATTAACAGAGTCCAACAGGAGGAGCGGGGAAGAGTGGTCCAGACGGCAGTCCCACACTTCACATGTGGCTCCGGTTGACCTTCCACCTCTGGCCATCCAGCGCTCGTTTCTCACCCCTCTGTCAGGATGTCAGCAGCGGTTCTTGACATGGTGTCAGACCTTCACACCATCCTGTGCTTCTTCTCCTCATTTCTCCAATCTCTCAAACAATTTCTGACTTATTGCTTCCACAGATACATCTGCCATTAATGAAAGCAAGATATGAATGACGTCACTACATGTAGGAGCATTTTTCCCCTCCATACCACATTTTAAATGTATTCTGTGCATTTATTTTAGCACTCTAATGAATTACAAGTATTGAGTGGTTAAGAGTCTTTCATGAAAATCAAAAATAACTGAACAGCATATTTGTCACAAGCAAAATAATTTGGACTTTTATTTTGAAAATTATGGCAAATCTATGGAATAACCGCCATGAAATGTGTTTTTTGAGCCAAATTAGTTAATTTACTCCCTGATATAGCACTGATATTACAAACTGTGGCCTATATTGCTATTTGGAGAAATACTAAGACAAGACTTCTTTACAATATGTGCTTAAGGTAAACCAATTAATGTTTATTGCCAATAGATGTAAAAAAAAAAAAAAAATCTGGTAACAACTGAACTGGTCTCTGTGAGAAATGGTTCAATCAGCATTTAGTCCCACATGAGCTGAATCTGTGGTTCTGGATATAAACTCCCTCAAGCTCCAACTGGAATATTAACATTTCACCCAAGTGGACAAGCAACTTTTTGTATGGAAGGAAGGACATGAATCAAGAGGTTGTCTTTACCTCTGACAAGGAGCTTATATGTGGTTGCTTTTGTTCTACGGTTTCTCTGCCTGGAGACAGAGTTAAGTCTGCATCTGATTTAAGAAAGACAAAGCAAAGGACTTGGAAAACTGTCAACTGCTAAACAAACAGAGACAGAGGGCTTCTTAAGGTTGCTGAAAGTGTGTCTCAGATATGTCCATTTTGAGACCCCCCCCAATGCAAAACCTCGCCCAAGAACAATCGCTTCTCTTTAAAACTTGTAGGCATGCCGTTATGTCCAGAACTGTTCAATGGCAGTTTTTAATGATTTGACCTTTATATACCACCACAGTGGATTTGAGGAAAGAAAAACACACACACACACGAACACACACACACACAAATCAAGATGTGAACAAAAATAGTAGACTTTCAATTTAAATTTAGGATATTTCACTCAAATATGGCATTTACTTGTTAACTGCCATAACTTTAAATATAATCATCCTTTTATAATGACGTTTATTTGCATCCAATGTCTGCCTGAGGTCTGGAGCCCGTGGACATCAGTGTTTCCAACCTCGAGATGCTTTCCCAGACATTTACTGCAGCCACCTTCAGTCGCTGCTTGTATTTGCGGGTCCTTCTGGCTTTATCTTTGTCTTCAACAACTACTCGCATATTCTGTTGGGTTGAGATCAGGTCTTGAGTTGTTCTATTAGTAATTTAAGGAAATTATCCATCTGTAATATAGCATCATCCTTTCACTTTTGCATCTCATTTCTAAATGTGAGCGGGGAGCACAACCCATCGCACCTCAGAATTCATCCTGCTGCTTCGGTCGGCAGTCACATCATCGATCAACACGCCCAAACCATAACACAGCCTCGACCATGTTTAACACAGGATGTGGCCTGCTTCAGATCATGAGCTGTTCCTGTCCTTCTCCAGAATTTTTTCTTCTATCATTTAGATTCAGATCCATCTTGGTTTCATCTGTCCAAAGAATCTGACTCCAGGACATGGAAGTCTTATTTCTGATGTCTTTTTTTCGGCAAAGTCTTGTCTGACTTCTCTGTTTTTTTGGATGTTACCAGTCATTTACAACAAATCATTAAAGCGTGTCATGGCTGTAGAGTTTGACACTTAGGTTCTCTGTAGTAGTCTTGACTTCTAGTGATGTAGTAAAATGGGTTTTTCTTCACAGAGGAAAAGGATTCATCCCCTTGTTTTTGAGTTCACCAGAGCTTGCTTTCGTTCGTTTGTAGAAAGAACCATCTGTTGACATCTCTCTGATAGATTTCTCTCTTACAGACTCTCTTAGAGATTTATGTTGGGTTTTTTCCCTAATGATGTCATCCTTCACTTGCACAGAGATCTCAGCGGACTTCAGACATCTGTGGCTCCAGTCAGCTATCAAATCCCAATTCAATTCTTAATATAAACTCCAAACGTTTTATCTGCCTCATTTGTCGACTACATCCAGCCAATTAACTTCTCTTCAGTCAATACTTTTGAGCCCCTGAAACTTGAAGTACTTTGCTTAAATTGGCTACGACTTCCTAATGGTAAATGCCACATTTCCATGAAGGCTCAGCAGCTTTGTTGACTACATCACGTTCGCTGGCAACCTCGACTGCAGCAAATCTTTGCCTTTTCTCCCGTACCATGTGAACATCAGCAGAATAGTCCAATATATTTGCCAGGAGTGAATAAAAGACTCGCATGAATCAAGTTCTGTAGCCCTTCTCTACAAATCAGACCTGAACATTTCCAAAGGAGACTCGCCAGTTTCTGACAAATGTTCTCACCATTGTTAGAATTTCTGTTCCTGCACTAAACCAAACTATAGAAGGGACTTGTTCATAGATATGAAGAGAGGTTATTAACTCTCTTTTCTAAGCAACTCCAAAAAAAAAAAAAAAAAAAAAAAAAAAAAAAAAAAAAAAAAAGAGAAAAGGAATTCTTCCACCCCCCACCCCCACAAAAAAAAAAAAAAAAAAAAAAACGAAATCAAACCATCGCTCTAACAACCTGAACTGCCATCTGCTCTGCAGCTGAACAGACCTCAAAAGACATTTAATTAAAACTCACTTAGAAGTAAACTGAAGATGATCCAAACCACACGTTTGGCTGTTCATTTGTACCTGTCCATCCCTCATGTAAACGTTTACATGTTCAAGACGCAGAAAAATTTATTTCAGACTGAATGGAGGAAATTTTGACAAAAAGAATAAAAGAGCAGAAGTTGTGGTTGCCAGTTTAGTTCTGTGGCAACGGATTAGTTGGTGTCTTCGGTGTTATCAGCTGCGGCAAACGTAGCTGTGAGTTTCTGCGGTCTGTAAGGTCTATCCTAACCAGACTGGTTAGTAAAGAAAAGAAAAAAAAAACAAACATAAAATGCAACATCTTCAAGGAAACCTGAACCTCTAGTCTTAAAAAGGATGCCAGGTTCTCAAAACTCAAGCTGCAAATTCATGTGACTTTGTTTACGAGTCCTGATTAAAACTAATCAAGTGATTACATTAAACTGATTAAACAAATCAAGTCCACAAATATGAAAAAACAAGTCGCTTTCCCATCTGGTTTTAAGCAAAACAAATATGCAGAAGTGTTTGTCCCCGAATGAGACATTTCCTTTAGCTATTCTAAACAAAAACAATCTTATACGCCGTTTAAATCTACACCAAAATGCACTTTGAAACTGTGTCCAGCTGACAGAAACCTGCAACCTCTGCAAAATACAAGAGGAAAATATTAAATCGGTAGATGCTCAGATAACAGTTTGTGTACTTTTGCGTCCCGTATCAAGTCATCTACAAAACGCTGGCAGAGACCCAAGCTGCTCCGTAGACAAACAGTCTGTCTCTCCTTGTTAAACTGGCTGTTTAGGAGGAATTTTAACTGAGTTCCAGTGGGATTTTATCTAAACTGAATTGTGGCCGGGCTGCACAGGGCGTCGCAGGAGCACCAGTGGCAGAGACGGAGGGACGGAGGGAGGGAAAGTGAAGGAAAACGGTTTGGCTCTGGAGCCTCACAACAAGCTCGAACAGGAAGTCATTCGACGCAAAACGCACACCCCAAACAAAAACAGCCACACACACCAGCACATGTGTACACGAGCCAAAACACAGAAGAAAGAGTCAATTTGGACTGCATTCCTACTCCCCCGTGCATGAGTCAGTAGTTGTGTGCGTGTTACTTTGTGTCTATTGCAGAAGATACTGAGATTGATTTCCAATGACAGAATACTATGAAAATACATACTGCATGTAGTTACAAGAAGATCACAGGTGCAGCTGACTGACTGGCATGTATGGATTACAGGAGAAGTGAATGAATGAAAATAAACCCTAAACTGAAATCAAGTCAGAAACAAAAACAAAAACTTTTTGCTGCACAGTTTGGAGTAAATTTAACAACTTCCTTTGCAAAAAAGCCAGATTAGTTAGAAAAAAGGTAAAAAAAAAATAAAAAAATGAAATCGTGTCCCAAGACTCTAAATATGTTGTAATTTCATTTTCTACATAACTGTTTTATCAAAATAAAATAAAAAGGAAAATTGAGCTGCGCATCAGTAATGAGCTTTTTTTCACGTACACATTTAAAATACGTCTGTGTGACCGTTTTGGTTGAAAGTCTTGATTTGTAACGTGTGACTGTGACAAAACTGGAAAATTCTTAATTGAGTTTCTTGCATTTTGAAGAGAATTTGAGACAGAAATTGTTTTTGCAATAGAGGATTAATGCTGGAACACTGCATTAAAAAGTTGGATGTTTCGTCCAAGAAATTAAATTTGGTATTACAGACGGCAGCAAATCATCACATTACCAAGGCAGAATTTTAGTTTGACAAATAACTTGGTGGTCTATGGTAAAAAAAAAAAAAATAAATAAATAAATAAAGATAGATATATTGAGCTTTACGCGAGTGCCAGTTAGTCGTGAATGAGGAAATTTTAAATACAAAACGGCAAAAGGAATTTAGCTCTCAGTTTCCTTTACACAGCAAATATGAGTATTTACCAGGAAATAAAGTTTCTTCACACCAACCAGAAGCATCATTTTCATTACAGAATTAATAGAGGATGTGGGCGATCTGGCCAGTCCACATCTGTATGATTCAGATGATGATGTTTTGGTGCAGAACTCTGATCCAACAGGCGAGTCACAATCCTGCAGCCATATTCAGCTGAGCCGCTGCTTCAAAAGGCCCAACTCACAAATCTCTGCATCCTAGTATCACAGTGCTTTTATTCTGAAAATGTTCACTGGAAGTGGTGATTTCTATCTGGGATTCATTTATGAAATTATTAGTCCGCTCTCTCTGTTTTTCTTTGCACTGATTAAATAATAATACTACTAACAGCTGCGTATTTTTATCATATGTATATTTGTTACATTAAGCAGTCCCACGACAGCAGTGGTCATGCCTTATCAACGCAAGAAAACACACTCTTGGCTGGGAAATCAGCACAACTTTGTTGGTAAGATTAGTGTTTTAATTCACACACACACACACACACACACACACACACACACACACACACACACACACACACACACACACACACACACACACACACACACACACACACACACACACACACACACACACACACACACACACACACACACACACACACACACACACACACACACACACACACACAACTCAAGACGTGGACTTTATGCTTAGTCACATGAAACTAATTCAAATATAAGTTATGGCTTCTGAGGAGCACACAGGTTATACAAATGCTGCATCAAAGACTAAAACATGTTTTTTTTGTAAACCTAAACCTGCATTTTTATTTCCTTAACCTAACCAACTGGCTTATAAACGTTTAAGTTAAAAACAGAGGGAGGAAAAACTAAGCAGTGATATGATTTGGAGAACTAAAACATTCCCATCCTACGTTAGACCAGATCAGACCAAACGGAGGTGCTTCTGGGCCACCTGAACACCTCCTACCACCTAATGAACAGCTGTCTGCAGCTTGATAAAGGTGATGTTTCAATGGGATTCATAAGACAAGTGACCCAAGAGTTGTTCTTGCTTGTGTTGACATAAAATAGAAATTAAGTGTTTACATATGAGGCACATAATTGTGGTTTCCTGAAAATGTAACCCGATGACAAACTCTCCTGGAGACCAGTTTGTGTCACTAACACTATGATGACCATCGTTGACACCAAGTGTGCTCCTCGTCCATCGTGCTGTCCTCAGTTTGCACCTCCGACTCAGTGTATCGCATGAGCCACAACCGACAGTTACTCCTCGCCAAGCCAGACTTTTAATTTTTCAGACAAAAAAAAAATTGTTAAAAAAAAAGGACCAAAATGAATTTAAATGAAACTTTAACAAGGGATTATGCGCAGGCAAAAGAACAACCCATTAACTTTTGGTCCTAATCTGCAACAGTTTTCTTGAAACCGCGAGATAAGCCATTGGCCTTGGTAGGGTGTCCTTCAAGTTTATTTATTTAATGATTCCTCTGAAAAGCACATGGTTTAATCAAACTAAGCTGGTCAAATAGCCCATTCCTACCTCAGATCTGAATACAAGTTGCAATTACAGCTTTTATTAGATCAAGGTTTCAACTTTAGATATAAATGTCGCCTCCATAACGGCGACATTTGAATCATGAGCAAACAGTACTCTAAATTTGAATCGTGCAAAAACATGAAAGAGTGATTAAACATGAAGATTTTTTTTCCACACTACATATACTGATATACTTTTATCAGTTTTGCATAAAAGAACGATCCATTTCTTGTTTTCTCTCTCTCTCCAAAAGGCTTTTTTGTTTGTTTTTTTTTTTCCTCAATTTGTTAACTTTTGAGGAACATGGCAAACAGCCGTGCTGAGAGATAGACAAGGGGAGAGTGAACATGTTTTTCACCATTCACACACTTAATCAGCAAGCATAGCCACTTCCTGGGAATTCCCTTTGAGAGAGAAACAGAAAGAGAGAGGAGGGAATCAAAAGGAAGCGGCATTTGCTATTTCCAAGAGAAGACCCTTCTTCGGAAAAATATCAGGTGCACAAACAGAAGCTTAGATGTTGGTGATTTTATCGGTAGTCTTACTTAAACCACTTATCCTGTTGGATTTTCTTATATGGCACATGCATGTGGGGTTAGTTAAGACTGTCAACATTGTGCTGGAACTCATACCATCAACTTTCACTGGGAATATATCACACTTTACAGTCAAACATTTTGCATGCAACTGTAATAAGTCTAATAATCTATCATTTTACTGCAGTAGGAGTCCTGCAGTCATCCAGTCAGTTAATAATTGATTTCTGCTCAGAAACACGGGCACACACACCTAGGACTACCAGCACTGTGCCCCATAAAATCCCCCAAGTCACTATCAGTCACTCAAAGGCCACTTATACAGACAGGTGTGTGCCTGGTTGCCAAATCCGCTTCTAAACACGCGGAATGCCACTTAGAACAAGAAAAAAAATGTTAAAATGTGAATGACTCATAAACGTAACTACTTTATGGCTGTGCTTCAGGATTTAAAGCTGCTTGCACCTCACCTCCCTAAAGCGCAGGTGACGCAGGTGTTTGTTTGTTGTTGTTTTTCTTATTTAATCATAAAAAGAAGAACGAAAGAAGAGAAAGAAAGGTGTAAGAGAGCACATGAATTGACCCGGAGCGCAAGAAAAAAACCGGCTGGACGGGAAATTTTAAGTGCAGCTTTTTGTTGTTGTTGTTTTCTTTAACCTGAGTATCGGATTTACATGCAGTGACATTACACTGGGCTCAAGTATTTCAGCTCAAAACCATGACAGGATGCACACCTGCACATTAAGCTTGTATTTCAGCGTGTTACAACTCAGTACAGAGGCCCTACTGTCAAAGTCTGTCAATGGATCATCAGAGGCGCCTCCTGCAACAAGAAACTGCGCTGATCCCTTTTTGTCTTCAGGCTTAAATTAGTGCTTATTGGCGAGTATTAAATGGCAAGTTTCCCAACACTGTGTTCTCACCTCGTCCCACTTGACGAATTTTCCCCCCTTCTTCAGGTCTTCGTGGACAGACACGGGTTTGAGCTGCAGCGCGTGAACTCCCGGCTTGGCCCCGGCCATGACGAGGGACTCCCAGCCCGGGTGCCAACGCCTAAACCCCGGCTACGACGAGCTGAACACGTCGGAAGGAGCGCACGGAAGACTCTTCCTTCCTCCACTGTCACCCGAGTCCTTCGTTCTTCTTATCACCCGGAAGAGCTGATTGGGAGGCCGAGCTGCGGGGGCGTTTTCCACGCACTGTCCTTAAAAGTCACCGAGAGTTTGAGGAACACATGAGGAGTAAAATCCACGCAGGGAGACAGAGAGACGCGACCTGGCTGCTGCTTTTACGCGCAACACCGCTGTCTCGTCCGCGTCCTTGTCTTGCGGCGCGCCTGTAACTCCGTTGGTTTTTTTTTAATCTTTATTATAAACTCTGCTTCATATACTTGTGTATTGACTTCAATCGCGCACTTGATCCCGCAGAGAGATCCTTTCCTCCCGTCCTTCCATCTGCCCTGCTGTCGATCCTCTAGCAACTTTCTCTGCTTCCTCACTCCCTTGTCGCCTGCGAGGCGTTTCTTCTTTTCTCCTCCTCCTTCTCTCCTCCCAGCATGTTTTCTGAGAGGGAAAAGGGCGCCTAATTGAAAAAAAGAAAGAAAGAAGAAAAGGTTTCACGAGTAAAGTGAGAAGGACGGCGTCAGATAGAGCTGAGTGAAAGAGAAATGAGAGACGCCGTGAGAGGGAGTCGGGGTTTTTTGTGAAATGGGTGTGTTTTAGTCGGTTCCTCTGCCTGTCCTGTGCTGCAAAAACAGTCAACATGGAAGAGGGTGCTGATTTTCGTCCTCTAATCCAGTCTGAAAGGGTTTATTCAAATTGTGTCAAACAACCCTTCAGTGATTACATGAAAAGTTTCAAAAGAAGCTTGTCTGGACTTGAAGGCTTTTATATAAGGCCCTGCCGCTATTGCACTGATTTATTTTCAGGCCTATCAGCTTTCAGGGAGTGTTTAACACAAATACAAAATAATATAATTCTGTCATTTGGAGGAAATGTTACTCCTAAGTGACTCAAAGCTTCATCCATCCCTTTTACAGGGAAGGTCATCTGACAGGAGGCGGTGTGCATCCTGGATAGGTTCAGTCCAGTTCATGTGTCAAAACTCAGATATAAAAAAAAAAAGTGTCAAACAAATAACTGTTGAAAAGAGAGCTCAGTGTGTTAGGGAAATCCAGGCTTTTTTTGTTTTGTTTTGTTTTGTTTTTTCAAACTGACATTCAAACATGATTTCCCAAGCAAATTTCCTTCCTGGGTAGTCAACTTATCCAAAACCGGGTGGACACTACTGACACTGAGGATATGCAAATGATGTGAGATTATTTGCACAACAGAGTTTATAACTTTACAGCTACACAACGTGAAAAGAGGGTGCAAAAAGAGAAAACTGCACATCATCTCTGTCCAACGGCGAGGCAGGCACCAAGCGGTTATCGGGTATCCTTGCCATCTTTTCTCCAGATTGGGATCTGGATATCGTGTTTTGAGAAGCGTGAGAACAAAGGTGGCAACACAGTTACAGTCTGATCCCAACCTAATCCAGCTACCAAGCAACATTACAACTTGGACCTCTGGTAATAAAAAAAGAAAAAAAGGCTACAGAGGAACGGATTTTTTGGCAACTGATGCCGTTCTCCAGCTCCCTAACTACACCAGGCAGGAATGTCTGCTATGCTGCAGCCTGCTGACTGACTGACTGACTGACTGACTGACTGACTGACTGACTGACTGACTGACTGACTGACAGACTCTTGATGTGTTTCCTGGACCGCAAGAGGAGAAGAAAGGTTGAAAACGAAAAACTCTTCACAGGAATCGATCAGATGGGCAACTGCATGCTTGTTGCCTACAAATACTCGAGTCCCTGTCAGAGCGTGACCCTGAGTGACTGCGTTAGCTGGAGATACACTGTTAAACAGTCCGGCAGCGTGGCTGTTTTTCTGCGTCTTTTGGATACATTTGAGCCCAGAGTTTGGATCCAGGAAGTAACTGAGCTCAGACAGACTGTTGATTAATCTGATCTCGGCCCAACACACACGCACACATTCGTGGTTTGCAGGGCTGCACTGCTTACAGCCTCTCAGATGTCGACAAACAAAAACAAGATGGGCACATGCAAATGCATCCTTGCAGCGGCTGCAGCGTGCACACACACACACACACACACACACACACACACACACACACACACACACATTGGAGGATATGCTTTTCCTCTGCTGTATAATAACATGCAAACACAGCTCTCCCAACACACCAAGTCCCCTCTGTTACAAACACTTTCAGCCAAACAATGATGGGTTGTGTGCTGAGTCTGAAGTGCACGCACCTGTGGTGTCAATAGGCTGCCTGTTCTCTCTGTTCTGCCCCCCCCCATGAAAAAAAGCTTCTTCTCTTCACGTCCTTTTGTCATCTCTGTATCCCAGTGATATCCACTCACTTTGCCCTCCCGATTATCTCTGCAGCCTCTGCTTCAGCCAGAAATGAGTGAGTAAATGTGGAATAAAGACATCAGTCCGTGTGCAGTGTGTTTGTGTGTGAGTTTTGTTTTCAAGGTGGAATACGGGTGCAAATTCTTAACGGGTTAAATGTTTTTTAGGGTTTTCAGGGTTTGAGTAAACATAACTGTGTTGGCAGAACAACGCCTACAGTCTCAGAAAGGTGAGGTCTAGACGGCCTGTAATGAAAGACTGAAGGAACCGATCCTGAGTACTTGCATGGTTGGGCCTTGAACCTAATCGGAATGCAGGCAGAGAACCTGGAACAATGACAGTTCAGCGAGCTGTGAGAGGAACATCACGCAGAAGACGGTGTAAGAAGGAGGAGAAGCTGCTTGCTGTTTTTCGTCTAGATCCGAAGCTGCCCGACCTGATGTTTTCTGCTTAGGGCTGTGAAAACACCACATCGGTTTCAGTAAGCCTTCGTGTCCTTGTCAAAGAAAATGTGACAACATAGCGCCTCATCAAGAACACTGGACAGGAAATAGCTCTGTGGGATTCATGTTCTTGGACAAATGTTTTACAAAGAGTTTGACAGTCTTTTTTTTTTTGCTCTTGTTGTTTTTCTGTTCTGCTTTAGTTAACAAGGTGCTCCAGCAGTGTCTCACGTGTTCTTTTCACACGGTCGTCAATCAGTCCTGATCCTGGAGAGACTATTATCCCCCCAACATCTCTACATGCTTCAGATCAACAGAATTAACAAAATACACATTTGCTATAATATACATTTAGAAAGGAAAGTCATATTTGATTAAATTTAAAGTATAAACATATTATCACATGATTAAACCCTACAACGTTTGAGTCCTGTGGGGTGGTTGATTTATCAGAACTACTTTTAATACTTTATCAGAACTGGGTGAAGTTTTTATATAATAAGAGAAGCACGAGGGAGGAAAATAATTGTAATTTTTATGTGGGTGATGATCAGGATGAAAAAAAAAACTACTCATTCCTTACTGCAATGAGAGGAAGATTTAATTATGAGCGAGAATTCTGCACAAGGAAGTCGACATCGTCAGGTTCTCCGGCTTTTTGTTTCAATCGCAGAAACGTGTCAGCGTTGGAAAACAATACATGTAACTGGCAGACATAAAAGAGGTTCGGCGGAAGGAGGACTTGTGAAGAGGTGAGAACAATAACAAAGAAAGCTGGGAACACAGAGGAAAACCAGACGTGGGTTTTGGAGAAATGAAGACCACTCGTCTATCTCTGTCCAGCAACAGCCTGATCTTTCTCCACAGCACAACGCCAAGGACTTACAAAGACACATTGTGTCAAGACAGACATTTTCAGTGTCTCCCCACACACTGCCCTCTCTATACACACTTACACACATAGACACGAACATGTTCGGTGCACACACTGGTTTTGATGGGAAAGGCCTGACTCAGTGAGTCGGCAATAAAAACTTGATCAGATTCCTCTCGGCGTTGCTGAGATTTTGGCCTGAAGTCGCTGACAGTCTGCTGGCGACTGGACCCATCTGTCTCCATAACACTGCAGGATTATTGTTAGTGTGTTTTGGAGAAAATCACTCATGTGGGCGTGTAGGCAAAGAGTTGATTATAGCTTTTCCCTGGAGGAGCCTTTCATACACAATGCAGATGACCAAAACCTAGACAACTAAGATTTACTTTCATTATAGTTACGTGTATTTCTGTCTTTGCTCTCTGAATTTGTTTAGCTCCAGCTGTTGGTCCTTTTGCGTAATTTCTTATTTTTAAAAGTGATCTCTTAGCGGGAATGTATACATTTTTTCCTCTAATTTGAGTGAGTCTCAATGTCCCTTCAGGTCTGCCACATAATCACATGCTGCCACCTAGTGGCCACGTGGCAACACAACTACCGGTTGCACTTTTTTCGCTGTTTGAATTGTGCAACAGTTCGGAATGTGGACGGACTAGTTTTTGTCCTCCATCAGCAAGGATATACATGGTGTAGCCTACCTGTGCATGTGTACACGAGGAATCACGGCAGTCTGTGTACAGCTCAAATGTGTTTGCACAGTTGGATAAAAGTAAACCGTCTGTGCAAAGCCTTAAAGCACGCGATCATGCACGTAAGAGTGTGATTTGGACGTCCTACGTTGGTGTAGACTCATGGTAACTCTCAAAAGCTTAAAGTTTCCCATTCAGTGGTCTTGATTCAAATCCCTGAGGGATGTTTAAGTCTTCTCTTTAGTTCTCAATACAGCACCAGAGTCTGACTCCAACGTACTGAGACGAAAAGTTTCTTGCTAAAGTCTTTGCGTCTTTGCAAGGCTCAGGATTATTACAAGAAAAACTATGTAAACAGCTCCCTCGCGTGGACAACATTAGTCATTTCACGAAACAAATCACAATAGTAGAGACTGTACCCATGAGAGAACATCTAAGTATTGATAGATTCATTAAAGACGATCTATCCAACAGTGAAGACACGCTACATTATGTCATCAAGCAAAACGTCATTAATTTAAGTGTGTCTCCAAAGCTTTTCTAATCATTGTGTTAGTAAATGTGTCGTAAAATAGATCACATTATTACACTATCAATGTCAAGCATCAGCATTTAAGAATCATAAAATGACTAATTGAGCTCCCTAATCTAATTTTGTTAAATGTGACTTTTTTTAATGCAACTCATGAATACTTTTACCTCTTTACCTGCAAACTGCACTGATAAACAGGTTGGCTCTTTGTATTTGTTGTAAATTTATAAACATTTACAGGCTTATATTTGTAAAAAAAAAAAAAAACAACAACAACAACAAAAAACCTGCAAAATAGCTGACAACTGTACTGATGCACAGATGTTGTGACATCATTTAGAGTTTATGTGAACCACGTACAATGTAGCGCCTTTCAGCTTTAATATTTTTTTCAGTATTTTTGCAGAGTCATTTTTGAAGTAAGTTGAGGTTTAGTGTCTTGTCCAAGGAGGATCGAACCACCCGACTTGCAGGTAGTGAGCAACTTTTCTCTACAAATGTAATTTTTTTCTTTTTTTTTGTAAGCGGCTTTACATTTTCTAAAACATTTTCCAGAGCACATGAGCTGACCTTGTACCTTTTCATCCTCATCAAGTGTTTTAATTTCACATGCTAACATCATGCTGACCTCCTTCTGCAGATGTTTTCATCTCTTTAACATGAAGTTAAAAAGTATAATCACTGACAGGTCACACAAGTCCAGTCGTCTCCTTCGCCGACAGAAGCTCAAAAATAGGGCCGAAAACACCTCTTTCATCTGGTTTTTGATGCATGTTTTATCTTTTCCTTGAATCTTGCCCTGTGGTAAGCTGTGCGTTTATACGTAAGCGTGCATTAATATTTCAGCTGTCATGTGCATGTATGTGTCTGGAAGGTGGGAGTATGATTGTGTGTTGGCTTCTCCATGCTTACTCGACTGTAAGTTTCAGACATCCTCTCTGAATAATTCAGGTTTTGTGTCTTGTTGCTATGGCTATCTGGGAAATGATGGCTTGGGCTGGTATGAACCACACATACACACACACACACACACACACACACGCACACATGCACACATGCATGGGCATGTTGACAGACATGCTCATATTAGCTCACACCAAAGAAGAGTGAATCAAAAATCCTCAACTTCTCTTTACCTCTGCCTCCACTTCTCACTGCTATTAATATTAAAAGTTTTGTCATTAAGCAGGCCTGACCAGGGTGCGGGGCTCCCCGCTGCTATAACACAATGGACTGGAATGTGATCAAATGCGAGTGGTTTCCTATTAATGGAACACCTACGATGGCTTGTTTTCACAGCGGCCGTCGCCTGGAGATGGATTGCAAAAGTTTCATTTTGAAACCGTACTAGAAAATCCAGTTACTCCTACTGTTTCCACCTGTGGCCTAGATTGTCATTTACAAATGAAGAAACCATCAGATAGCTTGCAAATGTGCACAAATGCAGTTTGAATTTGCATAGAAGTGTGAAAACAAAGTGTGAACAAGTAGGTGTATTCATTTCACACATTGCACGGGACACATTTTAACCATTGTGAAGACTCGTGCTAAATCAGTAAATACAAAGGGTTCCAAGGAAATAGTGTGCAAGGATTAAGTGCTGCACACCAGATGCGTACAGATGCGTGCAAACACTTAGGATGGACTAAAGAAGTATTAAGGTCCTTTACTCACCTAAAAGGGCTAATATAACTATGTAAAATTACTCTGGAACAAGTAAAAGTCCTGCATGATAAATATCTGCGTTACCGCTATGATGACCTCCACAGTTTGTTTGTTTTTAATTTGGGAAAGGCGAATTTCCACAAAGCAAAGGATTCCGCAAACCTGACCCTTGTCTTGCTGAAATATGCAAGACCTTCCCAGAGCGAGACTGGATGGGAGTATATGTTGCTCAAAAACCACTATGTTCCTATGTTCATGGTGCCTTTCCAGATGTGTGAGCTGCCCACACCATGGGCAGCAGCACAACCCCACACCATCAGAGGTGCAGGCTTTTGAACCAACGCCTCTCCTCTGTAGCCACGCAGTGTCCACAGTTTTCAAAAGCAGTTTCAAATTTCGATTCACACTGACCACAGAACACTTTTCCATTTTGCCTCAGGCCGTTTTAAATGAGCTTTGGTCCGGAGAAGACGGTGGGGTTTCCACATCGTGTTTACGTATGGCTTATTCTTTGCACGACAGAGCCGTAAGCTGCATTTGTGGGTTGCAACGGCACACACGGGCAGTGATCTCTGGAAGTGTTCCTGAGCCCATCCAATGATTTCCAGCAGAGAATCACGTCTGTTTTCAATGTAGGATCATGAGCGTTGAACTTTGACCTTTGGCCACCACTTTTCGATGCAGTTTTTAATCACAGATCGGTGAACCTTTGTCCATCTTTATATCAGAAATGCAAACGCCTGAAATGTAAAAGAATATTCAAACTGTAGGTAATGTAGAAACACCGTGAATAATGATTGGTTTTCCAAACGTGTGGGTGTGTATAAAGTGGTAGGGGCGCCGCTGCCTCTTCTTGCTCCTCGTGGCTCTACGTCAGAGGCGCTCGAGAGCAGTCGCGCGCACGCAGCTCTCGTGGGGACAGAAACGGAGAGCGACGTGTGATTTGTCTTTGTACTCCGTGAAGAGTTGAGGCCGGCTCTTCCTCAACTGCCTTGCCTTTTTTATATATACATGTAAGCAGAGTTTGCACGCTGTAAATAGCTCCATAAGCCGGTTACTATTTACGCTTCCAACGTAACAGTCGGTTGTTTTCGTGTCGGAGACGCGGACGGACCCTGTCAATGTCCTTTTGAGCGATATTGGAAAACAAAAGCATCAGGTCCGGCGGCGTTTTTCTTCAGGAAAGAGGGGGGTATTTTTTTGAAGTCACACATTCATCAGTCGGGGTTTTGCAAAGCCATTTCCCGCCTCCTCCTCCTTCTCCTCCTCCTCTCCGTCAGCCCTTCCACACTTCCACACCGGGGGGAATCTTCTCTTTCTTCGAGCGACAATGGCAGCTGTAACGAGCCCGGAGACGAGCCCTCAACCCCGGGTCTATTTCCAGACGCCGGCCACGGAGGAACCGGAGACACCCGTCCGGAAGCAGGGTCGAGTTACCGTCAAATACGACCGTAAAGAGCTGAGAAAGAGACTGAACCTGGAGGAGTGGATCATCGACCAGCTAACGGACCTCTACGACTGCGAGGTAAAGACACCCCCCCCCCCCCCCCCCCCCCAACAATAACTGGCCTCGAAACTGATCGAACCGGCCTTATTGATTAGTCTAAGTTAAAAAAAAAAAAAAAAAAAAAGCTCAGAGGTGCTTATAAACAGCCTATCAGCAGTGTCGCTTGTCTAGCTGCACAATCCTTAAGCAAACAGTTGATAAAGACATATTTTAGAGGCCCTTTTTTTGCCGATACCTTTGGCCTAAAGCTTCGATTATTTAACAGCCGTAAGCTGGCAACTGTCTGGACCACATGTTAGTGGATAAAGTACTGAAGGACATCCGTGGACGGTCAAGCCAATTACGGTTATTTCATTTATTTCAGTCCCATAAACCGAGCAACCCGGTTAAACTTCAAGCTCTCTCCCTCGGGTCTGCTAAATGTGGCACATGCTGCTTTTATAGCCTCGACTCTTTGTTCTGATTGGCTGGAACGGATTTAAAGCACACCTGTAAGTTAATTCATTGTGGAGATGTTTGAAATGTGCCTTTTGTTGCACCGCTGCTCTTTGTCTCATTATAAAAGAATAGATCTAGAATAAGCAGTTAATGTGGGGGGAAAAAATCAGCTTTTGAAGTTTGTTTTCTAAGCAGGACCCATTAGGTAGAGACAAAATGAGATAGTACCAATGAGTCTGGCTTTATGCAGCTTTACTGCTTTATAATGGTCTCTGGGAATGTGCATAACCATCAGTCGTTGCTATCTTTAGATTTCCAGTGCATGGCATTGAACCCGGGTTCAGGCAGAGCCCTGCAGTTATAATGTAACCTGGCGGCAGCTGTGTTGTAGCTGCTGGTGTAAGTAGTTGGTAAGCTCGTGTCAACTCCACTGAGCTGGCATTGACCCATATTCTATTCCTAGCGCGGAGAATACGACGACTTAACGGGTTTGAAGAATTTCTAGCCGGCGTGTTTGGAAGAAAAGGCAGGACTGCACCGGACGATGGTGCTTTTGCAGAGCCGTGAACGCTCTCAAAACTTTCACTGATGCACAAATGCGAGAGTATAAATAGATGAGCTGACATTTCTGTAATGACGGGTTGCTGTCAAGCTGCAGACAGGTTGGCTGTGGTCTGGCTCTGTTTATATTTACACTTGTAAGTCCAAAATCCGTTCCAGTGATTTACGGTAACCAAGTATTATACCGAGCCTCATCTAACCATGCACTTTTGAAAAGCTATAAACTGATCATGTGATGTCAAAAAAAAAACCCACAGAGGGTTGTCTGTGATGTTTTTTGTTTCTAGTCAGTCTGTTCATGCTATCAACAGGGTTTCTGTCTTGATGAATGATGTGGCAGGGATGTCCTGTGAAATGACAGCTCAGATGTGATGAAAGGATTTTGAAATTGATGTCCTTTGATTGCAAGCCAATATTGGATTAATAGGCTTTGTGCGGACCACGGAGAGTCGAAAAAGTCTTGAGTAAATGAGCTCAGGAGAAAAGCTTGGCAGTGCAAACTGTTGTTTTTTTTTTTCCCCAAGGACTCACCAGAAGATTAAGTGACTTTTAAAATTCAGCTTTTTCAGGCTTCTGTTTGAGATGAGAACAAGATCTTAATTTTGATCCAATCCCTGATTTTTATCTTCCTAAGACTTTTCTGTTGTTAGTCCGTCCTACATCAAACTTTCATTCAGTAATCCACTCAGTCATGCATGCTTAAATGCACCGATCATTATCAGTTCTGTAAACAGGGTCACGCAGACTCCCACAAAACCTCCCAGAGGACAATCTAAGGCTCTATGTGTCGCATCTACACATTAAAGACCTGAGCCTGACAAAGATTTATTATGCCCAGGTCACGGGCATGTCAGATTATAGTCATGTAAATGGTATATTAATGAGCTGTTTCACATTTTTGCGTGCACATTCCTCATTCGGCTCTAATGGTGATGCCTATTTCTGGCTTTTGTCCATAGTAGTCCCCCCCCCCCGTCTCTTTTCATTGTCTCGGTCTAGTCTCTGCCATGGATGTTAGACAACAAAGAGATTAATTTACAGTCGCTTCACTGATGGAGACACATTTAGAGTGGCAGATAAGAAGCACATGTTACTAACGGTGTAACTGGAGAGACATCTTTAGCAGGTCGGGGAGCAGAGCACGTACTGGGAGAACCCTGCTACCTGGCATACTGGTGTTTTACTCCTTTTTACCTCCTTTGTAACCCCTTTTTTTTTTTAAACATACCATATAGTTACCCTTCATTATTTCATATCCGTAGCTTCTAATACTCCTTTTGTTTAGACATGTCGCATCTATTAATAAAGCCACAAGGTGTTTGTTCAGCAGGGGAATTTTTATTATGAGCTATTTACCCATTCATATAATCCCTTTAAACATACTACAAGCAGTAAGCCAGTCGTTTCTGCCAGCCAACTCATCAGATATTCATCCAGCCACTTAGTCAGGCTATCAGCCAGAGTTGCAGCGGGTATTAGTGAGCAGTTGAGCCTTAGTATGATTCCATGGAAACAAGACTTGCTCAGTGTTTATATTGGTTAACCGTGCAGTGGGGGGGGAAGAAAGAAAGAAAGAAAGAAAAAAAAGAAAAGAAGTTTCACGCATTTGGTTGCAGAAAGCTAAGTGAAATTGCATCATGTAAAAAAAAAAAAAAAAAAAAAGAAGCCTGTTTTAATTAATGCAGGATTATAATTAAAGCTGTTAAAACATTAGCAGGGCTTTACCTGTGTAGCAGATGTTAATGTGGCATTTGTTGTATTAAAAAAACAAAACTCCTTCAAGTAGAGCCAAAATCAAGAGCCAGGGTTACGTATTCCCACTTCTATAGTCACAAGGATGTGCAAAATGTCATTTAAAAAAAATTATGACGAATATTAGTTTCCTTAGTAAAATTAATGGATTAACTGTTCAAACTGCGAGCCAAAAGTTATCAGGAGGAAAAATCCAATGTCAGCTGTTATCAAGTTTATAATCCCTTCAAATAAAAACATTTGGGATGCATTGGGTGATGCTGATAAAGGGGTCCTTGGGGTTATCTGATCCGACTGAGACAGTATGTCTTAGGGGGGAAGGAAAAAAAGGCTGGGAACAGCTGCATTAGAGGCTACAAGTCCCACGATCCTCACCTTACGACTTATTTTTAAACCCATCTATGGTAATTTTAAAATTGGAAACCCTGAAGCTGGCAGGCAGCGTTTCTTTAAACACAGCTGCTTCATAAATATTGTCTGCACTTTTCTCCGCTGATGTTGTTGTTGAGTCCCTGCTCTGTTAGTGGCTTTGTGCATAAGGTGCTAAGTGAGTTTGAGCTCACTCTAGGGAAATGGCCAAGTCCGCAGCTCCGCTTTGAGCAGAATAATCAAATTTCACCCACTCGTGGCTTCATTTCCATGGTAACTGCCCCGTTAAATTTTTATTTGTCTGTAAAGATTTGTTTTACCCTCAGCTCATTTTGCAAGTGTGGCACAGCCAACCAGTAGCTACATAGTTAAGAGTGGAGCGAGTGGGTGGACCGATCCCTAAACTCAGGGGTCCTACGTGGCCACACATGCGCACACACACACGCACACGCACACACACACACACACACACACACACACACATGCACAGATGGGAGTATGAGTGAGAACAGATGCAGGATTGGTGAGCAGGAATGCAACAAACGGGGGAAGAAGAGGAAGGAAAAAAAGACGGGATGGCAAGCCGAGAAGGGAAAAGTAGTAGGAGGAGGCAGGGAAAGTCAAAGAAGGAGAAAGCGCTTTTGTAATCTCTGCTTCTGCCTGTTGCACAAACTAACAAATAAAATAGCAGCGATAACCAAACGTCTTTTTCATTTATTTTTTTTCTCAGGGGTTCTGACTGTTGCGCAGAAAACAAACTTTTTTTCCTTTTTTTCCCACATCCACCTTAAGATGTTGGGAAGCAGAAATTGAGTTTGTGTACCACAGTACTTTGATTGTCGTTAGAAATCAACCTGGAGAATTAGATCTTACCTCGGGACATTCATTGTTTGATTTCCCTGAGCATTGCATCAAATCTGTCACTCAGGGTTTTCCCAAATGTATAAGAAGCTGAATCGGCCGGTAAAACACCAATCCCCTTTAGGTATAAAGTTCTAACAGCTTTAAACAACATTAAATGCTCTTAAAATAGCTACATTATGTGTATTTAAAGATATGTTATTACTAAAGTTGCTAAATTAAGTGTGAACTTAAAATTGTATAAGTTCATGTCAATGATGGTGTTAGGAGTTTTTACCAATTGTTTACAAGTGTGTACACTGGTCCTAAAACTGAAATATATTCAATTTATAAATGCTTAAAGTGATGTTAGTTAACAAACATTTCTGAAGTCAACAAGGCACACTTCCCACAGCAAAAGAGGAAATGAAGCTAAACAAACTGCTTCATTTTACAGTTAAATTAAAAAAAAAACAGAAGGGGGTTCTCGTCTTCCTGTTTAAAACTGAATTATCTTTAAACTAAACATAAGTACCAGCTTATGCAGTACAGGACAAAAAAAGTTTTGACTCTGTTGGATGTCAAACGTTGGAAAATTAGAGATGTGATGTTTAGATCTAGGTTGCGTAGGCGTTGTATGTTTGTAAAAGGATACAGATGTGCAGCAAACACAGACGGTGTGTAACAGTCTTTTAAAACATGCACTTAAAGGTCTGAATACCAATCAGTTTTACCCTGTTTCACAAGAGACTGGCTACAAAGAGTGGTTGTTACACAGTGTGAGTGAAAGAGTCCACTGTGTCTTTGTAAACACCCCCCACACCAGCATGATCACACACACACACACACACACACACACACACACACACACACACACACACACACACACACACACACATACACACACAATTGCACAGAGATCCATACACACGTCTTGTTAATAGGTTACATGTGGCCCTACATGTAGAACACACAGTGATCGTTCTGGCTGACTCGAGGGGGTGACTCAGCATGCGCTGCAGCCCGACACACTGATTAAGTGAACGTCGTTAAAAACACTGAGTGAATAAAACGGCCAAGTTAGAGCGGTGGAGCACGGCCAAGAATATTGTGAGGGAGACCAATCGTGTTTGGGTCAGTGTGTGAGTAAGATCGGAAGGAAGTTGAGAGCGCCGAGGACGAGAAGGCATGGATGAAAAAGAGAGGGATGTAAAGTAAGGGATTTGAGTCATTCAAAGGAATGTCGAAGCTTTTTATCACAGGAAGTGTGTGAGCAAGAGAAAATTGAGGCTACCACATTCAGTATATATAAAACTAACAATGTCTGTGTTAATGTACACAGGAGTATTACTACTTTTTATTACTCTTAAAACAAAGAAAATTACTTTTTTTGTTTGTTTGTTTTTTTATTATTATTATTTTTCAGCATTGTCCAGTTCTGCTTGGAGTCTGAATAATTGTCGTAAACAGCAGTGTGTGACGCATAATCCTGTGCAGTTAGGTCCACAGAGAAGTTTGTGCTATGACTTAAGGAGGAAATGATTGGTAGACATGGTCAACAAAAATCGATAATAGAAATAGTCAACAATGAGTTTAATTGTCGACAAAAAAGAATAAACGGAGTGAGGCATCACCTTCTTTTCCATCTTTGCTGAGAATTGCACAC
This sequence comes from Xenentodon cancila, assembly GCA_014839995.1. Classification (NCBI taxonomy): domain Eukaryota; kingdom Metazoa; phylum Chordata; class Actinopteri; order Beloniformes; family Belonidae; genus Xenentodon; species Xenentodon cancila. The sequence continues at coordinate 17,659,102 of CM026212.1, forward strand.
ATGCGCAGTAGCATTCAGCTGCTGTTGTTGCCACAATTTTTTTTTTCCCCCAGCATAGTGAGCCATCGGTCTCCCGTCTTATCTCTACCATGTAAACATTATGGCAGATGCAACACCAGGGTTACTGGCAGCAAAGTTCACTAAAAGATGTGTTTACTCTTAACTTTCACATCATTTAAACAACCTCATGCAAAGTTTTAAAGCTGAGAGAGCTAAAAAAAAAAAAAGAGCCATTTAATAATCATGGGATTCATAATGTAATTAGTCGCCTAATTATTCAATAGCTGCAGCTGTACTCGAGAACACAAATTAAGAAAGAAATGACAGAGAATATTGGTCAGTGAGTGGATTAGTGTATGCAGGAAGCAAGGTCTCTTTGTGCTACAGAGAAAGTTGGATCCCAGTAAAAAATCTTCTGTGATGAAGAAATAGTTGCCTTCTTGTTTTCTAACATGGCAAATTGGCTGGAAGATATATGGGGGGGTCGGAGGGCTGATGCAGGTACTTAGTGGGCCAGATATCTGTTTTCTGTTAGCAACTGTCACTGATAATCCCTCCGGGGATTAATAGAGTATTTTGACTTTGAGTATTTTGAACAGCTTAGTGACAGCTCAGTAATGCGTCAGAGACCATCTTTGAGTCTTGAGGTCGTTCACACATAACTATCAAGTGCTGACTGCTAACTGACGATTGCAGATTTACAGACAACCAGTCGGCGGGCTCTGCTTCAGGCGATCTGGGCCTGAAAATGTCGTTTGAAAGTGCACTTAGATATATTCATGTCAACACAATGCATCCAAGACCAGAATACGCTTCCGATCTTAACACAAATATTTATTCATTGGGTCTTAATCTGATTACCTCTAGAAAACTTTAATAGTTTTAATATGTCTATGAAAACAACTAATATTCAACATTTATCAGCTCCATCTCACATATAATATACGTTATTTGCTCAGTTGCTGTCTGAGCAAACGGTGCTACAGAAAAGTTTCCTGCACTGCCACTTAGTGGTTACTGGTGTAATTACAGGGAAACGTGGTCAACGCACAAGTATAAACGCCAGAGACGGCGTAGACGCTGTGTGTTGCCCACGTTCGTAGCTGCAGCGCAGAAGTAAAAACCAGGCTTAAGGCCTCTACATTCTTCATAATAACAGAGAAATTTGTTTTCCCTTTTTTGTTCTTGCAAGAAAAAAAATGACCACCGCTCTGGTTCGGGAGTTCTCGCAGCTTGTCCCCAAAACGTCATCTGGACAGAACTTATTTTTTCCGCAAAGTTTGGCCTATGAGAATTTAGGTGGGTGTGGTTAACTCAGAAAAGTGGTAGTGCTGATGCTTTCCGTCACAAGTCTTTCCTTTTTTCCCATTTCATCTGCAATCGCAAATGGTAAAAAACCAAGTCTTCCTCCTCCTCCACTTCAAACATGTCATTCTCCTCCACTGTCTCCTTTAATAGCTGAACTGCTCTTAAAAATCAACATGCAATTGTTAGTTCCTGGTCTTGAACCACTAAAGATATCAGATTTATCACTCATTTGAACCTAGATGAGTGTTTTAATGAGTGGTGCATGGATCTCTTATTCCTCCGGCAAAAGTTGTGAAGTTTGAACAACAGGATGCAGCGCAGTGTGACACTGGTACAGGGGGAAGAGGTTACGCGGTCTTGTGTAAACATGGTAAGATTACAAAAGAACCGTATCATCCTAAAGAACACAAATCCTCTTCTGCAGAAACCACTTCCAGTTTGACACTTTGCATAACCTGTATAATATGTTGGTCTGACTTGTTGTTAATGTCAGAGGAAGGAAGACGGAATATGTACGGGAATTAATGTCCATCATGGGTCACATTCACAAGTGGTGGTCTAATATTGCAGTTTTAAGAACCAGATCTGGCAACTTAACAAAAAAAAAAAAAGTAGAGCAGTAGGGAAATTGGCAAAACAAACGCTTCATATTGTGTTTGCAAATTAAATGGGCATCCTTTAAATGCTGAAATCGTTAATAACATTGCTTCTATGAACAATTAATACTGAGGTAACCCTCATTACTCTGAAGGATCTTCACTGCATAGCATCACATGCTCAGCTTCAAATGCACTGCTGTTCTTCAGCAAATTTGTATATGTAATTTTTTTAATTATTAATAATTCTTAGAGTCTTAATTGTACTTTTTCCATCAGAAAGTTGTTGCACCCTTAAGAAGGCTTTTTAAAATGATCATAATGGTGATACAGTTTGGCGCTCTGACCTTTTTGTTATTACTGTACGTGGCCTTGGGGTGTCATCTTTCTAATGGTTCTCATAAATGAGAGATGAGCACAAGTTTTCATTAGCCTCCAGGTTTAAACTGTATGAAAACAACAAATCAACCAATGCTTGTCTCTTTTATGGGTTTAACAGTCGGGACTGAAGCTGGCATCAGCTGGTACGGATCATGGTTACGGAGCCAAACCACAGTGAAATCCTGTGCAAGTGGCATATACAGGTTGAGTGAGTTTACATTGATCCATTTAGGAGTGTATTTCAGTCCCAGGAGTTGCATCTGTGTTAACAGCCGCTGAGCTGTTGGTAAGCAGCGTCAAATTGTTTCAGTTTATGACCTTATTCAGTCTGTGATTGTGTTATGTAGTGCTTATTTATTCTTAGTATACTATTACAGAGTACAGGAGTGCTCCACAATATCTACTCTGAGTAAAGGAAATGTATATAGTCATAAAAGAAATCAGAGGCATAAGACTCACACAAGTAAGTCAAACAAAAAACAAAACATGGTCATGATTCAGATTAAAGTGAGTTGAGTGGAGAAGATGGAAAATGTGCTCTGACGTGCCAAAAGGAAGATGTGGAGGGGCTTTGTAGTCCGGGTATTCTTTCTTCTAGTTGGTATGTTTACATTTCAGAGTTAATCGAATGAGGCGTTTGTGACGTTCATTCGTTTAATTCTTAACCCGGCTTTGTTCCTTCGGTTTCTGGGTCGGTGAGTAATGTTTAGTCACTTGGTGCAGAAGGGGTCCGCTGATCTGCTGCACCTGATCCAATCCCTGCACTGCCTTTTTTATTTTAAAGAAAAGAAAAAGAGAACTAAACCAAAAAAAGGAACATGAAAACAAAAATAAAAAAAACAAACAATGATATCAGATGTCAGAATTGAAATTATTATTACTGAAGCGTTAGATAAATAGAGTAACAGCTGTTGTTCATTACTAGTGACCTTCTGACCTGCTACTTCTTCTGAGTTTTGTCAGAACACAGACACCATATGTCATCAGAGATTGTTCATTTGCATTTAATTGTGCAACAGGAAGGAACCAATGCCCATATTTGGGCAACAAATCCAGCTAACAGGAACATTTACAAGTCCCTGAATCATCAGGAAAGGAGTCAGCCTCATTCCCCCATCACTCTGTTTCATGCTCATGAAATTCAATTCAATTTTATTTATATAGCTCTAGGTTTGTATCTTCTTTGACCTAAGTTTTGACATTAAATCTGTTTTTGTTCTCTGATGAAAGTTCTGATGGTTAAATTAAAATCTCACTTGGTTGTATGCTTGCTTAGTAATTATTAGTACATTTTGTTTTATTTTAGATGTAAATTTGTCCTAGTAAAGCTATAGACATGCTATAGTATAACAATGAATTTATTTAAAAAAAAAAAAAAGATCTTTTCCTTCATTGAAACTCTGTTTCAAATCCTCTTGTAATCACCTTCTTTATTCTCTCACTAATAGACTGATAACTGAAATGAACCATTTACCAACTTTAGCTGATGAAACACCGTTTTCTTTCTGTGTTTGAGGGGTCAAACGTTTTTGATGATTGCTGTAAATGAAAGAATAATATTTTTCTGTAAACTGTTTTGAAATGCATATGAATTAAATCTCCGTATTTTGATTTTTTTTTTAACAAACAGAAAAGTTTGTTCAAATTAACACACATGTTCCTCCAAAATAATAGACTAAAAATTGATGGATGGTATTTAGAGGGAACTTGATTGACCGATTAGTCTAATTTCCTCCAGAAAAAAAGAATAATTTATTCAATGAAGGAGATGGTCAATGAAGACGTAAATGTTGAGCCTCTTGGGTGTGTTTGTAGTAGACGTACTCGCCAAGAGTGACATAATGATAATCTGCAGTAATCTCTGTTTGTGTGCATTCTTACTTTAATCTGCACATAATCGCCTTTTTTAGTCCAATTGTAGTAGCGGCACTCGCACAAATGTGTGTTTTTGTGGTCTTTTTTTTTTTCTTCTTTTTTTTCTTTATTTGTATTGTTTTATTACTGATTACGCAAAAGATGAATTTGTTTTAAAAAAATAAACACCATCTTTGAATTTCAGTTTTACGTCTCAAGACTTAATAAATTATATCTTAAAATTAGACATAAATTTGAGATTAATCACACATTATTGAACATTATGTATTATATATTTTATAAGCTATTTGATTTGTTGAAATGCTGCTTTTGGAACCATGTTTCTTTTAAAAAAGAAGATAAGTTATGATACTTGTTCAGTATTTTTCCTAATCGTCAAACATATTCAGTTTTTTTGCTTTTTTTTTCTGAATATTGTGAATTTGTTTGCACATTTGCTCCTGGGAAGAGGAGAAACTACCATGAGTATTTTCCACCAATAAATGTGAATGCTCATAAATATCAGTGAACTCAAGCACAATTGTAAAGAATACTTGACCAGATTATTTTCAAGTAACGATCATCAGTTTCATCCTGACATGTAAAACCTTTGACCTTTGAAGGGTATATACTTTGTTTTTCAAATACGCTCGAAGCAGGATAAACTTGTTTACTGAGATACACAAGGCTACTTTGCCTAAAACAAACACACCTTAACAAACATAACCTGGACAACATCTGTGCTTTTGAAGCACTGTGGTCTTTCTCACACTTATCCTTGTTTTACTGCTGCACAAACGACAACGGAGGGTAAAAGTGGGCATTTGAAACACTGCCTGGGTCACATGTTCCTGATGAGGGATTTAGTAATAATAACAGACTTATGGAGAGAAAATGGATTATCTGGATAATCTCTGTATTGTGATGGAAACACAGAAGCTACGTTCGCTTCAGAGGTTTAAATGTTGCAGCCAAAGATTATATGTAAACTGCAAGCTTTGATTTTTCTGACATAAATCATTTATGTTCCCCTTACTTACTTCATCTTAAGTTTACATTGATTTGTGAACACTTAAAGAAGCACGTTGAAATTTCCTGGCACTTCAGTTTGGCTTTCGATTTAAATTTAAGTGCCAGGTCATGAAATGGCATGTTGATACCATACCAACTAAACATATGCCTGTTTGAGCCTTGTTCTGATATTTAGCCTAAAGCTGTTTCTGGCAAATCCAGAGTGCTGAGTGGTAATCGTTTCTGCTACTGGCCGACCGCTGTGGAGAAAACAATCTCTGAACAAATGCTCGGGACTCTGGCGGGCTGTTTCTGTGCAGACCTAAAGCCACCAGCTCAGACATGAGTCCTGATCTGTGCTTCCAGACATCGCAAACTTATCTGCTTGATTTGCAGCATCTAACGCTACAAACAGTCTGTCCTAATGATGTGATTGTAGCGACGTATCTGATTTGTCTGCGTGTGAAGAAAGCTCCAGTGGTGTAACGTAAATGACCTGATTAAGTCCATACTGTCTCGGCTTTATCAGAGCTGCATGACCTGCAGTCCTGTTATCATATTACAACCGCCGTTAAAATATTTGAATGACTCTTATCAGATCTCTAACCCTTTAATTTTTCTTTTGTCCCAAAAGGACCCCATGCTTCAGTGTAGTTATCTGCATGTGCTAATTTTCAAGATAAATCACTCTTTTTATATTATTTTAAATGATGAGCTTTGATTTTTATGAGGGTATGTCTCTGATTTTTTTCCCTCTTTTTCTTGACAGCTGCATGTAAAAAACAAAAAAACATTTTTTTTTTCATTTTTTTTTGTGTAGTGTCTGGAAAGCATCATACAGCAGCACAGCTGCAGCCCTGGCAGCAGCACGCAGTCGCCAGAACGGTACCCGTTTTGCCCATGGCTGGTTGTGACCCACAGCATCTCAAAGCTGGAGCACAGACATGTCCAGTCAACACACACAGCCGCTGAAGTGTTCAGACAGCCCAAACAAGCTGATGTGTGAATCATTCGGCCATACAAAGAGCAGGCATGACTATGGGCAGCTTTTTTTTTTTTTTCAGGGGTCAAGGTTGGGTTACATGTGACATTTTAAATTCAAAGTGATCCGTCTGTCTGCCTATCTGTCGTCAAAAAATAACAATACTGGAACCGCAGTGTTCCTGTTTAAGATCACTGTTACAATATGCTTTAAAAATGATAATAACCACAAAAAAAGACATATGTTGCACTCCTCTGGCAGCATGGTGAACAAGGCAGCTGGTTGGACTGACCAAATTCATCAGCTGGTTTTATTAACTCCTTCACTAAAATCACAGCTTATTTCTAGTGATATTATTACATCATGGCTTTTGTTACTTTCTGATTGGACATATACAGCCAGTCTACAGTATCCTTGTGATACGAATGTGTCATGGCTTCATGAAGATCTGTCCAGCTTCGTTGGCTTTCTTGTGCAAGAAGTCTGAAACAGTCCACACATGAACGTGCCCAACCCGTCTCTGCATCCTTTTACTTTGCATAGCAGACCTGTTTGCAGCCCTGCTCGCTCCACCGATAAAATGCAGAGTCAAATCCGATCGAGCACGCTGGTGGGATATGTTAAATGAAGGGTGCTACACTTAGTTTCATACAGAAAACTTATGTATGTTTTATTTTCTTTCACAAGTGAGGGGAAGAAAAATCGGTCAAATTGCATTATAAGGCCAGACTGTGACTAAAATGACTGACTGAAATAATGACATTACATTTTCCAGTTTCTCCTGTCTGTAAGCTGGTTACAAAGAGGCTACTGGAGGTCAGTTGTTCAGCCTGCAGCTCTCTGTCTGGTTTTTACACAATTGAAAACAGGACATCGTAGTCTTCCTGCTAGGAAGTCGATCTTACTGATTAGACATGCAATTGAGATTAAAATCAGCTGCACACACAAACAAAAGGTGCGGCGTAACTCACATGCGCGCTGATAGACAGAATTAGATATGCTGCAATTGATTATGGATCAGCGTGGTTTATGGTTCAGAGTTGTTGCAGCAGCAGCAGCCAGTCACCACTTACATTAATTACATTCACACAAACGTACGACTACAGCCAATGTCGCTCTGCCAAGTCCGGCCCCTCCCACTGTCTCGCATATGCAGCCAAACAATGATATAATTACGCCTCCCCCTCCCCCATCATCTCCCAGGGTCCTGTGCTGAGGCAGGAAGTCGCTGCCTATGTTTTAACCCCTTCAGCAACAAGAGATTTTTTTAGCAGATCTGAACTTTTCTGCGATGGAAGCGAGATCCTAAAAAGGAAGTGGCCGGTAGAGGGCTCGTAATCATGAGCCCTGCAGATTCCTGATAAAGTGTGTTTGTGTGAATGACGGGAGGCGATGCGAGGGAGATGGAAAGCAGCAAGCGATGACTGACACAATGCATCCCCGATACCAGCACCCCTGTTGACCTCTCGGTGACTCCCTCTCTATCTTTCTCTCTCATAAGTGGTTTCATGCCTGCAGCGATGTGGCCCAAATGCTATGAACAGGCCTACTCCGAACACTGACTGATTCTGGACTGAACAGTGATGCCAACTAGAGAGGAGAGGCTCTTACATTTGACACAAAGATGGAGGAGCAGGAAGCAAAGCTCAGTATTTTTCCACTGCTTCCACTCTGGTTTCTTCCTCTGTGCATCCATTTGTCTGTGCTAATCAGATGACTTTAGACCAAATGAACACTTGAGTCACAAGGGTGTCTTGAATTTCCACCTGGAGGTGGCTGGAAGGCAACTCGTAGCTTACAGATTCTTGACTGTCATTTTGGCAAAGGGGGTATTGTAATTGTTGCTGTAGTGAGTTCAAGACACTTGCATAAAAGTGGTTGCAAAGTAGTGTATAATTGTTCAGGTAGGAAAAAAAAAAATCTTCATGATTCCTTTGTGGGTTTTGACTCGGGTCTTTGTTGTGTTTCCTATCCCAGCTTGCTCCATCGTTGATTTGAGACGCGGGCCTGCACATGCCGACAGTGAGGGAGTTCCAAGATGTGCCTGCTGGCTCGCATGTAGGCTTTGTTAAAAATCATGTTGCGCGCCCTCAGTTGCATCACAGAATATCCTAACTTGCCTAAACTCGATCAGAGAAACTTCTTTTGCTCACATTGCAGAGCGAGGGTGGCACGTTGCAGACACACGTGCACAACAAGTGTCCACACCGGCTACTTTTCCTACTTGTTCTCTTTTTCCTCCTTCCTCCATCCTGTCTGCCCCAGGCCAGCCATTAGTACCCCCTCCCTCCTCCATCATCATCATCATCATACCACCCGCTCAAAGCGCCATTTGTTGTGTTTTGTTGCAGAACGGGCTGTTGGCCATCCTGTAGATGTTCGGTTATTTTTATCCTGGTTTGCTACTGAGGCTGCAGAAAAGCAGCGCGGGTCTTCATCCAGCTTTTGTTAAACCGTATCCCTGTGGTTGTTTATGCGTTGAACTGTCACTACGTTGACACATGCTTGCGCACACAGTTTACTCGGATGTTATCAGATGTATCAGAAGTGTAGTGCGCTATCACAGGAAGACATGCTGCGTGAACCTTGCAGGAGGCCCTCGCTGACCTACTTACACATCTAACTTGTCTACATGAAGCATTCGCCCTTCATATATGCTTGCAAATGTCATCAGCTATTAATTATTACCTAATAGCTATTATTTAATGTCACATCTACTCTAAATTTGTGTCATAACTATTAGTCTTAGTGTGTGAAGTTTTAATCAGATTTAAGATCCGTTAGACCAACTTGAAATGAAAACTGGGGCTTGTTACTTTGAGGTATTTGAAGAAGCTACAGTCAGGCGTTTTTGTCATCTCAGACACACACTTACACATGTGCAGCTTATGTTTTTCAGGTGAACGAGTCGGCATTAGCTCTGTCCAAGCATGATGCCCCTACAGGCACATCGCTCGACCCCCGTGAGAGAAATATTACCATGATCGACACGCACACATTCAGGATTCAGACAACATGCTCTCATACTGTCACGTCTCATTCTGCTCTGTTCAGCAGGAAGCCTCCAGACGAGCTGCGCGGCTGTCTGGTGCTCGCTTTGTGTGTGGCGGCGCTGCGCGAGTCATATTTTGCAAGCTTGTCAGGAAGAGTGTCATTAAATTTAAAGGCAGAGAGGATACAGTTGGGCAATTTGCCAGTTTACAGTATCTGTTTTGTTTCTCTGTTGACGCCGCTGATTTATACTCAGAAAAGGTTGTTGTGGTGCAGGTAAAATTACAGTTGTGGTTGTTGTCAATTACAAGCAAGCAATTACAGCTTATTACAGGGAGTATTTAGGAAAGATTTTGTGGCTCTAATGCCTTTTATTTAACGTTTAACTTTACGTCATGACTCATTCAGGAGGATCCAAGAGTCATTGTTTAAAACAAGTCGCTAGTAAGACCTTGGATCAACAGGTTTCAATGGTCATTCACCAGCGTTCCTGGGTCCTGGCTGTTGGTCTGTCTGCGTTGCATGTTTCTTGCTTGAAATCGGAGTCGAATCCAGAGAAACCGGGCTAATGCTTTGTTTTGAAGAGGAAAAGAATTAGGGTATCTGGCCAGGTGAGCGTTTCCCACGGCTGCGATAGAAGCTGTTTTCTTCAACGAAAACAAAAATCCAAGGACAAAGTTTGAATCACAACAAGAGACTATAGAGATGTAAGACAGGAAAGTGGAGAGGAGTTCTTTGTTTTTCTGTTCATTCATGTTGCGAGTATTAAAGTATGTCTATTAGTTTAGATGTCTGTGGTCTAAATTTAGAAGTGAAACGCTCAAGCAATCATGTGACTGGTTGTGTAAACATCAAACTGATGATACATCATTCCTCTTTCAAGAAAGACAAAAGTCACTTCATAAAAACATAAAAACATTTTTCTCTACATACCTTCTCTGATATTCGATATTGAAATATGCATCAAAAGCTTTCATGGGAACATAACTGTTAAAAACAATACTCAAATATCCTAAAAAGAGTTCAGAGTGAAGCATCTTCTCTGTTTTTTTTTCTGCACCTCTTTGAACCGATCCACACTGCTTTGCTGTCAATCCTGCAGAGCTTGCCAACATCATGTAGCCAGCGTTTTATACCAGACCACATCTGCAGACAACAGTAAAAGCCCCTCCAGTATCAGTAAGCTGGTCTGGGAGATTGTTTTGGAAATCCTCCCTCGTGATTCCCCGCTTTCTTTGTCTCCTCTCTGAAGCTTGTCTTCCGGCCTTTTCCAACATCTCCCTCGCCTCTTCCCCTCCCCTCCTCCTCTCTTTCAGAGAGCTCAACTCAGCTGCTCCCTCTTCCAGACGCTCTCCTTTAACCTCTTACCTTCCTTCCTCTTGGTGTTCCCCTCCCCACCACATTGAACCGTGTCTGTTTGATCATTGTCTAGAAACGGTCCGCATTTAAGCTTTTCAGTAGCACATTACATTTATTTAACTCGAGATTCCTTTTCTGCCTTCTTTTTGCCTCATTTACTGTTAAAAGAAGGCACATGGAAAGCACATCCTGTGCAGATCCTTCTTTGTGTCAGACGTTACCCCCCTGAATATGCATTTGGACCATATTGTCTGTCTTTTATATCTTTAACTTTTAAATTCTGCCACATAAGCATAATGTGTGTTAATAGCGTACACCGCCGTTGGCATTAATACTTAAAAGTGTGTCTTTTTGTCAGATTGTGTGTGTGTGTGTGTGTGTGTGTGTGTGTGCGTGTGTGTGTGTGTGTGTGTGTGTGGTACTTTGTTGACAGTAAGTCTGACACTTCCAGTCTCTATCTCACACACGCAGGCTGTCCTGAGATGAATTAAATCCTCACACCCCACCCTTTTACACACATTTCAGCTCAGATTTATTAATGCCTCATTTTATAATTCTTTAATCTTTGCGTGTGAGGTTTGAGCGGTGCTGAGTTTTTCGACTGTTTGGTTAATCTGACACACAAATGTGCACACGCAGCATGTTGTGCATGCTTGTGTGGCGAGTTGGAGGGCAGTTGGGCAGGTGCAGGGACAGCTGGTGTGGGCAGCTCCAACCGAGGGGGAGGACCGGAGCGACAGCGAGATTCCTAGAGAATCACATGAGTGTGGCGTCGCAGAAAAGAGGCAGAAACACTCGTATGAGCGTGCATGGACGCGCTCTTGGCACTGTTTTAAGATGGAGACTGCGTTAAACCTGCAACACACGAAGCACATGACCGATTAATCAGAAATGGATTAGGAAACAAAAAATAGACTCAATTCGAACTGTCCCTTTCTCAGAAGCGTGTGGCTTTACTCTAGCTTGAAATCACCTGCTAAAATAGAGAGCTCTGGGAATATAAGTCAGGAAAAGTACAGACTTTTGTAATTATTTTAAAAAAAAAAAAAAAAAAGTTGGAAGCCTCAATTTAGACGAGATAATTGAAGTCTTCTCTGTTATCATGTGCGTCCTGTAAGCGATAGGCTGGAAGCGGTCGGTTCGGTTTAACCAGAATAAAGCCCAAATGACTATCCTCCGTATGTCTTAGGCCAAGTAACGCACTCTACATTGTATTTCAACACTGGCGTTGATGAACGTTCACATATTGGACGAGCCAGACCAGTTGTTTTCCTCCGGCTCACACTCCTGTTGCTAAGCGGCGGCTGGACAAAGATGGCAGAAACATCCATCTTAAGTAATTCCTTCAGAATTTTCACTCATACTTTCGATTCTGCTATGAGCCAAAACTTGACATCCACCTGTCCAGTTAAATGTCTATATATTCTTTATTTTGGGAATCGTGGCTATGATGACCCGTGCAGCGGGAAGATTTCTTTGTCAGTGAGTCATGTATTATTCATGTTTACAGTTCTGCTTTCTTGCTCTTCACTGTGTCATTGTTGCCTGGTAATCTTTATAAAAAATACCACTGGCCGTGTTGGATCTGGAAATTTAAACTACTGATTTTTCTGAAGGATGCTGGTGGAAGATTTAAAGAAGAAGAAGAAGAAGAAAAATGGGTATTCTTAACAAATGATACAGAAAAGACAAAACACATTTGTTTCTCAAGCAGATGTTTGCTTTTAGATTTGCATCTCTGAAAGCAAATATCCTCTTAATTCAGAATCCAAAGCTCACAAAAGCCGTCTACATGTCTGTTTCACGCGTTCTTTGTCTCCTTTCACCGCCATGTACATGTGATGGGTGAGCACTGCCCTCTAGTGTCCAGAACTGGACATTCACCAGCCACATGTCATGCAGAGAGATGCACCAGTTAACAGAAGATACGTCATTTAATTAAACACGACTGTTAAGAGGAGATCATTTGTATTGTGTTGTGAGTTTTTCTGGTGTTCTTGTTCCTCACTCTGCTCTCGCATCTTGTTTCGTCTCTGCAGGAGGAGGCTATCCCAGAGCTGGAGATAGACGTGGATGAGCTGTTAGACATGCCCAGTGATGTGGAGCGGGCAGGCAGAGTCAAGGTTGGACACATGTGCACAGATGTACCAGCAAGCATGAAACCAAACCAGTATCTCACCTATTTTTTTTCTTCTTTTTTTTACAGGACTTGCTGGTTGACTGTTTTAAGCCTACTGAGGTAACTTCAGTCCATCTTCCCCTCCATCATTCCCTTCTCCTCTTCTTCCATCCCGCACCTCACGTGTTCTGTTCTTCCTATCTCCGTGCAGGACTTCATCTCAGAGCTACTTGACAAGATCCGAGGAATGCAGAAGCTCTCTACGCCTCAGAAGAAATGAGAATGTCCCTTCTTGTGCTACATACTTCCTTCTTTATCTTCTTCTTCAGCCCTCACCTCTTGTCTTCCTACCGCACCCCACTCTATTCTCTCAATGTCAGCTTTCTTCTAATGCAGATCATGAAATGAATCACAACCAAACGTGTTTTTGCTTCTAGTTGGACCCTCTACATCCTCTTTTGCCTCCCTGGATTAAGACCTTCATGTCACTTTACTCCTTTTTTTGTTCTAACCTGTTGTTAGTGAAGCAGAAAAAAAAAACAAATCAAACTTGTCTGTCTTAATCCAGGCACTTTCCCTCCTCTTTTTCTTCTCTTGCATCCATCATATGGCTCTCCTCTTCCTCATCCACCCCCCACCCCCCCCACCCTCCATCTGTCTGAGGAGGAGCAGAAGAGGAGTTGAGTCCTATAATTACTGAGAGCTGGGCGGGTAACAGTGGGAAGAAGTGCAAGCGAAAGTGCCAGCCGCAGCCAAAAAAAAAAAGAAAACGTACTGGAAGGCTGAAGATGAGGGAGGAAAGTTGGAAAGAGGAAGCAGAGCCTAATCAATGCTTAAGCCTTGCAAATCATTAGCTTTTTTTTCCCTGGTTCTGTTTGAGGGCATGGGGATCACTTCACTTGATTTTTTTTCTTTTTAATTACCTTTTTCGGGGAGGTTTGTTACAGCTTTTGCTAATTATTCCTCCCTAGGAAAAAAAAAAGAGGCATTGCTGCAGTGGTGCATTCAAAGACTTGTCTTCTGTGTGTGTGTGTGTGTGTGTGTGTGTGTGTGTGTGTGTGTGTGTGTGTGTGTGTGTGTGTGTGTGTGTGTGTGTTAAAATATCTGCACTGTGTCATTTTGGGGAAGACAAATCTCAACCTCTGACCACAAAGAATAACGTATGGTGTATCTTTAGTACAGCAACGTGGAAACTGGTGATTGAACCTTTAAAAAAATGTAAAAAAAAAAAATAAGTCACTGGTCTGCTGCTGGGGCCGTGTGACCAGATGTGTTTTAGACTTGAAAACAAAAAAAATCGATCTGACGCTTAAGCGGTAGTGGTTCTGTTTCTAGGCTGAATGTGAATGATTTCAGAATAATAAGTGTGTCTTTTTTTTCCTGGAATATGTAGTGCAGCCAGAAGAGGCTCTTCTGCAGCCACTGCTGTGCAGCGCGAGCGTGCACGTGTGTCCGTGCTGCTCTTTGCTACTAGTGTATGTTGCTACATAATGTACAGCAACATCTGTTATAGTATGGAGTGATTTTTTTTATTTTTTGGGGGGTTGGGGGGCGGGGCTTGTGTATTCTGCTGTTCTGTATGACAGATTTTTTTTTTTTAGTATAGGACTGGTTCCTGTTTTTTTTTTTTTTTTTTTTTTTTTTTTTCATTTTCATAAATACACTGACAGTTTAAAAGGGGAACCCAAAACAAAGCTGCCTTTTTTTTTTTGTTTTGTTTTGTTAAATCACAGCATCCCAACCCATCTTCCCCTCCTCACTCTCTCTTGCTCTTTTTAAGAAAATGATAAAATGACTGTGGCATTTTGATCTCAAATCTGAGTGTAGAATATTCCCTCCCGTGCCTGTCATGTCTCTACTCCCCCAGGAAGATGTCTGAACAGGAGGGAGTTCATTGTTACGAACAGAAGCTGCTTAATTGTGTTTACTGTCTCTTTCACAGACACGCGCACACACACACACACACACACACACACACGGGGCATGTTGGAGGCGGGGGAACTGTTACCGCGGCGACAAACTCAGCTGCCTCTGACACAGATGTGCAGAGACTGAAAGTGATACAGGTCCACAGTTGTCACAGGATGCGTGGACTTTCCCTGCAGCTGCCAGTTGCTTTTTAAAGAACGGGCCATCTGTCTCCGATCCTGGACCAATCAGATCAGAGACCGACGCTCTCTGGCCAACAGCAGGAGCAGTAACATTCACTGTGATCGCTGTGACCAATTGAGAGCACCTGCGGTGACAGCGACCGTCACCGCTTGCCCCAGACACACACACACACACACACACACACATGCACACACACTGTCCCATGTTCATCCTGCTGCTTTGTCATTTCTCCTTATATTCCCTCCTTTCTCCCCCCATCCATTTCCATCCTTCTCTTCCCTTCCTTCAGTTTTTTAAACAGATGTTGCCTTAGGTATTATTTATGTTACACAAACCAAAAAAACAGGAGACCTTTTTTTTTTTTTTTTTTTTTTTAATTTTAATTTTATTTTAAAGTAACACAAACTGTGTTACTAAGCAGAACTACGGCGCGTGGAGAAGCATGGATCTTCTGTTGTTCCTTGTTTTTAATTTTTTTTAGAAGTTTGTTCAATACTTACTGTAGGCCTTGATACAGTGACTCTGTTTAGATCAACAATGTTATTTACATCGACCGTTTGAATACTGGTCTGTTTTTATTGTGATTATGACACTTCTTGATCCCGGGCCTTGGATTAACATGTAGTTAAACAAAAATCCATTCAGATGCATCTTGGTGCGATTGCTTTTGCCTTCTTTGGTGTTTCCAGATTGAGCACTCAGCATTTTGTTTTGTTTGTTTGTTTGTTTGTTTGTTTGTTTGTTTGTTTTTGCTCACAAAGCACCTGGCAACTTCAATCAGTAGCTGAATTTGAGTGGATTTTAATTTATAAATCCAGGTTTGGATTATACCTTCTTAGACTGTTATTGACAAGTCTGTTTTTTTTACTGTTTGGGAAATTTGCAAAAAATAAAAAAAGAAATAAAATATATATACCGATTATCATTGATGCTAAGTACAAGAGCTAAAAATACATTGGAGGAGTGGCGGTGTTTTTGTTTTGTTTTTTTTTTGACAAGGATTAGACAAACCAACAAACAAATGTAGCAATATCAACAACAGGTTTTGTTTTTTGCCCAATTTTGTTACACTTTTATGCAACTTTAATAAAAACATGTAAAATGGAGAATGTTCTTTTTGTTGTTTTTTCACTTCTTATCTGTAGACAACCCTGAATCAGTAAGTCTGCGTGATGTTGGAAATACAAGATTAATCATAATCAAAGATTGGAAAGAGACTGCAGTGTTTGTCTTCTGCAGTGCAAAATAGGTTTAAATGATTGAAGTTTCAAGCTTAAACTAGACTTCAGTGATCTGCTCTCAACTCTGCACTGAGAAACAATTTAAGATATATATATATATATTATATATATCCATATAAACAAGGTGTTTCTGGGAAGCCTTTGTCAAGCTCTATATATTATATTCATTAATACATCTTTGAAATTAACTGCAAAAAATAATAATATAGAGAGAGGGAACCCTCACGTTGTCGTTGTCCAGAGGTGCTGTTGATTCCTCCCGGGCTTGAAAACATCTCAGCCATCGCAAAGTTAAAATGTGTGTTACGTCCCTAATTGTGCTGTAGTTGTGCTACTAATTGAACTTTACTCCTGACCACAATCGGCAAAGGGCGTTATCAGCAATCCGTCCCAAATCTGTGTCCTTAGAAAAGCTGAGGGCAGTATTGAGGCATCCATCCGTCCGTGCGCTTTCCAACAAAACAATGCATTTTACACAGCTCACAAAGACAACTTTCACAATTCTGCATTTTTACTCAAGTACGAGGTTTTATTAGTTAGAATACGAGGACTCTCAGACGGATATAGCCAAACGGAACGTTGGAAATAATGTCATAATTGATGTCAGCGCAAAGCATCAATCTCGCTCGTGCGTTGTACCAAGTGGCTTTGCATGATTTTGGTGTCACGCTTTGGTTGATTTTTTTGGTTGTTGGTTTGGTTGTTTTTGCTGTTCATTTTTATACGGAAGGTAAAAACAAACCCAGTGCGTCAAAAAAAGAGAGAGAAATATAAAAAGCCATCTGCTCTCATCCAACCCACTTTCATCTTTCTGGTTTGCTTTGGGATTAATCAAATTATTATTTCTGACTTCCTTGAATAAGTCTGTCTTATTTCAAATGAAATTAGTTTTACTGACAATACCAGTTTATTTAGAAAAAAATGGTTTACATTTCAATATAGAATAAAAAAGGGTTTTACTATATTATATTATATTATATTATATTATATTATATTATATTATATTATATTATATTATATTATATTATATTATATTATATTATATTATATTGTATTGTGGTTTAGATTAACTGGAATGTGATTGGGTGACCAGGATTTTTCTGCTTTGTGATTGAACAGAGGACTGCGGGACGTCTGCTCCTATTGGACACGTGGAAACCCGCTCTCGGCGGTGATTGGCTGATTTCGGGGATCTCGGAGTCCGGCAAAGTGTCGAACTGAAGAAGAGCCAGTCGAAGAGGAAGTACTTTTCAAAATGTATTTTTACTTGTAAATCAAACTTCCAAACTTTCTGCAGTTTTGTCAACGGGAAGCGGTGAGCGGTTTTTGGTGCCCGTCTGCCGTTGCGCGGGTGGTTATTTTGTTTCCAGGCTGCTCGGACCGATAACGTAACGTTATTCGTTAATCCGTGTGCGGTCCAGCGGGCTCGTCAGAAAGACGCCCCGGAGTCTTTAATCACCTTCAAATGGAAAATTCATGGGTTTTCTATCAATCACGACACCTGTTTGGACAAAGATGCCTGTCAGCAGAGACGTTAGTGTTTGAATGTGACGGGAATCCAGCTGTTACGGTTGTTAGCTTGTGTTGCACTTGACTTCACTGCGGTCCGGTCTGCCGTTCATTTTAAAACTTAAATGAAACACGGCTCTAACTCAACGTGTGGAGACCTGTCAAACGCGTTTAATAAACGCGCTTGGCGTTCATTTGATATTTTAGCGCAAACTCCGCTTTTATTGTCGTTATAGTTTACCGTTTTACTATATGACGTCACGGAAGCCACCAGAGGTCAATTTGGGTTTAATGAAACCGCACTTCCGGTAGGAAAATAAAATAAAAGTACTAATTAAACGTTAATATAAATTTTGTAGTAATAGTTACGTTACTACTGCGTCCATGTGGTTTTGTAACTCGCTTTGTAAGAAAATCTAGTTTATTTTTCTTCTTTATTTTGAACATTATTGAGGGAAACGGAACAACTTCCGGTCAAGGGCTTTTGTTTTTTGTAAACCGCCTTTAATTTCTGCTCCATGTAATTTCACCTGTATTTCTTTGTCACTTCATATCTATATTGTAAATGGTCAAAAGTGCAGAATAGCTGGGGTTTTTTTTTCTTTCTTAATCCAGTCAACTAAACTCCTCACAAACTGAGGTGGTCCATTCACTTTGTGTTTCCAGCCTGCCATGCCTGCCCAACCCCCTGTGAGGGAGCCGGAGGAGGAGATGGAGGCTAAAGGAGAGTCGCAGCTCCCTGAGGCCAATGGACAGGTGGAGGAGCCAAAAGAGAAAAGAACAGGGGGTGGGGGAGGAGAGGAGACAATGGAGGAGAGCATGGAGGAGAGGGACAGTGACTTGGAGGACAGTGAAGACGAAGAGGAGGAGGAGGAGGAGGATGAGGAAGAAGAGGAGAGTTCAGGTAATCAATTTTAGGTGTCCGACTACTGACTGCAATGAATGACAGACAGATGTATGACTTTACGTGTCTCTGCGTTCTTCACGAAGAGATGGATGATGAAGACTGCGAGCGGAGAAGAGGAGAATGTGTAGATGAGATGATGGATCTAGAGAAACAGTTTCAGGAGCTGAAAGAGAAGTAATTAAAATCAACGTCTACCAGATATTTTAAAATAATCTCAGTCTAACATGCAGTGCGTCCACAGGCTGTTTCGGGAGCGGCTGAATCAGGTGAAGGTGAAGCTGGATGAGGTGCTGACGGGGAAGGCTGGAGAATACAGAGAACCACTGGCTGCACTGCAGAGCAACATGCAGATACGAACGCAAGTGGCTGGTAACTAAACATTTTTAAGAACGAGAGAGGAGATTAAGTTGTGTTTCAAGCCTACTATTTAATTTATATGTAGGAAATTGAAATGCCTATAGGAGCGTTTGTTTGGGCCTGACTTTCTCTGCAGTAGTGTTTGAAGTTTGCTTGTTTTTCTTTATTAATTATAAAATGGTTTTCTCACAGTTTCAGTCCTCTAGGACTTCTTCAGCATGTTTGCAGTAAATAATGATAATACGTTTAGATTATCAGTCAGGATGGCGTCACTGTCTGGCTCTGAGGCGAATGTCTGTCTCTACCATCCCGTCATTGTCTGTTTCTGCAGGAGTGTATAGAGAATTGTGTCTGCAGGTGATCAAACACAAGCATGAATGTGAAGTGCAAGGAGCAAAGCAGCATCTGGAGGTGATTCACGCTCATACAGAACATTAGAAACGTAATTCAGCTACATCGGTCTAGTTTGTGGGAGTTGGCGCCATCTAGTGGCGTAAATTCTTTATGGCAGCCATCTCGATATCACAGCCTGCCACACCGTGTGTGTGTGTGTGTGTGTGTGTGTGTGTGTGTGTGTGTGTGTGTGTGTGTGTGTGTGTGTGTGTGTGTGTGTGTGTGTGTGTGTGTGTGTGTGTGTGTGTGTGTGTGTGTGTGTGTGTGTGTGTGTGTGTTGCAGAGTGAGCGGACGTTGCTGTTTGATGCCATGAAGACAGAGCTCCTTGAAAAGATAAGGAGACTGGAGGAGGATAGGCAGAACATAGACCTCACTTCAGGTAAATGTCAAACTCAAAGGTGTAGTTAAATTTAGATTACTGCGCCACCTTTCAGGCTGCAGACCGGATGCTGTAGATTGCTTATCACTCAACTTGAATTTTGTTGTAAATTAAAGCCAAATGTAGTCTGACCTGCCTGTTCACACTTCAGGCTTCTTGTTTCTGGTCTCCCGTCCCAAAATCTCCACCGCTCACCACACCACTGCAGCTCTATCAGGCACTAAACTATTTGTTTAAAATTAATTTATTTGAGTTCATTTGTGCTGCAGAATATTTGGCTTTTATATAATTTGGCAAAAACGAACTTCAGCAAACAGTTTTACATTGAAAGTGTTTAAAAAGAAACGAGGTGTTAATTTGTTTAAGCCTTTTCAGAGCTTTAACAGTTTTTACTGTAACTTATCCACAATAGAGACGTGTGCAGTATATGTTTTATTAATATTTAAAGATGTGTAGGTCTCGCTGTTTTTCCCTGTTTCAGAATGGAGTGATGAAATGAGAGGCAAGAAGTGTAAAAGAAAGAACCTGCTGGGTCATTCAGAGAGAAAGAAGAAAGTAGCTTTGGTTTCAGGTAAGGTTCTTTCTTCTAAGGTGACGGCTGAACATGCAACCTGCTAGGTTGGATAAGTTAAGATGTGCAGATGGTTGACTACCCAGCGTCTGTGTCACAGGGCCTTTCATCGTCTACATGCTGAGAGACATTGACATCCTCGAAGACTGGACCGCCATCAAGAAGGTGACGCCTCTGCTTGTAATTCTCACCGTTCTCAGCTGCTGAACAAGAACGAAATCAGTTTCGAGAGTTGTTTTTTGTTTTTTTTCTCTCTTTCTCTCTGTTTTTAGGCAAAAGCAGCGCTGTCACCAATAAAAAAGAAAGCAGAAAGTGAGTCTACTCCTGAGCGCACACATACAGAAAGCATGCTGCAAACATCTTTACTCCATCTAATCTCCTTTTATTTCTTACAGAGCGGTGATGACGGACAGGAGGAACCAACCAGGAAAAGAAAAAACAAACACTCAACACTCTTGCATTTCCAGCTACTTCTCCTTGACTGAAACTCAACAGAATGAGGATTATTTTATTTTTTGTAGCAGCCCCCCCAGCACCCTGTTGCTTCTTTGTTGCTATTTAAAACACATTCTTAATGATATGACAACCACGTATTTATAGAATGATTTATAATGCGATTAAAGTTTTTATCTTTTATGATACAAGCTTTTGTGTGTGTATTTTTGTCTTCAGGTGGGTTCATTTGTTTTCATTGTGTAGATTTTAAGTCTTTTTATTTATTTATCTTTAGATTAAACCCTGAACGGCTCGAACGCCGTTGGTGTAACGATGTGTGGAAATGACTGACACCTAGTGGTCAAAAGGGGCGTAGCAGCCCTCTCACGCCATCCACGCTGGTTAACTGAATGTAGAAAAACAGCAGCGCTGAAATGAACGCTTTACAAAGAGATTTTCTTGTTTTTTCATTACAATAAACTTCAAAACTGCTACCTACAGATATCTAATGGTGAGTTTAAAAGAGGCGACGTAGATGTCTGTCTGGAGCACAAATCGCTGAATGAGTAACGGATCTGAGATGAGAACGAGTTTGGGAAGTGTTTATTTGACAGTAAGAGAAGGACAAAAATGAGGCGCATGTGTTTTCACATGGCAGTAAAAGCCATGAGAAACCAGAAAGAAGTGTGATAATAAAGTGCTTGTTTTCCGTGACTTGTTCCTCGTCGTCTCTCAAATCTGCCAAGCGATGCACAGTGAGATGTTTCTATCAGACTTCTGAGTGACTAGTTGGAGCAGAAAGCTGAGGTTTGTTTTCTAGTGCAAACAATCTGTTTTTAAAGAGCAGTTTGGGAAAAATGACACCAGTTTTTCCTATAACTATTTTATATAAACCCCTTTCCTTCTCTCCCATTAGTTTTTTTTTTTTTTTTTTTTTTTTTTTTTTTTTTTTTTTTATACAGGTCAACCCTCGACGTCTCTTTCTTTGACTTGGCTGTTGGTCGTCTCGGTGGGGTGCTGCGTCACAGATGCCTGCTGAGTTTGCGAGCCTGTCTCTCCCTGGCTTCGAAGGCCGCTTTGGTGTCCAGGAGCTCATCCAGCTGCCGGCGGATTCGGGCCATGTCGAGCTGCGTGGTCTCGCACTGCTCTCTCAGGGCGGCCGACTCCACCCTCAGCTGCGTGGCGGCCAGGGAGAGCTGCTCGCTGCGCTCGCGGCACTGCTGCTGCATCCTCTTGGCGTCGCCCAGCAGCGACTCCACGCTCACCACCACTGAATCACACTGGTCGCTAGACATGTCCTGGGCAGAGACGGCGGAGGTCAGAGGTCGAAACGGATGCTTTCGATCTGGACACACTGAAATAAGTTGTTTAAGAGCATATTTACTAGAACATGAAGCATAAGCCCTCAACTAGAGCTCTCCTGCCAAAACAGCAGATCAAGTGAATCAATCGCTGGCTGTTAAGTCCAACACAGATCAACAGGTTTAAAAGCGAACATTTGATCTGTGGTGATTGAAGTAGCTTAAAGAGGTTTATCGTGGCTTATCTCAGCCCGCTGCTACACTCTGTTTCTCTTTTATCCTCATCCTGCCAGCAGTTCCTCTGCCTGGTTTCCTTGTTTGTTTCAAGTTACACAGCTTGTTTTTCTAACCAGCAGTTAAAAGACGAAGCAGAAGGCGTGATGCCATCTCACCATCGACTCCAGGGTCAAACTGATCTCAAGCCTTGTGGTTCTGGTCTTCTGCGACTCGCGTTTCAGGCCTCGCTCACCGTTGTCCAGAGTGCTCTCCCTTTCTCTTGTTGTAGATCTCAAAAAGCACGAGGTAACTCCAGGAAATGAATCCTGTTTTTTAGGCGTAGGAGGTGGATGTTGGCTTACAAGACAAGAGATGAGAGTTTACTTGTGTCTCGGCGCTCCGTCCTCAGCTGTGCTCCTTTGTCTAGTCATGCCTCATCTTTCTTGGTCTCTTCAGTGAGCTTTATATTCTACCTCAGGTTGAAGTGAGGTCAGGTAATCCACGGAGATAAGACATTTAGGGGTGGGTGTAAGCTCTGCCGGTCTATTTTGATCTTCCTGTAAGACGCCCAATAATCAACGCCAGATCAAGACTCAAAAAGAAGCCATGACATCACTCAGTTTCCCACAACCAGGCTTGAAGGAACGGGGTTTGTGTACAGACCATAAAAGTCCTCTTAAAACAAAAATCATTTGGACCACAACTTTATTAATATCAACACTTACAGAATAAAGGCATGACCAAAAAGAAAAGTGACAGTATGGAGCATCACATCTCAAACAAAATCTTCAAAACACCTGCGTAAGACATCACAAAGCACAATACTAAAATAGAAATGAGATTCAGTTTGGGGTCAACCGCTAGAGGGCGACATTGTTCAACATATCCACGTTTCTAGTCCCTCTTGCAAATATAAACAAGGAACACATTTGGGTCAATGTATTTCCACTTTTAATCCAGACAAATGCCTCTAGTAGCATCATCACAATCGGCTCACATTTTTATATTTAGACTTTTTCTTCAGAGTAAGATTTTGGAATAAGAAAAATAAAGCATTTGTAGATGTATA
Source organism: Xenentodon cancila (assembly GCA_014839995.1). Lineage (NCBI taxonomy): Eukaryota > Metazoa > Chordata > Actinopteri > Beloniformes > Belonidae > Xenentodon > Xenentodon cancila. Next base: position 17,682,194 of record CM026212.1, read on the forward strand.
CACTGCTTTTGTCTGAGCTGTCACAGGTGTTGAAGTTTAGAGATTTTGATCACATCAGCAGTTTAAGACAAAATAAATTAGTTTCAAAGGCACAGAGAAGAAGACTCCATCTTTTCAGGAAGTTTAAAGCTGCCCTATGTAGAAATACCACTTCCGACCACATGGGGCAGCATATAAGAGAAAAGCCCCCATGTGGCCAGAATGGGTATTGCCACATAGTGGTTTTTAAAAATATGTGACGCTGACCTGCTGTGGCCTGTGTAGAGTTTTACAATTTAAAATAATGTTAATGATTTATAATGCAAAAAAGAGCTTCAAGTAGGAAACACTAGTCATCAAAACAAAACATCTGAGCACTCTTGCAGTATAAAAAAAACAAACCTGTTGGATGTGTAAAGAAAATATAAGAAACACAATCCGAATGAACAAATTCACAGACGAGCGTCTAAAAAAAACAAAAACAATAAAAGTCAGACGTGGCAAATGCACACTCGATCTTAGGGCGACGCGCTGAGCTCTCTGCTTCAGATTTACTCTCAGAATCAAGCAGAGGCTCTGCACCATTGTGGTTTTATTGATGTGACTTTTCCTGATGAGGTGCCCGAGTGGCTGTACAGTAACACCTGAAACTTGGATACGTGAGCGTACATACTACAAATGTGTTTACCGTTTTCCAACCATCCCAGATGATCTCTTCGTGACTCTGTCTGTGCATTTATGACGTCGTGGTGACCTCCGTCCTCACTGAGGCCTCGCGGGATGGTTGACAAATGGCTCCCTTTCTGCAGCCGTGCCATCCGATTCACCAAAGAGCCCTCCGCCCGGCACGGCGAAGCCGCCCGCAATCGCCTTCGGCCCTGAACTCTGACGCCTCTGCACGACCATCAAAACCCCGATGAAGATCCAGAAGAAGAAGTTCACCCACACCGCCGTCTGAGAGGGATATAATAAGGTAAATGACCGGTCGCAGTCGCTTTGCTTTGTCAACTTGCATGAAATAAGGGAGTTTAGATCGAATCTACGTAGCTGGTACCAGTCAACAAAAACTGACCTCGGCTTTGTGTAGATTAGTGTAGAAGTTCTGTCCATGCAGTGGGGTGGACCAGTTTTTAGCCTGAACTTCATCACATCTTGAAAGAGAGAGAGATGGAAAACAAAAAAAAAAAGACTTTAAATTAAAAAGCTGATAAAAACAAACAGTTTAAGTGTTTCAATGAACAAATGATGCACAACCTGCCACAGTTCCCTCTAAAATCCTTACGAAACACCACATGTGTCAAGATAAGGGAAACAAAATTTGAGCAATGCTGAATAGTTGAGTAACGCTTAATAACTGAGTATCGACGGAGAGAGTACTGAGGAATACCTGCATGCAAGATGCATCCTGCCATCGCTTGGACAACAAAGGTTCAAACTTTACCACGAAAAGATGCAAACACTGTTTATAAAAGGTCCAGGACAGCCGCAGTTTGGTCTGGTTAGTCTAAGTCAAGGAAAACCGCTCCCTACTCTCATGAATCATGATTAAGTGCATCATGGATAAACTGAACTACCATGAGGACGTCTTTATTGCTTTACACTTATACATGTTTGAGTCAACATTTGCTTTCATCCATAGATGGTTTTGCTTATTTCAGCAAGACAGTGTAGAGCTACTTTCTGATCGTCTTACGCTGACACAACTCTGTAAATGAGTCCATGTGAAGCATTATGAAACAACACGGCGAAGGAGGAGTTTTAAATGGACCAGTGTGTAACTGCAATGAGATTTTATCTATAATTTAAACTGAATCCCACGTTCTTTGTTGAAGTTTTGATGGTCTTTCTTGGTCAGTGAGGTCTTTAACATGTAAACGGCTTCAGTAATACCACTAATATCAGATTCAACTGAGTTCAGAGCATGACGTTAAAGTTTAACAGCATTACGCAAGTCTTTATGATGCTTTGATGGTTAACCTTTGATAGTCACAAAGGGAAAGGAGCACAATAAAAAGGGTCTGCAACTGTCTTGTGACCAATGTAACATAATTACAGGGGAAGAAATGATTCAAAGACAAACATGAAGTCTCTGTTGATGATTCAACTGACGGTATAGGAGGCATAAAAAAAAATAAAATAAAGAAATTAATGTGATTTGTCCTGGAAAAAGGAGAAAAAAAAAAGAATCCAAGCGAACCCAAAGTGAGTTAGTTTAGTCTGCAAGTTTTCCGTGAAAGCTTCGGGTTTATGCAGACGTGTCCTCGCACGCCTGCATCTGTAGTGTGTGTGTTTGCACGTGCGTGCGCGTCACCTGGTCACATTTTGAAAGTTGCGTGTGAGCGAGTCGCAGAGCGAGTCGCGTCCGATCTTCAGCATGCAGCCCGAGATGAGCAGGAAGAACAGGAAGATGCCGCACGCAATCATGATCAGGTTCATCCACACGCGCTCTCTGGGGGGCAAGAAGAAAGAGAAAGAGCCGGGAAATCAATGCTGTGAAGAAAAACAGAAAGGGAAATAGAAGACGTGCTCCTTTCCTTGATGATCAACATTAAAAAAAAAAATTATTCCTATTTCTACACCGCCTGCGGACCACTGTGGTGGTTTGGGCTCAATAGTTGTAAACCGCAGCTCATTTAAAACAATAGACAATATAATTATGGGAGGAAATGTGCTCCAGGAAACACACATAACAGTCGGTCACCTTTTCAACTCCCCCTCGATGCAAAGACAGTACAGCCAGTAGAGAGACAGCGAGAAACACACCACCGCCACCATGATGGATACGGCCGATATGAAGTAGCAGAGGGAAGCAGAACTGGACGACTGGACGTTGATGATGTTTGCTGTCGTGTTGTAGCTGGCGCGTCCGTACAGCATGCACAGGCCTCCAAAGTTACCCTGACAAGGAGACGGAACGACAAGAGGTGAACCTTTAGGTGTCTACGCTATCGACTTGAGTTGTTTACTGCTTTACCGTTTAACTTGTAAAGAGAAAAAAGGAGAAAACAGGAGAACCAGTGAACACTCTCAGAGGTAGAGCACACAAAAACCAGATACACTATGCAGCGGCCCAGAGTGAAGTCGGTTTGAGGCTGGGAACATGACTAATAAGGACACAAACCAGACGCACCACTTTCTGCTGTATTCGAGTGCTTCTTATCACTCATGTTGATATTTTTATGCATTTTCATAATTTTTTTTTGCACCATACCAAGAGAATTTATATAAAGCATTGAATTGATTTCTAATATGATTGATTGACAGTCGGCTCAGCCAATGGCTAGCCGTTATCACTTCCTCATTTGTAATCATCGTGCAAGATCACTTAAAGGTTCTGAATTTCAGTTTTAGTTCATTTTACTTAACTATCTGGTTCGACTGGTGTCGATCACAGAGGACAGAGAGGTCCAGCGCTGTTGTTAGGAGTACCGCCCCGGACAGATCACCAGTCCACCACTCATGTCTGTCTTTATTTATTCATTTTTGTTGGTTTTTATTATTTAATTTTCAGCACAGGCTGACTAAAGCAGTAAATGACCAGACATTAGAGGACTTGCCACTGGCCATGGACGATAAAGTCCAGGGGAAGGACCCTCTTAAGAAAACCCTTGCTTTGCAAAAGTACACACTTGTAGATGCAATATTCCATCTATGTGGGAATGCTGGGGATGCAATATTGCACCTATGTGGGAATGCTGGATATGCAATATTGCACCTATGTGGGAATGCTGGGGATGCAATATTGCACCTATGTGGGAATGCTGGATATGCAATATTGCACCTTTGTGGGAACTCTGCAAATTACAGCTGGGAAGTACAGAGGCAAATGAAGAGGTTACCACGAAGTCCGTGTGAAAGTGACAATAAATCCCCGAAGTGTCCAACTTGGACGTAACTTCCCCACGGTCTGAGCATCCGAGTCACAAGATTAACTTACAACTCGTGCGCGTTCCCGGAGTGCACACGAATTTCCTGACTGGTCAACAGAAAGTCAGTATCAAAGCAAGTTTTACGAGAATTTGTAGGGGGAAAAAGCGTCGCCTTTAGTGTCGGACGGAGAAGTGGGTCTGAGTGTGGAAAAAGGCGCTCGCGCTGTAATCAGGAAATCCGAGGAAAGTGGAAGCGCGTGCCGCTTCGAAGCTCCTCGCGCTCTGCGTTTGATGTGTGACAAGCAGAAGAAATACGACGTCAAATCAATGACGCTGCTCGGAATGCGAGAAAACGCAAACTAGATGTGTCACGATACTGTCATAAAGTGGTCAAAGATTATTTTCCTAAAAGAAAAAAACAGATGCATTTTTTTTTTTTTAAATATAAAGCTGTTTTAGTTCTGGTTTTCTCTTTTGTGAACTTTTCAAGATACACTGAACGAGAGAGTCCTCACCCGGAAGAGAGCAAAGATGACAGTTTATGAGTGTCACTGAAAGAGTTTTGCTGAGTAAAGTCACCTGGACGATGGTGACGGACGCGGCGGTCACTATCCCACAGATGAAACAGCTGGCGTACAACGCCAGCTCCAGCAGCGGCAGCACCGTCAGCGCCATCATCCAGCGGCCCGGTTCCCGTCTGCCAGGACCCAGTGGGAAAGTCGGCACAGCGGAACGGCGCGACGTCCGATTAACTCCTTCAAAATAAAACGCCGGTGAAAGGTGTCGTCCGCTCGCTTGTAAAAAACCGTGCGGAAAGCATGTAAATCAAAACTAAAAGACACACAAAAGAGACCAATAAAGTCAACTTTTATATTTGCTGTGAGATGCACCTGCCTCCAAATGATTCACAACTACATTAAATCAAATTTTTTAAAAGTTCCCTCATACTATTAATTTGTTAGTTTATCTTACTCCAAGATCAGGAGGGATAACGTATTTAAATACATTATTTGCACATTTTCCCAATTCAGCCTTGACTTTAGGAGTCAAAATGAGTATATATATATATATATATATATATATATATATATATATATATATATATATATATTCTTTACTGATTAAAAAAAATGTACAATATGTTTTGTTTTGGACTAAAAGGAGAGAATCAAACCGCAACTTCAGTTTTTTTTTTCACTAGCTGATGGAGTGGAGGCATAAAAGACGTCAAGTCATGTGACATCCCGAGTGCCTTTGTTTTTATACGAGAAAACATAGTGAGTTTCAGTTATTTAGGACGTTATAAATAACACAAAGCGACCTTGCCGACACTAAAAATCTTGTTTCAGTTAACAAAGAGCTTAAAAGGGTAGAGTTACGTAAAAACAAAGCAAATCATTGTTACTTACACCCATCATCTTAAAAAAAAAGATTTTAACAAAATTCTGTAGCTGTAGAGGTCGCATGCCATGAAACTTTTTGTGCACACGTAAAAAAAAAAGGACATTTAATAAAACTCCTATTATCCTTGTATTGCATTGCTAATTTATAAAAAGTCTGTCACTAAAACCAAATTGTAAAGTCACTAAAGGATATGAACTCACCTGCTGGCTCTTTGGGGCGTGACCCACTTATATTTTGAAGGTAGAATTCTTGGATTTCCGGTGATATTTTGCCAACTGTTGCCGTGCTTTCACATGCAGACTGAAGCGACAAGTCGCTGTTCGAAATCCGCTCTTTTGCTGGGTTTCATTCATCTGCTGCATCTTTTGAGCCACACCACAAAATATGCAGCATGTCCCAGTGTAAACGCGTAGAAAATCGTTTCCCTGTCACACCACGGACCTGGTAAACTGGGACACTGCAGGTCAAAGGCCTGCAGATCGATTGGATCCATGGCTGACTGCAAAATAAAGTTGTGGGAAATGTAAAAAAAAAAAAAAAAAAGTAGCAGGGTGAATGGGAGAAGAGTCGGATTTATACTCATGCATGTTTTCAAGTTTCAGAAAATCCATCGACGGTGGATTTGTCGTTTTTACATTTTTGTGTGTCTCATAATATGCAGAATCAGGTGACTACTTGGACAAACGTCGAGCTATTTGAGGGTTTAGAGGCATGTCATCTCGGAATTAGGTTTGTGTGCATGTGTGCAAAAGAGTAAGTGGTACTTTTCCCTCCAGAATTCAAACCTTGTGACTTTTGTCATCTGATCATGCCTTTAAAAAAAAAAATGAAACCATAATAATGCCTTTGAAATCCTCTTGTGTGGGAGAAATGTACTTTTTCATTCAAATGTTAAACTTTAAATCATTCATCTCTGCAAAGAAATATGATTGGATTCCATGCAATAAAAAATGAAAATAAAGTATTTTCAGAATGAGGGTTTGGGGTGGTTTTCCCAGAAAAAAAAAAAATCCTGTTTTTAATCTTGGCTGGGCTTTCTGAGGGAAGTGTGCACGTTCCTCCCTTGTCACAGTCCAACAACAGGTCTTAGGCTAAGCAGAGATTCTGCATCAAGCATGCTCAGCCGCGAACCTGCATGTGAATGTAAATATTTCTTCTTTTTGGAATTGAAACTACTGTCAAGTTTTTCCTCTACGCTTCTGGTCCTGTTTCTTTCCATGTACTTAAAACCTATAACTGCTTTTTTTTTAAATTATTATTATTAGTGTTTATGAGGAAGGTGATACTAATAATGTATATGATAATAATAGGATTTTAATGTTGGCATTATTGATGTTATGTAAAGGTCACAACATTATAATTGTAGTAATTGTCATAATAATTCTAATACAAACATCTAATTTTGTCTGTTTGTAATCTAATTGTAAGAAGGCGCAAACGTCTGGCTTTTATGATGGACTTTATTGGTAGAATCTTCTGTCTATATTTATGTTATATACTCAAAATAAAACTAAACTAAACCAAACTAAACTAGGACATCCTGTCTCTCTTAAGTGTGAGAACTCGACATCCTTAGATGTAAAATTCTTCTGAGCAATGCTGATACTCTACAGTAAACTAAAATCACACAGAAAAAAATCATTTTTTAAAATCATCTACAGTTATCTTTTATACACTTACTCTTTCAACTCAGCTCATTTCGTCTTAACAAAACTGCTTAATTTAATACAGCAGAATTTGTTTTCATGCGCACCAGACGATATTCTGTGTATTGGGCCTGAACTGAACGCTCTTAATAAGCTGAAACATCTCTGTAGCTCATGCACACATTCTTAACCATATTCAGTGTGACAGGACGCATTGTTCAGCTCACGAGTCAAGAAGTGCATACCAGAGTGAAGTTGCATGTATTTGTGTGTGCAAACACAGGGCAGAAGTTTTCACCCTGCCGTCGTCCAGCTCCTACCACTGCTGGGAAGACGGCGTGCATGAGAAGAGCATGACAGCGTTGCAGGTGCCCGTCAGGACCGGCGTGGACGTGGACGTGTCAGTGGGTAGTCACATGTCAGGACACAAACCCGGTATAGCTTTAATTTGCTGATAACTTTAAACATCAAAATTCACCAAAGTCTGACTGAGGCACAGATCTACACGTAAAGAAAGCAATATGTACAGTATAAAAGAAAGAAACCGACGGAAGTGTGAGACGTCACAAGGCAGATCTGGGAAACATGCAATTCAAGTCACGTCACAAATATTTACGGGAGAAAATCCAACATTGTTAAAAGAGTCATGATATACAGTTACATAAAGATAGTTTCCTCAAGCTTCGGGAAACAAAAGTCCAAATATAGCAACTGTGCAAGTGTCTTATTTAGGTGTAGCGTCACATTAGAATAATACAAAAACATAACAGCACACCAAGTAAACAACAAAAGACACGTTTCTGTTTTAAATTCAATATACTGTCCCTCATAATTGGATTACATGTCCATTAAATAGTCCTGTCATTTACAAAAGTTCATAATAATTAAATACTGAACAGGGAGATACATCTACAAGCAAAAGAAACCCACTGATAGACACTTATCTGCTTTGATCCATGCTCAAACTCATAAAAAACATCTTAAGGTTACATAATTGGGGGGAAAAAAAGCATTTATTAAAATACTTTATTGTCTGATTTCTCAAATTTCAGCTTCAGATGAAACCTGATGGTTTCACGTGGCTTAAAAGAAAAAAAAGGAAAATGCTCACTCACGACGCAGCAATGACGTGTAATTTCAAGCAAGCAAATATATTTAATGTTTGATGATGTTTCAATTTGGTGCTAAAATTACAGCTTCCTTTACAAGGAGATGACCAGGAAGGATGTGGCAGTTCTTTTTGTGACTGAGTGAATCTTTTTGACCGAAATGAACTGCAGTGGAGTTTCACTGAGCTCCAAGTGAACAATACTCTCAAATTTGGGCAACACGTCTGCACGCAGCTCATGTTTACAATCACGCAGCAGCTATGGGAAGTTCTGCAACACCAATTACTGGAACAGTCTGTTCCCGCTCTCCGACTTCAGCGACTCTCCTTTATCAAACCTGCATAGGAGCTCTGTGATTTCACAAGTCAACTGACTGCCGAGGAATGTTTGGAGAAGGAATTCCAGCTCCGTCCGTTTCAATTCAATGGCATGGACGCGTCTTCGATAAGTGCAGTCACAAGACTCTTATCGGAGCACTGATGGTTTCTTGTGTGAAAATGTGTTGATTTAAGCATGTACGTGTGCCTTCCTCTGCACTATATGTTAAGAAAAGGGTTTTTTTTTTTTATCCTAAATAATATCCCGCCATATACACTTTCAGTTAAAATGAAAGCTGCATCACACAAATTCTCACTGATTTCCCTGCACTGAGTAAAACTTTTGTTTGAGCATGCATTTTATGAAAAAAGGAGAAAGTAAAGCAGCGCAGTCATCAGCCCACTGGACAACCAGGCATTCTGAACGCGTCTGGCAGAGGACTGTCGAGTTTACAGATGATTTTATATATCCCTTTCTTCCAGCAGGGGTCGCTGTCTCTCCCGGTCCAAATGGCAGAGTAAAACTCTCTCAGAGCGACCTCTGACACCTCAATGAACCTCTCGGGAACCTGCAGACACAAACATGCATTAAAGAGGTTGTTTTTTTTACACATCCAGCATTACTCTTGTTCCCTTTTTCCCAACAACCTGTGAATGCCGAGATTTATCCACGTTTGAATAAAAAACATCTTATTAAAAGTGTAGTTTATGCCAAACTAATTATCGGAGTCATTAAACATGTGTAGGTGAGCGTGGCTTTTCAAACTCAAGAGCAGCTTCTACATTATCGTGGCCTTGACTCTCAGCAGGGTATTTTGTTTGGCGCTTGCAGTATTTATTATCTTTTAATTCCTCGTTAAACCCAGTGGAGCGTAAAATAAAACCATCCACAGAATTTAAAATAAACATAGATCTGTCTAACAAACCTTTTGGTTTTTCCTTATAACTCTTGAGACCAGTTCTTGTGGATAAATTGCTTTATTCCTAATTTTTGAGTTCATCCGGTCGTCTTTTATGACGAGAAGCCTGGACAGCATCTCCTCTGTCACTTAAAGACGTAAACAAGGCAGATCATTGTATTCTACGTATTGATTTGGTATAGGTTTTTCGTCAGATGCCCTTCCTCATGCAACCTTCCCACACTGTGAGAATAAGTGAAAGGGCTATTAACCATCACAACTCCGCCACAGCCACCCCATATATCCTGCTCATTGCTGATTATTTCAAATATCTGACAACCAGGACTAGACAGAGTAAATAAAACACACGTTTTCAGTTAAAAACATATCAACCAAACGTTTGGACACAACAACTCACAGACTATATTTATATGATCTGATCTGAATGTGGTTTGTCACATTAACCAAACAGATCTAATGTCTAAATCCAAGCAAACAGCTTCTAAAAAGTGGGCGTAAATCAAAGTTTCAAAGTAAATATAGACATTGCTGGGACAAACAAACTCAGATCTCCATGACAGCTCCCTGACCTTCCACTTGCAGGTTAGGTCCTCCCTTCAATGTGATCATCGCTTCTTCTGTAACAGTTTCATGAAATGCTGTGACAGAGTTCATGTCTTGGGATATTAATCAATAACAATAATTTCCCGACAGTTTCATAAAGTTCTGTTCATACTGATATTGTGTTGGCATTATAATAAAGCAGTGACTCAGAAAACAGCCCCTGGAGACGCGGCGACTAGATCAAGGAGTGCTGCAACAGATGGTCTGATATATTCACTTTTTTTTTTAATTGAAAAAAGCTCATATAAAAGAAAGTCCTTGAATAAATCCACCTTTTGATTGAATTGCAGAATGGATGTTCATCTATTTTATTTTGCAGGTATAACAGTCATTATCAAGGTCCCCTCTTACACCACTTTATCACCTGCCTCACACATTAATCCTGCTCAAAGCCAACCATCTCTTCACCATTACAGAGAGCTCTTTGAATCGGATCGTTTATAAAAAAAAAAAAAAAAACATAGACGTTACCTTGTGGTGTTCTTTAGGGACCATTTAGAAGAACTCAGACAGAAAGATTCAAGGTCCCCGTTACATAAAAAGTACTTACAACTACTGCACAATGTTAAAATGCCCACTCAGTGACTGACAACCGTCATTACCATCATCCAGGATGCAAAAACAGCCTTGCTGCTTCTCACCTGGTAGATGTTACTCTTGTTGTAGTGCATGTTGAGTATGCGATAAAGCTCAGTGTCACGAGCCACCCGCAGCTGGTTCTCTCTTCCCAGACGAGGTGCACCTTCCCTGGTTTACAGATAAATGGACTAAATTGATGCAATTGTTTCAACATCCATGAGACACAATTATAAACGCATGCCTGTTTGACATTTACACCACATAGCGGGACTATGAACCCCTTATATCTTATTTATATATATATATATATATATATATATATATATATATATATATATATATATATATATATATATATATATATATATATATATATATATATATATATATATATATATATATTAAAGAATTAATTAAGAATTAATAAGTAAAGACACACAGCCACATGATCGCATTTGTAAAGCACACTTAATATCTACTAATATAAATATTCCATGCCAAGTGACTCCCTCCTTGTCAATCAGAAACCTGCAAAAGCAAAGCAGTTAAACATGAAAGCGTTGCAGAGCCAAACCCACCGAGTGAGAGCCTCGCGGACGGCCTGCCGCGCGAAGCGCTCCATCTGGATGTAGAAGAACTCCCTGAAGTTACTGAACCATTTAATCATCTGGGAGGTCACACAGCGGTTAAACTAGACAACAGGAGAGGACAATAAGAGCTCAGTCACGGGATGTTATTCAGTGTTTACAACCATTGAACATGTACTCAAACTTGGATGTACTCCTGCATCTGGCGTCGGGTCGAGAGCGGTGACTAAAACGAGGCGCTGCATGGCCGGTTAGCTCAGTTGGTTAGAGCGTGGTGCTAATAACGCCAAGGTCGCGGGTTCGATCCCCGTACGGGCCACTTCCGTTTTGCACAAACGAACATTATTTTACTAATAATAAAGTAAAACGTTTCTCTAAAATTGGACAATGCACGTGTTAGTAAACGCGAGTATTAAGTTTTGTCCTTGTGATGCAGAGTAATTGCAATCACAAAGTGTTGTAACTGGAGACGTAAAGTTAATTTTTTTTATATATTTCTTTTATAGACTTGGAAAAATAGTCGGGCAAGGTGGATTAATGTCACCCATCCATGAAAACATTATCCAGGGACAGCTGGACGACGGGAGCACCTAGGTCTGGGCAAACAGATCTCATTCGTACACAACCGGCCGGTTAGCTCAGTTGGTTAGAGCGTGGTGCTAATAACGCCAAGGTCGCGGGTTCGATCCCCGTACGGGCCACTTGTTCTTTTTACTCCTTCATATAATCCTCTATGCTCTTTCCACCCTCCATAACTGCCCTACTTTGTTTTGAGCACGGTGTTGAATAACCTAATTATTCCTAAAAGGGATACGCACAAACTGTCCAAGACTAGAAGGTATGTCTACTTAAATCAGGGTGTTATAGGGAGTCTTCACTCCACAGCAGTTTTATTTTAGCTTCAATTACTCCAGAAAGCACAGTAAAATTGCAATTAATCAAAGGTAACCTTACAATGGTTCACACAAGAAATGGGTCAGCAACAATACAACGCCAATCAAATGCTCTCAACAGCGACAATAAAATGCTATTTCCCCATAAGTGTTTTGCAGCTCAAATCCTGTTGATTATTTGCAATATAATTGTACAATCGCTTTCTTTTCTGCTTTCTTTCTACATCATAGAACATCAACAATCCTTTTTTTAATCCATATAAAGCATTTATTGTCATGTTGAGAACTTAATGATGGCCCAACAATAAGTGCATATCAAAGGCTGGTTTAATGCTGCCTTCTACTCTCAATGAATCGCCAACAGAAAGAACGTCCCATCTCGTCTATTTTACCATCTGTGCTCTCTATGCATCACAAATTCATAATCATTCAAATTCATCAGCTGGAAAAAGAAAAAAAATTGGGCCTCAGACCCGAGTTCAGATTCCCTCTGGTCCCGTAACCCAAGAAATCTGCAAATAACCTCCTCCTAATAGCTGATGTTGAGACGTTTCTGGTGCTAATCTTTCTGTACTGTTACACTGGAACTGTTATAATGGTAGTTGAATGAAACATCTAGGGAGTGTAGACAGATCAGGGGTTTGATATATCAGCTGTTGTGAGGCAAACACACCTTGACATCAGGGAAGTATGTCTTGAGTGTGTTGGAGCTGGGGTATCGTGTGTAGAAGAACATCAGCTTGGCTTTCTTCAGATGGCAGGGAGATAAACCCTCCTGAGTGTACACATTTGACTGGTTAAGGAGATACACGTCCTTTTAAATACACAAACACACACATCTCGCTGTGAATTACTTCCAGCCAGCTGACTAAAAGGATATTCCCCCAGTGGTCAGGTAGAGCTCTGCTCCGTCCATGCCTCCTCCAGCTCTCATGCCCCCGTCTCCCCTCACCCCTCGCTCCCTCTCTCTACCTCCATGCCGCACAAGCAGCGGGTCCAGGTGACCGAGCAAGGAGAGTGGAGGGAAGGAGGGGTGAGACGGGAACTCCAGGAAAGGGTCAGAGCTCAAATAGTCCTTGCGCGACGGGGTTAAATGTGGGAGCTGAGGGTGGTGAAGTGAGCGGGAGAAGAGCTGCTGCATGGAATAGTGGAGCAAAGGCAGAGGGAGAGGCGGGGGCGGAGGAGGGGGAGGCGCAGGGAAGGAAGATGAAGAAGAAGAAGAGGAGGAAGAAGATGGGTGAAAGGTGGAAGAGGAAGGGTCTTTTGGTTGTGACGCTGAGGGTAAAAGGGGAGGGTGAGGGAGAGGAGGTGGACGAGGTAAAGAGGGGTGATGCAAGGGGAGGTTTGGATGAGAGGGATTCAGGTGAGTAGAGAGAGGTGGCCCAAGGAGTGGGAAGGCCTTCCGTGTATCAGGTGACCTGTGAACAGCCAATGACATTGCCTGATCTGATGGGTCAGAGCGATGTGGCAGTCCGGGATGAAGGCTGCCCCTGTTGCTCGTCTTTTGTTGCTGCTTCTCTCTGTCTCCATCCTGCCCCGCTACTTTCTCCACCTTCCCGTTTGTTGTTTCCTCCTGTCTTCCTTTTGTTAAAAGCCCCATCCATGCTCCCCTTTCCTTCTCGCCTTCGTGTGCCGGATCAGGTGGGTGAAAAGAGATGGCGGCAGGAGGAGAGGAAGGAGTGGTATCCGTCATTTCCGTGTAAAGGCGGAGAACTCGATCAATAACTCGTGCCACGGCACTGCCCAGTTCCAGCTTCAGCGCCTGAGCAAACTTCTGGCCTCCCTCCTCGCACTCATCTTCTATCCCTCCATCCCACTCTCCTCTCATCAGTCCTCCACAGTCCAACCACATCCCCGATCCTTCCATCACATGCAGCTCATCTTCTCGTCCTCTCTCCATCCTCCCCTCTCCATCTTTTTGCAAACGTTCTTTCTGTTTTTGGAAGTTTTCAAAATTTGAGCCAGAAAGCAGGGAGAATGATTCTTTTTCCAGCTCTCCTCCATCAAGGTCCTCTTCATCATACAGCCCTCCTGTGATGTCCTCCTCCTCATCTCCTTCTTCTCCATCATCCCCACCATCGTTTCCATTTCTGCACTTCCTTTTCTTCTCATCTTCCATGTGCTTTTCTCCAAAAACCCTCCACACTTTCTCCTGCAGGGCCTGCAGTCTCTCTCTCGCCTCTTCCAGCTGTTCTTTCAACTCCTCTCGCTCTCGTCTCCTCCCCTCCTTTCCTCCCTCACGCCTCTTTCCTGCCTCCTCTGTCTCCCTGTCCCTCTGTCGGCTCTCCAGCTTCATCCTCTTCACTTTCAGGATGTCTTGACTCCATTCAGCCATGAGGGCAGCATCATTCTGCCTCTTCTTCAGCCCCAACAAGTTGTCATCTTCGTCCATTACTCCCTCCTCTCCTCCTTCCATCCCCTGTTCTGCTTGTCGAACTGTTACTCTGTCATCTTCCTCCAAACTCCTGTCTTCCAGGTGCCTTTGCATGTTCGGGTTTGCAGTGAAGATTCCTTGGGCCCTCCTGGGGCCCCCACCTGGCTGGAGGAGATGGTGGATGAGAGGGAAGCCAGGGGATCTAAAAGCAGGAGCAGAGTGACCAGCAGTTGCTGGAGGATGAACTCCAGGGATGTCTGTTGGGGTTACTGAAGGACCAAAGGTATGTATCTGAGGGGACGAATCGTCAAAAAGATCTGTGGGTGAATCCATCCCTGCAGAGAGACAGACAACGCAAAGCATTTCATTAGTATAACATTGATGTAGGCTCCTACACTTAAGGGTTATGTTATCCAAACTGGAAGCAAGCAGATCACAGTATAGTGGAGATAAAATGACTTTTGGTGATGCTATAAAGGGCATCTTAACGCGGTAGTCAATTGAGCTAAACTTGCCTCTAGTGGTCATTCAAGGAACTGCACGTATTGTTTTGGTTTTTTTTTAACAGAGAAAAACTGGGTGTTTCTTCATACAAAAGAAACAAACCTGAATGTCAATAGTTCAAATTGTTTCCTTTGGCTTTTCTAGTAAAACTGGAATATTTTCAACGTCTTTTTCAATACCAGTTTCAACAAAATTCAATTAATCTCCACCGGATGGAAGCAAAAAACAAAACAAAACAACAGAAACAAAACTGTCAAATTTGCTTGGTGATGCTGATTTGCACAGCAAAAATGTGCCACCATTGTAATTTAAGTGAACTGACCACTCGTGCCCATCATTTTATGACTGGAACATGAATTCCGCTTGCCTGGACAGCAAAACAGGTCACTGGTCAATCACAGCCATTTCCACTTTGATGGTAATATAAACGGGCTGCATTTTACTTTACCCAGAGCTAAAAACAGAAATATGAGAATCACAAAACAAAAAACAGGAGAACTCAAATTCTCCTCACATTCGGGTTGATGTTCAGCTTTCTAACACACCGCACGAGGGA